>BCLH01000009.1:82720-143782 GCA_001602315.1 Zoysia pacifica | reverse complement strand
GCACGCTCGAGGCGACCGAGCGGTGAGCCTCCTGCAAACATGGCACACCGCTAGCGGAGAAGAGTCGTGGAGATTGTTACTACACAGGGAAGAAACCACCGAGTCGCTGGCTGCCGATAGAGCACAGGGACCGGCGAGGGAGGGAGTCGAGCAGGGAGACCGGCACCTCCGCTGTAGAGAATCACAGGTGGAATTGGATAGATCACAGAACCATACTCGCATTTTGAGAGATGACACTCAGTGTTGGGGCAATTTTCTCCATGTTTATTACTCAATAGAAAGTCATAACCAACCTGAGTGGTTGGGAATATATATATATAGGCTGGTGAACAGCCAAGCATATGCTAAGATGCTAGTCTAAAATGCTAAAGCGAAAAGCCGAAAAGCTAGTCTAAGATGCTAAAGCATAAAACTGAAAAGCTAGTCTAAGATACTAAAGCGAAAAGCGTAAAGCATAAAGCGCATGCACTAGACTTATTCCATCATATTACACACTGCTCGGCTGGGACCGCTTCAAGGAGTTGTGTTACCTGCGCTTCGAGTCGGCAATCCGTATCAACAGGCTCGCAGAACTTGCTCGACTTCCGTTCCTGTCCACCATCCAGGAGTATTGCGAGCGCTTCAATGTGCTACTCTCCCATGCGCGCAAACTATCGCCAATACAAAAGGCAGAGCTGTTTGTGGACAGTCTTCCCGAACACATTCGCGTCGACGTCGAACTTCGGGAGCCACAGAACCTTCAGTCGGCGATGCACCTCGCCCGGGCATATGAGCGTCGCGCCGAGGCCATCTTGCCGATGGACGTTCAGTACAGTACCCAAGCACCCCAGCGGCAGTCCTCAGCCCCCCCTCCCCCCACAACACCCCCGAGGCAGCCGGCAAGTGTCCAGACCACACCCGGCGCTGTGTCGACTCTTCCAACACCACAACAAACCCCTGCAGTACCGGAGCCTCCTCAGGCTCTTCGTCGCCTGTCACCCACCGAGATGGCTGAGCGTCGCCGCCAAGGGCTTTGCTAAAATTGCGACGAGCCCTATGTCCACGAGCACAAGTGTCAACGCCTGTTCTATCTAGAGGTGGCCGACTTCGAGGAGGATGGGGGATCCACGGCTACGGCTACTTCCAAGGATGCCATCCGCGCCGGTGGTCATCTGCCCCTACCACTATCCACAGCTCCGGATTGATGACGCCCTCCTACCCGAACTTCAGCTCGAGGATGAGCTATTTGCCAAGGGGAGGGGAGAGATGTTATGGCAGGTCAGGCACTAGCGCCGCCGTGGCTGGTCGGGATGGCTGGCCGGCTGGCAACCACCAGATTTCCTTGACTATAGGATCTATTAGTTGGATTAGCAGATTTCCTAGATTATCGGAATTAGTTATAGGGTTTGTTTAGATTAGTTCCAGTGTTTGTTAGGAATTGGCTAGACCTAGTTATCAATAAAGTAAGTTGAAGATTGAGGAATTTCTCCCTCTCCCTTGGCTACATGCCACCAGAGAGGCGCCGGCAACAGCACGGCGCCTCAGCGAACTCGCCACTACCGCTAGCCTAGGACGCGCCCTCCTCTCTCTCATCCCTACAACCTACGCAGCCATCGGATTATCAGCGATCCTACCAATAGCACTTAGGGGTGCATTCTAGGCAAGCATGGTGGATGCATTTTTGACCAGTGTTAGGTATAACAAAGTGTGGTGGGAAAGAAATTTATGGCACCGACTAAATTGAAGACACTAGTCTGCTGGAACTTTAGTATTTCTGTCAAGAGCACTAGCGCCCAAGGTAGCAGAACCACGGCTACGATGTTTGTAGCTTGGACCGGTAATGGTGCAGGGGGTTCTTCCCTGGGCGCCCAATGGTGAAGGAGGTGAGATTTGAGAGAAAGAGGGAGATTAGGAATAGTTGTGTCACGCTCGGCAACTCAGCATGAGCTGGCGTTAGTAGAGCATGAGCTAGTGCTAGTTGTGCGTGGTGTTGGATGGGTATATAACTGTCAGTGTTTTCGGTTGCAAAGACAGAACGGACTAAGAAAACAAACCCAATTTCATCCTCTGTTTCACGCCTTTTTCCCTTTGCGTCACCGTACTCGCTCGCTAGAGACCCAGTTCCGCGCGCTCACGCCGACAGCAGTTGCTCGCCGGCGGCAAGGGACGTCACAACTAGTATTAGAGCCACTACCTTCCTCGGCGGTCGTTCTCAACGTCAACACGGTGCCACGGAAGCCAATCAAACCTTTGGCGCAGACGGAGCTGGTGCTGGAAGCAATGGCCACTGCGACGAAGAAGGACAATGAGCGTTGGGATCGCATGTTTGAGGCGCTGAATTCCGTGAATCAGCGGCTCGATGCAACTGACAAACTTCAGCAGAAGCTGGTCATGCATGATGATTTCATGGATCATGAGATGGGATCCATGGCGCACCGGGTCCAGGACGCAAGGAAGGCAATCGACCGTTTGTCGCTGGAGCGGATGGCGGATCGGACGGAGCAATCAAGTGGTAATGATCATCATCGCGTCAAGGAAGGTACATTTCGTCGCACTGGGTCTCGTGGTGCTGTTAAGGAGCGCCCTTCTGATCGTGTTGATCGGGAGGAAAGGGGTGTTTCTCCTCGAGGCTGTTCAGATGGTACTGGTCGCGGTAGGCATGATGATGGGGGAGGACGAGTTCAGTTGCCCAAGCTGTCATTTCCAAAGTTTCAGGGAGAGAATCCTGCAATTTGGCTGGACAAATTGGTTGATTATTTTGAGATATTTCGCATCAATGAAGCTCTGTGGGTGATCACAGCATCGTTACATATGGAGGGTAATGCTGCGAGGTGGCTTCAGGTGCATAAGGCTTCTCATGGGTTGGGCAGCTGGGAACAATTTGTTCAGGCAGTCACTAACAAGTTTGGTGCTAATGAGTATGCCTCATCATTGAGATCTTTGCTGCGGTTGAAATAGATAGGGGAGGTTTCAGCATATGTGGCCAATTTTGAAGAAGCTTGGTATGCCGCTGCTATTCACAAACCTGCCTTGGACGAAATTTTCTGTCACCCAGTTTATCACAGGACTGAAACCAGAGATTCAAGGTCCAGTCCAATCGCAAGTTCCAGTAACGGTGGATCGAGCCATATTGTTGGCTACAATACAGGAGGAGATACTGGATAAGGGAAAGTACAGGACAAACAAAAGCAGTTTTCCATCAAAATCTGTTTTAGTTCAGTCCAAACCGGGGACGAAAGGAGTTACAGGAACTGAGTTGTTTTCGAAGGAGCGCCAACTTCAAGATTACAGAAGATTATGCTGTGTTTTACATGTGGTGAGAAGTTTGAACTGGGGCATGCTGCGAAGTGTCCTAAGCGAGCTCAGTTGGCTCTGAATGCTCTGACCACTGAGGACATGAACTTGGTCCTTTCTGATGAGGTTCTTCAGACATTGCACTTGGAGGATAAGGCGGCTGAGGACCTCTGTCAGTTATCCCTCCATGCTACCTCGGGTACTTCAGAGGGTAGCAGCATGAAAGTTAAAGCTCTTATTCAGGATCAGATATTACTCATTCTGATCGACTCGGGCAGTTCTACTAGTTTTCTGAGTACCGGCATGATGAAGAAACTGAAACTACAGAGTCAACCCTGCTTGCCTACTAGAGTGAAAGTGGCTAATGGTGGTATTCTTGTCTGTGATACTTGGGTACCTGTAGTGGAGTGGTGGTCCAATGGCTTCACTTTTCATACTGATATGAAGATTCGGGAGTTGGATGCTTATGATGCCATATGAGGTTATGACTGGTTGAAAGCTAACAGCCCCATGCATTGTGACTGGGCTAAGAACATGATGGAGTTTGCTGTCGAGGGCAAGTTGGTGACTCTTCTTGGTGTTCCTGAGGCGTGTCAGACTGAGTTGTTGGAGGTCTCTGCACTTCAGGTGAATAAGTGGTTCAAAAAGGAATGACATCTGGGCTTTGGGAGTCTTGGAAGAAGTACCACAGCAGAGTAGTGATACACGATGTTCTGATATTCAGTCATCAGTTCAGATCACTGAGTTGCTACAGGAATTCCAGGATGTGTTCTCTGAACCACCAACTCGCCTATTTGATCATCATGTTCCACTTCTTCCGGGGGGCCTTTACTGTGAATTCTCAACCTTATCGTTACTCACCATTTCATATGGCAGAGATCGAGAAGCAGGTTCAGAAGTTGCTTGATGCTGGTCTGATAGTACTGAGTGTGAGTCCTTTCGCTTCACCCGTTTTGCTGGTGCAAAAGAAAGATGGAACATGGCGGTTTTGTGTGGACTACAGAAAACACAATGCGGACTACAGAAAACTCAATGCTCTCACAATTAAGAATCGCTTTTCTATGCCATTGGTGGACGAGATTTTGGATGAGCTTGCTGGGACAACATATTTTTCTAGTCTTGATATGACTGCGGGCTATCACCAGATCCGGATGCATTCTGAAGATGAACCAAAGACAGCATTTAAGACCCATCACTCCATCAGGGGCATTACCAATTTCGTGTGATGCCATTTGGGCTGACGAATGCACCGGCGACATTCTAATGTGCTATGAACTCCATTCTAGCACGTTTCTATGAAAGTTTGCTTTGGTTTTTCTTGATGATATACTAATCTACAGCCCTCCTTTGGAAGCTCATGTCTATCATCTTAGGCTGGTTTTTCAGAAGCTCCACGAGCATCAGTTTTATTTGAAGCCCTAAGTGCAAGTTGGCACAACAGGAGCTGATTTACCTCGGACATGTTATCTCTCACCCTGGAGTAGCTACTGACCCCAGCAAGACAGTGGCTATGGAGAGATGGCCTAAACCTACTAATCTCACAGAATTGTGTGGGTTCCTTGGATTAACCTGTTACTACTGAAAGTTTGTGCGACATTATGGTGCTTTGGCCAAACCATTGACCAAGTTGTTGCAGCTTAAACACTTCTCCTGGGACGCAAAGGCTAATGCTGCTTTCACTGATCTGAAGAAGGCTCTGTTTTCTACTCCAGTGTTAGCCCTGCCACGGTTTGATTTGCCATTTGTGGTGGAAACTGATGCTTGTGATGAGGGCTTGGGGGCAGTCCTCATGCAACAAGATCAACCAGTGGCTTATTTGAGCAAAGCTTTGAGTGCACGTAATCGTCATCTTTCTATTTACGACAAGGAGTTCCTGGCTCTGATTTTGGCGGTTGAGAAGTGGAGGCAGTATTTGCAGCCTGCCGAATTCGTGATCCACACAGATCGTAAGAGCTTGTTTTCTCACCAACAAACAGTTGCACTCTGATTTACAACGCAAAGCGATGACAAAGTTGATGGGACTCCAGTTCCAGATTGTCTATAAAAAAGGGAAAGACAATGTAGCAGCTGATGCTCTATCGCAGGTTGGTCAGTTTATGGTCTGTCTACTGCTGTGGAGGTTATCCCTGCTTGGATGCAAGAGGTGGTGAATTCCTATACTACTGACAGTGGTGCTGCAAGAGGTGCTGAATTCCTATACCAATGATGATGGATTTTCTTTACATCAGGGCATCATTCAGAAGGGAGCTCAAATCTGGATTGGCGAGAATAAAGCCCTTCGTACTAAGCTGATTCCGACCTTGCACAGCAGCATGGTTGGGGGACATTCTGGGCATTATGCCACTTATCACCGGATCAAGAAGTTGTTTTGGTGGCGTGGTTTGAAGCGGGATGTGGCTGACTTTGTGCGACAGTGTAGTGTGTGCCAACCCAGCGAAGAGTGAGCGGGTGCACCCAGCTGGACTGTTGCAGCCCTTCCCGGTACCACAGGGAGCGTGGTAAGATATTACAATGGACTTCATTGAGAGTCTTCCGAAATCAGATGGGTACACAGCTATCTTGGTGGTTGTGGATCGGTTTTCCAAATATGCACATTTCTTTCCTTTGCGTCACCCTTTTACAGCTTTGGTGGTGGCTCAAGTGATCTTAGACAACATTGTCAAGCTTCATGGTCTTCCCAAATCAATTGTGTCTGATCGGGACCGCATTTTCACAAACCTTTTCTGCAGACACTTGCTCAAGATGTTGGATATCAAACTTACTTTGAGTACAGCCTATCACCCGCAAACCGATGGCCAAAGTGAACGGGTAAACCAATGCTTGGAGATGTACCTTTGTTGTGCGGTTCAGGATGTACCGACCAAGTGGAAGAGTTGGTTGCCAATGGCTGAATTTTGGTACAACACTTCACATCATAGTTCTTTGGGTTGTTCACCTTTTAAAGTGCTCTATGGGTATGATCCTCCATTTGCCGCTGCCCCGGTGATAACTGAACAAGTGGACAAGTCTGTTGCTGATTTGTTGAACAAACGGGCTGCTCACCGGGAGTTGCTGAAATCGTATGAAAACCAAAGGTGATATGTTGTTGCTCACACTTCAGCCATATGCCCAGACTTCAGTGGTGAATCGCCCCTGTCCAAAACTGTCGTTCAAGTACTTTGGTCCGTATAAGGTGCCGGAGCGAGGAGGAGCTGTGGCATACCGTCTGGAGCTACCGGCTGATGCTCAAATTCACCCTGTCTTTCATGTGTCTCAGCTCAAACCTTTTAATCCAAGTTATACTCCAGTTTTTCATGAGTTGCCAAAGCTGGTGGATCTTGATCAGGAGCAAGTGGTGCCTGAGCGGATTCTGGATCGCCGGTTGATCAAGAAAGGCAATCAGGTAGTCCCTCAAGTCTTGGTGAAGTGGAGCTCCCTGGATGAAGACTGTGCTACCTGGGAGGATTACTACGTTGTGCAGCACCCGTTTCCTACGGCGCTTGCTTGGGGACAAGCAACGTCTCAGGCACGGGGAGGTGTCACGCCCGACACCTCAGCAAAGGCGACGATGCACCAGGCGTGACGGCTGTGCATGAGCTGGCACTAGTAGAGCATGAGCTAGTGCTAGTTGTGCGTGGTGTTGGACGGGTATATAACCGTCAGTGTGTTTTCGGTTGCAAGGACAGAACGGACTAAGAAAACAAACCCAGTTTCATCCTCTGTTTTGCGCCCTTTTCCCTTTGCATCACCGTGCTCGCTCGCCGGAGATCCGGTTGCATGCGCTCACATCGACGGCAGTTGCTCGCCGGCGGCAAGGGGCATCACAAATTGTTATTGCCTGCCTCCAATGAGGGCTGAGTAGGTATAAATAGGCACTTGGCCAGCTAATAAAAGGAAGTAATTTCCTGAAATCCCTTAATTCTTGCCTTCTAAATAAAAGGAATTAATTTCCCTAAATCCCTTAAATCTTGCCTTCCTTGCATGCTGCTGTGCAGTTACAGCACGTCTACACTGCGCCGGGGGCGCCTGCGGCTATGGTCTTGCGCTCCCTGCAGGAGTAGTGGCGGCCCCACATGACAATTTCAAGGATACGTTCCTACAAAAATGTGTGAGCGAATAGATAATTCCTTTTTTTTTTTTTTTGCTATGGTTCAACCAAGGTTTGCTGATATCAAGATATTGTCGCGTCTGCATCCTCTAGCTGCTGTCATCAAAACATGCTGTTACACATTGCTGTATTTCTGGAAATGTTTTCATCCCCTCACCATCCAGCCCATAATACAGTTAGAGCATCGCCAACACTGCGTCAAACCGAGCCACTGTTGCTGGATGAGCAGATTTATGGTTCGATGTCCTCCGGTGTAGGTTCGTTTAGTGGGACCCAAGACATGTCATATTTCTATTTCAGCATGACAAGTCACCCACATGCAGAGGCTTGGATTCTATATTTTAGTCCAAAGATCGAACCGAACAGACGTGTCGATTATACTCTTTCTTACTTCCGGTTCGATGTCCACAGTGCATTTGGTTCCATCACTGAACCGCCAGCAGGACCATGGTTCGGTTCCAATCTCCCGTTGCAGGTGCTCTTATAATGGTGTTGTGGTGTCCACAACAGCCAGTCTAGCAGTGCAGGTTAATTAGTTAGTTTGTTTTGTTAGATCAAATTGTTAGTCTGTTAAGGTTAGTTGCCCCTAGTGCCGATGGCTATAAAAGCAGTTGCTAGTAGAGAGAGGAAAGAAAGGAGAAGACAAGTTCTCTCTCTTCTCTTGGTAGCAGCAAGAAACGTGCTACAATGGTACTCCCTCCGTCACAAAATAAGTGTACATTTGTGTTTAGTCAAACATGTCTTTGACCAATGATTTCTATAAATCTAAATTAATTTATTATGATGAATTTAAAAGTACAGATACTAGGTTTTTAAAGTTAATAAAATCTATAAAAATCATTGGTCACAGCTATATGGTACGAAACCCAAACTAACACTTATTTTGGTACGGAGGTAATATGATTTTTTTTTTCTTTCTCTTGAATACGTAGGAGAGCTACATATCATTTCAACAAGAAGAAGAGCTGTAAAATAAAATACACCCAGCGCGTAATCCTTTATATTACAATGACACAATATCACCTTCATAATATAATGGATAAAATCTAATTTACTCCCCTCAAGTGTAGTCAAAGTCTAAATAACCCCATAAACTATATTTTGGTTTATTTTACCCCGCTAAAACGCGACACTTTACCCCCTTATAAAATTTGTCTTTTTTAATTCTCCATACACAAGCATAATTTTAAGATGATAAAACACATCATAACACATATTAGAAAAATATGTCATGAAATTTTTACCGTTATTTTGCATATGAATTTACTATTAAATGTCTTTCCCAATAAAATAATGATAAAAAAATTACAATCATTTTTTTGAACATGTGTTATGATGTGCTTTATCATCTCGTAAAGTTTCATCTTCAAATTATTATTGTGTATTAAGAAACAAAAAAGACAAATTGCATATGGGGGTAAATTAACCCAAAAACATGTTTTGGTGGGGTAAAATAAACCAAAACATAGTTTAGGGGATTATTTGGACTTCGGTTATACTTGAGGGGAGTAAATTGGACTTTATCCTAATATAAATTCTGTATTTTTACTCAATCAGTAAGTGAGCAAAACCACTATGTTGGAGCAGGACAAGCATGACAATCCATATGCCCCAAAACTATAGAATATTCCCCAGAAAAATCTGTCAGCACAACTTCCATCGAGCATATTCCTATCACACTAGTACCAGCATGCTCAGGATCACATTGGCTGCCTCGTACTACCCCCATCCATATCAATCTGGCTATATAAGTTGATGGCCTAGTAACTAGAGTGAAATGAATACTGCAATTCTTACAAGAAGCTCTGCATATAACAATTACATCCTCAGTACCACATGAAGCCAATCATCAATGTATCCAAAATCTGTGTCCACACCCTACCCCTGATTCAATGAACTAAATAGAATAAAATGAGCAGCGTGATTCATAGAGGCAACCAATAATCTATCACTGCACCAACCACTATGCCATCAACAGGGAAGTAAGGAAAAAGAATGGCTGAATGGGACTCCAAAGACAAGAAATACGAACCTTCCAGGGCCATAATGTTGTGATGGAGGTCTCGGCCATGGAGAAGAACGCTGAGAGGCCGAGCAGGAGAGCCAGTATGATTCCCTGCTCTCTCACCAGCTGCAGAATTTGCAGCAGTTTCGGCCAGCCCCCGCGCAGTGCCATCCCTCGAATCCCCACGGCGGCCTCCACCGCCCCCTGCGCCCCAGCCCCCGCGGTAGGTCCAACGGCCAGCGCCCGGCTGCACCACGCGGCAGCAAGCATCCCGCACACCACCGAGACGGCAATTCTCCTCACGGCCGCCGTCAGTCTCCCCCAGCCATCCTCCTCCACCAGCGGCGGGGCAGGAGCAACCGTGACTGGCAGGGGCAACGAGGAGGCATAGACAGGGGCGAACAGGGGGCGCCTCCCGCCAGCGGGGGGCAGCAAGAAGGTGGCGCAGCGGAAGGGGGCCTTGGCGGGTCCACGGAGGGCCTGGACCCGGAGCCGCGGCAGTCTGCCGCCGCCCAGCAGCAGCGAGGCCGAGGATGTGGCGGCAGGCGCGAGCATCAGCGAGGCCGCGGATGCGGCGGCAGGCGCGAGCATCAGCGGCAGCGTGGTAGCCATAGCGTTTGCTAGGCTGGAGACGGGCAGCAGCCAGCAGCAAACGGAGCGCCTGGTCCCCACCGCGGTTGCAGCGGCGTGAATCGACAAACGCCCACTCTGACCAGGCATCGCATGCGGCATGCCCCTCCAATTTCCAAACCCGTGACGGAGAAATGCTGGAATGGCGGGTCAGCCTCGGCTCCTAGTCTCCTAGCCAGCTACGGAGTACTCGTATTACAAAATCGTTGGAAAATCAGATGGTTTCAAAAACCGGACTGTAAGGAAAGTTTTTAAAAAATTAGAAAATTAGAAAAAAAAAGGATAAAAATTTAAAATCTGATTAAATCCGCAGGTAAGCCAAAAAACCATTTGAATTTAAAATTTTAAATTTTAAAATCGGTGAAACTGATCGATTCGCAAAAAATAAACTACTAAATAATTTTGACAAAATTTTGTCTATATTTTAGTTTTTAAATTTATAGCAATTTTGGATCGATTTGACTGGCTTTGCAAAACCCAGCCACCGTTGACGACTCCCTGGTCCTAGCCTCTAGGCGTGTTTGCATGCGAGGAAAAAGAAAAACTCTTGCTGGTTTGCTTTTACTGTTTCCTAAGAGTTTGTGTTTTATTCCTCATAAATTAATTGAAAATTTGTTAACCCATATTTATAGAGTTATTTTAAAGTATTTGCTGCAGTTTTAAAATATTAACACTATTGATTTTTAACATCAACTTTTATCATTCGCTTTATTAAAATAATATAATAAATATAATATTTTTTTTACAATTTGCATTATCATTAGTGGCATTTGAAATGTGGCTAATAATTTTACCTATTTGAACAAATATTTTTTAATAAAACATTCAAAGTTCATATTAGAAGTAAATAATACATGCCTACAAATGTATTGGAACAACTACTTCTGTAGTTTGTAACCTATTTGCGTTGCAGCATTGCCCCATTACATAAAATGTTTGTTTCAGTTCACATTATAATCAAATACCCCCTCCATCTCAAAATAAGTGACGTTTTTAATTTTTTAAATTAATATTTGACTATTAGTCTTATTCAAAAAAATTTACGAAAATGCAAAAATAAACAAGTCAACTTTAAAATACTTCTATAATGAATTATTTTATAATAAAATGAATAAAAAATTCACAAATTTTTTGAATAAAATGAATGGCCAAATGTAGATGTTTGAAAATCTAAAAATTGTGGCAGAACGGCGCCAAAAATCACAGATGACTCGCCGACAGGATCATATCGGGTGATATTAGATAACAATATACAAATAATATAACATGAGTGATAAGATAAAATATAGGAAACCGATTTGAAGTCTTACAATAAAATTCAAGTTGTTCTTAAGATAGATATTAAACAAAGTTTTATAACAGCGTGGAAGCCATACAAGTAGTGGAATGATAGAACACACGATGGTTTTCTTAGTACGAGGCATGTCTTGCCCTAAGACTTGCTTTTCTCCTCGCCGGCAGAGGTAGGTGAGGCGGAAACCCAGTCGATAGACCAATCTGATGGAGGTTCACCATCCCATGCCATTTTGCTGCAGCAGTCACACTAATTATCCATCGAAAGCAGGCAACAAAAAAAACAACAAACTGTGAGTACTAATTACTCAGCAAGACTTACCCGTAAAAAAAAATGACCATCTACAGCTAACTCTTAAACATAAGTAGGCTGACTCATAGGTGGTGGTTCTTTGCAAAAGCATAACACTAATAATAAATCTTTACTTTCATATTTTAGCGATAAGTTAAGTTTAAAGAATGTAATTTTAGTTTGCACTATAAACTATATCAAACATAGTTTCTAAGCAATTTATAATTAATAATTTCAAACAAATCATATTCACTTTATCATTTACAATCTTACTACCATGTGACGCGGTGAACAAGTAGTACTCGTTACTACGAGAGGCAGTGATTATAATCGATTTATATTATGAAAGATAAACCTGAATTACACGACACGCACATTCACTTCATCATTCACATTCTTACTATGATTTGACGCAGTGAATAAGTGGTACTCATTACTGTGAGGGGCAGTGATTATAACCGATTTATATTCTGTAGGAGAAACCTGAATTACACAACACGCACGCATTTCTCAGAAGTCATATGTGGTATTCACAACAATTCTATAGGTCAGTCCAACGGGTACCACTCCCAAGAACATGGTCTTCCATGCGATCACCACACTGGGTGCATCTACGGATAGACTCAAGTCTTTCTCAACTCTCAACCACTACGGTATTATGCTACATCAGTTTACTAGGTCTCAGCATGTAATCGGTACTATTCAAACTTGCTTATTGGGGCCACACTCGATCAGTCCTGAATCGATACAGATAGGGCTAACGCATATAGGCTGCAAAACCTATTCCCAACCTGATCTCATGTTTATCTTTTCATAGGACCATAAGAACTATGGGTAATATCCTATAGCTCACGAGTGAGCTTTTCCATTCACTCGACTTCTTCCGATAACGATAACACAAAGAAGTAGTTCTATTCACGATACCGACACGAAACTACAGTAAACCAGAAGGGAACGTTGCATCTATGGTGTCAAGCAACTCCTAATATCTAAATGCATCACAGAAAAAATAACAACACTGATGGTGATAAAAAAAATCAAAACGGTAAAAGAAAGGTTGATGCACCCAGGGCTTGCCTTGGGTTTGAGGGTTGCCGTTAGCACAAAAAGGAGAGTTGTTAGTAGCAACGGAATCCTCAGCAGTAAGTCCAATAAGCTTGCCTTCATCGTCGCTTCCTATATGCATGAAAAATGAAAATATGCATTAACTTTGTTACACTTTAGTTAATTTGCAGAAATATTTTAATGCAGGAAAATGCACACCTGATGATTCCAAAATATTCTTCACGTCACAAGGATTCCAAAGGTATTTTAGTTGCAATTTATTGAGTTAGAATGCATTTTCTATGACTTTTGCAAGATTTCAAGAATATCTATGTATTTAACAATTGGATTACGAAAATAATCAAATCTCAGCTTTTCCTGGGGCGCCACACACTGGGCCATAAGAAATTGTCGCACGGGATCAGGATACTGCCGCAAAAGATCGAGGGCACGACGGCGTTTCACTGGCGTTCCGTTCCAGGGGGCAAGGCAGCGATTTGTCTGCACCTACATGACCGGCAGGACATGGGAAGCTCATCCAGAGGGTCACAAAGGTGTAGCGCTCACCAAAGGTGGGCCGGCAATGGAAGGCAGGGAGCAGCGACCTTTGGCGGCGGCTAGCGAGTGGCGTCGTCGACAAAATATGCCTCGATTTGCTCCCACGCCTCCACTGATGCGACCGCAAGAGCGGCGTGGAGGAAGACATCGACAAGGGAGGTCGTAAGACCACCCACAATGTATGGATCCAAATTATTCACTTGAGGCACCGATGCTTTGTTTCTCCATCCGGTCACAGTGGAAGAATTGTTGCTTGGAGAGGTGTGAACCCCATTGAAGATCCTCTCATTCCAGTTGAAGCAGCGGGTGAAACAACTTTCACCGGTGCTTCATTTTCAACCGCAAGCACCGATTCACACAATGTGGTCACCTGGTGCCTAGGCAAAGATTCCCTCAAGCACCGGCACACTGTGGCTGCTCTAAGGCCTCCTTTGGAACACAGGAATTTCAAAGGAAATCAGTTCAATTGCATAAGAAAAGCGTAAAACGGGAAAAATTCTCGCATTCCAAAGGACCCTAAGTAGGCCGAGCGTGGAGGTCAACGGGTACAGCAGCGATGGTGCTCAAAACTCCCAAAATGTGGCATCCTGTCTGAAGTTTTGAGCAAACGGTGAGTCCTAGCTAGAGCTACTAAAGGAAGTGTAGAGGACCGCCCAAAGGAATCAGAGAGAGCCCACCTGAGCTGCGCAAATTTGGCCAGAGTTGCGTCGGCAGCTTGAAGTTCACCGTTTGGGAGAAAAAAATATAAAAACAGTGAGCTTAGTGGAAGAGGAGGGGAGCCGGGGTGGTGGCCATGGGGAGTTGTAACGACGGGGTTTTCTCACCTTTTAGTAATATCCGATCTTACGTGCTTTCACCAATTTCAGGAGGTTGGCAAGCACGTTTGTAACAAGTGAGCAATCAAAAAACTATAACATAATAAGTAAATAAAGATAAGATAAATTAATTCAACGAGATCATCCATAAAATTTACTGAATATCTTAAGGCAGAACAAGACTAGTGAGAATCCAGAAACTGAAACAGCTGCAGGAACAAGAAGCGGGAGCATGCACCAAGACAACTCTCTTACACAGGCAACTTGAGTGCAGGAGCAAACCTCAAACCACTACTAGAAAGCAGACGAGAACAATCTTCTAGCTGGCCTCTGAAAAGAAGGGCGTGAAAAGCCGTGAGTATGTGAATACGCAACAAACCGCGCACTGCCTATCAACAATGTATGAATGTAAGGTTTGTTTCAAGGATTAAAGCTGGCTCAAGTGCTAAATGCAAGTTTAAAATATTTTATTTTTTAAGATGCAAGAAGTTTTATTTTAAAACAGTCAAATTTTCCTGCAGAGATCTCCGTTATCTCGAACAAAGGTTAATTTCAAATGCCAGTGTAATCTCCACACCCGATCATAGCTCAAAGTCTAGAGTCCAAACCATTTCAAAACGGAGGTAGAGGAAAGAAAACAAAACTACTTAACGAGGAGTATGTGTCAGGCAATGTCCTTCGAAAAGACTTGGCAATACGCATTGACTGTAACTCTGTAGAGTGTATGCACCTGGACCTAAGAGAAGTGTCCCTTGGGACAACCGTCGTTGTCCCAACGAACACACAGGACCCATCCACAAGCTTTAACTGGCGTCACCCATCCTCTAAGATAGGGATCCCAGTCGTCTACGCTGTCGGGTCCTAGAGCTGTGAGGAGCCTACCACTGATCAAGTGAGGTATCTCGACCTCGTATGGGGAGTCACAACTCGACACTACACTAACACAACATCGCCAGTTCACAGATAAACAACCAGTCTTGGCAAACTTCAATATCAAGCCTCTGTCCATATTAACGTGGTGCACATGGTTGGCTACTGAGGATACAAAGCTCGAAGGACATGATACTCTCTCTGACCTCAACATCAACAACCAACAAGTCTCTCAGAAGGTCCAAGCCCGGAACCTCCTGTGTACCCACAATAGGTATGCCTATATGGACTTCCCAAGAGTCCCCCAGCACCTTATACTCTAGCCTGCCCCAGCTAAATAGTACGTATAGAGTTATTTGCAACACAAATTCTATTTTTATAGTGATAGGTGTGAAGTATAGTAAACATATGCAATTAAGCATGGCTAAGCATAAAAGTAAAGTAATAGTACTAAAGCAGTCCTAGGGCTCATAATACGTGGAACGATAAATAGGCACGGCTTGGAAATGTTGCTAGCGTAATTTAAACAGTTGGCATGCAAATTATGATTTTAAATAAAACATGTAGTTTAAAAACTGGGATCAAAGTTTGGTGAAAGAGTGCGGCCTTCTTTATGAGTCGAGGTCCCATCTAAGATCTAGGTCATCGTGCAGAACGGTCTTCAAGAACTCAGCAACACCTCCAGCTAGACAAATGGCACGAAAAATGGGTGAGAAACTTAAAAATGACTCAACAACTACTAGAACAAACTCTACTAACGGATACACAGACCAGACAAGAACTGGCTCCTGGACACGGTCTTCCGATCATGTCCCGGGTGAAAAACACAGACTGGACCGAACACGTGAGATTTGAGGTTCGAATAGACTTCGGTCACTCGTTGGCCCGAACGAGAAGGATCTGGGACTGGGACACAATCACAATGACATGTCCTGAGGCCGGATCACCAACTAACTCGATCGTGAGTAATCTGAGGTTAGGACACGGTCACAGCAACATGTCTTGGGAACTGATCACCCATTGATCAACTGCGTGTGATCTGGGGTTGGGACATGGTAATCGGCACGTGACCCGGCACCGATTACCATCCGACCCGATTGCAGGTGAACTGAGGCTCGAACATGGTCACAATCGCATGACGACGAGCTGGGTCACCGCCGAACCGTGGATACATGTCTGAGGGCTTAGACACGATGCCTGCCGTGTGGCCCATGGGGTGGTCACTGGCTACACGACTAAAGCACGATCTGGGGCTTGGACACGATCATGGTCACATGACCTAGAGCTGGGTCATAGCCGGATCGTAGGCGCGTGTCTAATGGCTTGGACATGGTGTCGGCTGCCTGATAGCCCACGAAACAGAGCTCAGACATGGACGAACCTGTGTGACCATGACCTAAAACTAGGTCGATTGCTGCAACACCAACCAAACACCCACAGATCACCCGACAACAACAGAACTGGGGTCGGGACATAGCCGAACCCGTGTGTCCCAGACCCAAAACTGGCCTGATCGCAGCAGAACATAGATCGGCTGGCAGAACACGATTTGGGGTCTGGACACAGCCAAAATGGCGTGTCCCTGCCCCAAAACTGAATCGGATTCCACTTCTCAACAGAGCGGTCCACAAGAGACGATCTAGAGCTTGGACACTGCGGATTCAGCGTTTCTTCGCCCTAAAACTGAACTGGACACCACACGAGCTACAGATCGACCTAACCAAGGGAAAGAGAACAAAGCGGGCAGAAGTGCTCACCAAAACTTGAGCCAAGGTTGAAGCAAAGCTGCAGAGATGAAGGTCGAAGGTGAAAATGACACTGAAACTCGAGTTGACCGAACAATCCCGAACTTGGGTTCGGTTACAGCCGACTCTGCGTGACCTTGGCCTGAAGGCGGAACGATCTCTGCACACAACGATAAACTTAGACTTTAGCACCAGCTCGCATCCATGACTTGCGTACCTTGCTGAACAACCAGGAAGGCGCAAGTACAAGAGAACAGAGCTAACTATGGCTTTGTCCAACGAGGAGCCGACTGCGTCGATGGCAAGAAAACTCTCTGATGAGACGATCGGTAAGTTGACCCTAGGAACAATGGCGCGACCGGTTGAATCTGCATAGAACGTGGTCACTCAAAGCTGCAAATTCGGCCAAAGAAGGAAGAAGATAGAGAAGGTAGCATTCACAGACTGAACCGAAACAACAGGAAACTAAACAGAGGAACAGAGATGCTCACCGAGACTTGAGCAAAGACCAAAAAGAAGCTGTGGGGATATAGGCCGATAGTGAAGACGGCGTAGCTTATATCCTGGGTGCCCGGACATGAAGTTGGAGGTGATCCGCCAATCTGAATACAAACGCCAACCATGCCTTATCCCCAACACAGCAGACCAACAGAACATGGAAATGAGATAGGGAACACGGTCTCACCAAGTAAACGGCAGTTGTGGTGACAGAATGGCGACGGTGGCAGCTCCACCTCGATGATTGCACCTCTACCTTCGGCGACAGCCTGGCAACCAAAACGTGTTCTTGCTCGGATGATTGGTCCTCTTGGCACAGATAAGATTCAAAGCTCAACCAACGGAAATGACAACCTAAAAAACGGAGATGGCCAAGCAAATGGACAGAACCAGCACAGATGTGAACTCCAACACCCCACAAGGTGTTCTGGCCACAGCCTGGGTGCTTGTCCCCTTTCAACCTTGTGCTCGCTGGCGAGGCTAGGATGGTGATGACAGCATGGCGGTCAGCAAGGATGGTGACGACAATGGCGTGAACGGCAACGGGGACGCGGACGACGTGAGCAGGTCGGAGATGGCTCAGATGGGGCAGGTCAATGAGGCAGGCGACGCGACGAAGACTGACAAGGTGGATGATGACGTTGGCGGCGCTGCAGACAGCAAAAGCGGAGGTGATCGAGACGGCGACGTCAGAGATGGAATGGCGCAGGACAGAGTGGGTCGAGGGCGCAGATCGACAAGGAGCTCTCGGTCGGGGTTGGGGCGAGGATGAACGGGATGAAGATGATGACGACCGGGGCGCAGGTGGACGAGGTCGACGGACGGGTAAGATGGCGACGGTGCGAGGCTCGACGAGGATGACATGGCGAGACGCAGAGACAACGCGGTTGGAGATCGACGAACGAGGATGGCACGCTGTCGATTGACGTCGGCTTGGACTGACATGGGCAGCGTCGATGAGGCAAAGACGGATGGGCGACCGGGACGCAGCTCGGGATGGAGCCGTGCGGTCGAGGGACGACAAAGCGGACGGCGACAGGGTCGGCTCAGACGAGGTCGACGCGGATGAAGAGGGTCGACGAGGAGGCCGACCGCACGCTGACAGGGATCAACAAACGAGGATGACTGCTGGGACGACAGACTGCCGTGCACGGCGCAGAGGCGCAGAACCGGGTGAGGCGACACGCAGGCTCGTATTGGGACGGCGTCAACGCAACGACGGACGGTAGACGAAGGCGGCGCTGGAAATGCAGGTTGGGGTCGGCGCAGAGACGGGCAGGATGAGTGACTCAGAGACGTGCTACGATGACTCTCGAGGCCGAGGATCGCGCGGGACAGAGTGGCTTGAGGTTGACAGGCACGGGTGCGGCAAGTCGACGGTAGACGTCGGGGCGCGGCGTGGCCGGACGACGTGCAGGACGGGCGTGGCCAAAGATGATGACGAGCAGAGATGGCGCAGGCACAGACGAAGTAGCATGGCGAACGGGTGGCGACGGGGCGGCGCAGCTCGGTCGACGGACCACCGAGGATGACACATGCGGCGTGGAAGACGGCGCACGGGGCTCAGAGTGGGGTCGAGGACAGACGGCGGCGCGGACTGCCACAGCCGGGGACGGGTGGCGTGACATCCAGCAGGGCAGCTCTCAGGGCCGAGGCGTGATGACCTGGGGCGACGCAACGAAGACGGTGCGCGGGACGGGGACGGTGCAGGTGCACGCCACAATGCGTGCGGCGCAGAGGGCGCGGCATGGAGCAGCGGCCTGGGGCGCGCGGTGCAATGGTCGGACAGGAGTGGTGCAGAGCAGGGGCGACGGGGCAGAGGGCGGCTGGAGCTGGGGCAGCGTGACGGCTAGGGTTGGGCAGGGTTTTTAGGGGGGCTGCGGTTGGTGGGGAAGAAGGGCAACCGTTGGATCAAGAGCAATCAACAGTTGAGGTCGTCAGGAGGATAGCAGGCCTGTTTGGCCACCAGAGAGAAAGAGATCCGGCCCAACACGATCCAGGGGCTGTTACAGAGCTCGAGCATAGGGCTAGCTCATCTGGTGTTCGAGTGAGAGAGAGAGAGAGAGAGAGAGAGAGAGAGAGAGAGAGAGAGAGAGAGAGAGAGAGGGAGAGAGCATGTGAGGGAGTGAGTGGAAGAGAGCGGAATAGGGTTGGTTTGCTCTTGGAGAACAAAACAATTAGAGCTGCTGAGGCGTGGTGCCTTCTGGGAGAAGGAAGGAGGTGGAAGAGGGGATGGCACGCGTGACCCACATGTAATGAGTGGCCAGATGAGCTTAATACTTAAGCACTTTGGGGACAAAAAAATGGAAGAGCAAACAAATTTGGATTGAATTGAAACTTGGTAGGATGTATCTATAACATATGCTCTACAACATAAATCATATGCATATGGTTTTTCAAAGGAACAGGGAGATATAGAATTTTTAAACAAGCTAACGGATAAGGGAAACTTGATGACGGCTGAAAAACAGATCACCTTCCCACATTCAGAGGTCTCAAAGAAATAACTCCAGAGCTCTGAAAATCTGGAAACTTTGCCAGATGATAGAATGTTTCAAGACGAAAAACTTTTGTTTTTGTAGTGAGTTCAGATTCGAAGGAGATTTGATTACATAGAATTTAGAAAAGAGGTAAGTGTTTAGAGATGGAAATTCACTTGGGCTGTTTTGAATATCAACAAAACCTCATTAGGTTTCTATAACAAATATTTCACATTCGAATAAGTTTTGAAATTCCATTATTGAGTTTGAATTTGAATTCCAACATTGAACATTCGAATGAGTCCAACACTTGATCCTAAGATATGGAATGCTAAAAAAAGATAATTGTTTTGGTACGGAGAGAGTACCATGTAATCAGATTCCAATTTATTCAACTCTAAAACACCTCCCCCCAACCCAAACCACATTGATTACGGACGCTTGCTCGCCGCGCCTCCTCCACGCATCAGCCTCTAGCCCGTCGCTGCACCAACCGGCCTTTTTTCATGGTGCGTGCCCACGCCGTAGCGAGCCCACACACCTCGTCCGCGCGGCCGCAGGAGGACGCGGGCCATCCTTTCTGGCCGAAGCCCCAATATGTCAGTGTGCCCTCGTCTGAGTGTTGGTCGAAGGCCCTTCTCTCTCACACACACAGATTGAGAGGACAGGATGAGGCGATGATTGAGTCAGAGATGGGAGACGCATGTGTAAACCCTTCTAAATCCGCCTGTGAAACCCTTTTTTTTAAGTAATGCAGGGTCATGCTCTCTCTCTCTCTCTCTCTCTCTCTCTCTGATTTGCTTCTCTGATTTTAGAATCGGCTATTTCTTCTGCTGTGCCGTGATCCTTGATTTGGAGGAAGACACTCTGAATGAGTTGAAATTTATTCTACAAATTTTCAGCACGTTTGATCGTTGTGTTAGTCTGATCTGAAGTTCCAATGGTTCCTCTCTTGATTCCCTGGTATTAGATTGATTATTTCAAGTTTATTTTCTGAATCTTTAACTCTTTTTGAAGAAAAATATGATTTTTTAAGTAACCTGTGTACCAAACACAGTAATGGTTTTTCATTACGTCACATCGTTGAACTAAACAAATTATGTATTTGCTTACTTTGTTTGTGATACAGCGGTATTATGATTATGTTCGCCATTACATTTACATTTCTGAACCAAACACCTCCCGTGTTACTGGTTGGTTAACTAAAACATCTATTTAGAGCTCCCATCATATTTTTCCACAATATACTCAACTCTTTATCATTCCTTTCCTCCACGTGTGTATTTTCCTTCCACCTTCAACTCTTCTTTCTCCTTATCCTTTTTATGTAGTGTGAATAAACTCATCCAAAAAAATATGGGCCACTATTTTCCATCCAACTTCGTCATTCAACCAAATGCACCCTAAGGTCCTCTAGTACGGTTGTGAATTATAGAAAATAGTTTTTACTGTAGATTATATATGAAAACAACTTTCTCAACTTATTTTGGATTTCCCATTTATCTAAAAACTTGGTTGGTAAAACAGCTTATGCAACTAATTTTGAGGTCACTTTATGCTGATATTATGTTTGGCTTATCGCCTGTAGTACTTAAATAAAAACATTTTATAGGTGTCATAGATTTCAAGTTGTCCGACGATTAGTCAGCTTGGACGGTTTTTTTAGCTCGACTAGGTTTAACAACCCGATTAGTCTGACTAATCGTCTAGTCTTCTCACTAATCCGCATTTAATTTGATTAGTCACCCGATTAGGAGGTGAAACGACTAGCCTACTACGCGTTGCAACCTTTCTGAGCTTTAATGGACTAAAACTTAGGCCTGCTAGGGTTAATATATATATATATCCAAAGTTCCCGTAACATTCCCAGACAAGATATCATGCCTTCCTTGCTGCCCTGATGCCCGAGACCTCCACGTCTCTAGCTCGTCGACGCCCTGCCCTCCTGCGTCGCCCATCTCTCCTTATTGCTATCGTGCTCTGCCGTCCCTAAAGCACGTCACCACTTCCGCTACTCTGTCATTGCAGAGTGCCTAAGCTTAATGGGAGGATGCAGCTCTGTAAAGACAAGCACACTGAGAAAGAGGATTGAATCGGTGGTACCATGTAACTCGGACTTCACTACAAACTAAAATAAATCGCTACATCACCGTCAAAACTGTCTGATGTAACATAGTGTAGTCTAGTGACTAAAACCTCTAATGTCATAAAGCTGACTATTTTATGCAATTAGTGAACTATTCGGTGATTGGACCACCGGACTGTCTAGTGATTTTTTTTCTTCTCGGCTAGGGAAACATCCTCTCTGAAATCTATTTCATAGGGCATCGCACTGTCTGGTGCATACTTTTACCGAAATGTTCAGTAACTTTCATTTTTAAAACTCCCAGAGACATCTTCTCTGGACTCTAACTTCTGACTCACCAGACTGTCTGGTCATTGTACCGATAGATTATCCAGTGACTGATCCTACTCGACTCGAGAGAGCACCTCTCTAGACTGGCTTCTCTAGAGTTCACCGGACTGTCTAGTGACTTCACCAGACTGTTCAGTGACTAAGTTTTCAGCTAGTTCTTGAGCTCTGATCTTCGACTTTGCTTCCTTTGTCAACTTTAGTGCTTTCTGAGGATCTAAGGAGTATTCACACCCTCTAACACTTGTATGACAGGAGATAAATGACCTTACCCTTTTAATAGTACCGACATTACTATAAACTCTCTAGCTAGTCCTTAGCCTTGACCTCCGAAGCCCGACAACTCCTCTTTTGGGGTTCATCTTTGTCATCCATCAAAGAAGCCCACCATATTGATGTAGAATTAGCAATGTGTTACCTACAACACAACTATTACCTATAGTTATTCATTCAATCACTAAAATCAATTTATACCTTTTAAGAAACTTCAAAGGTCATCAAGCTTACATCCTCCTCTCTCGCACGCGACTCAGGCATGACAATCGCTACGCCATCACCAGGAGATTCAGCGCCGCTGCTGCTAGGAGATCCACTGCTACAGGCTGCCCCCGACGACGAGAGCACCGGCGCGCTCCCTCTCCAGTTCTTTCCTCTCACTGTCCCTTCTCTTTCCACTCTTCTCCTTTGCCTTGCGCCTTCACATCGTGGTGCCGGACACCGAGCTTCAGTGCGGGGAGATCTACTTCCACACCCCGGCTGCGTCTGTCCCCAATGCCAAGAAGCAGGGAGGTTGTACCGCCGGAGCCAGGCACGTCCACAGCAAGTCGGAAGGCAGCATCACCGTCGGTGCTGATCGTCAGCTCGGGCTGGTGAGCACTGCATTGTCGTTGGAGCGGACGGCGTCGACAACAAAGAAGAGGAAGCCCTCACAGTAGCACCGAGCGGTGCATGAGCACCGGCAGCCATGCCTCACCGTGGCAGCCGCACCTCTCGTGCATCACAGAGGACCTTTGACATCTGACCCCGATTGAGCTCCGACTGAGGACTTCAGTGAGAGTGCAGGTGCCTTGACGTGCTGTGATTCCCCGCCCTCTAGTGTACCATAGTTGCTTGGTAAAAAAATTTCGTTTTGTTTCTTCTTCCCTCAGTTCAGAAATTCAGTTCTTAGTTTAATTGGATTTTAAACGTCGTGTAGATATTCAATAGGCCTGTTTTCAGTTTTCAGTTCAGAACTTGTAGACCATTCTGTGGCGATAGTTCACATTTAGCTTCCAGTTTTCAGTTCGGAACCTGTTTTCAATTTTCAGTTCTCATGCAAGTTCTGGAGATTGATGTCACATTTATTTGTATGTGTGGAAATTCTAAAGATCAAATGTATTTATCGAGGATCGTTTTTTTACATGTGCAAGTTTTGGATATGCAATTTAATTGTATGTGTGCACCGGGTGTGATTTGCTTATTGGAGTTTGTAAATAGAAATGCACACCGGGTAAGTTTAGTGTCAATTGTAGCTAGCTGATTTGATTACAGTATAATTTCTCTCAACCAAACGTTGTATTGGACTTGGAAACCATTACCGAACCAAAACAAACAAAGTCTGTAATGGGATACTTTGATTAATGATTACTATTACACCGACTCCTAATTATCGTTACAATACCATTACAATATCCAAACCAAACACCACCCAAGAGAGATAGTAAGAACAACCTATCACACTAGTCAACTGGAGATAAATACAAAATGTAAAGAAGTGTGAAGAGCTTATCGATTTTTTTCAAAGTCTCAAAAGGTTAGTGCCTTCTTTTAATCCTTGTTGGACCATTACTGTTTGAGATTTAGTCCTCTCACCATTCCCAGAACGGTGTTGTTTAGAGTGCGCTTTAATTTCGAAGTGAAAACATTGGCATCCCCAACTGTCCTGGATAGTACTCACTCGCAAGAGCAGGTCACCAAGGCTTGGACGCTCTCTCTTGGTGTCCCTTTCAAGCGGAGGACTCGAAACCACTCACAAATTGGCGACATCTTTCACAAGCACTTGGAACTTCGATAATCGACTCCTAACCAGTCTAGACTACCAAATCAAGAGTAATTAGCCAAGAGCACTTCCTCTGAAGCCTCACTTGTTCTAAGGGGTGGTTAAATGTTCTTTATTACTCTCCTACTAGCACTTAAGATCTCAAATCTTGCAACGTGCTCTCTTTGGTGTCCTTTGGCCTTCTACAAGTTTCCTGAAGCTTAACCGACCTCAGGCTCTGCACAACGTCTCCATGGTTTATATAGGCTACTAACCTAGAAACAACCGTTGAAAGGTGACATCATAAAAGTGTTTGATTTTACAAGTCACCGGACTTTTGGTGAACCTTCTCTTTTGGATTCTCAGAAACACCTCTCTAGACTTCATCTCTAAGGACACCGAACTATTCGGTCTCTGAAAATATCCTATTTTGAACTCTGTTAGCTCTAAGGACTCTATTAGCTCTAAAAATATCCTATTTTAGACTCTAAACTTCTGGCTCATCAGATTATCCGGTGACTTTTGCTAAAGCTTAAACTTGGAGTCCTTGATCCATCTTGTCTTCATCATTCTAGCTGCTTCCTCTGCTTCTCAAGTGCTTTCTGAGGTTCTTAAGAGCATTCCAACCCCCTTGAACCGAGTAAGACCCAAGAGAACATGACTCGACCCCCCCTTTATAGTATCGGCGATCCTATGGACTAAGCCTATGAAATCTAAGCCACACATGGCTCACTATATCATTCTTAGCCATGATCCATCTCCACTGAACTCTTCTTCTAGGGATCGTACTTGTCAACTATCGAGGAAGCCCACCATCTTGATGTAGAGATATAGCGGGTTTCTACAACTACATAGGTTACCGATGGTTCTCATTCAATCACCAAAATAATTCATACGTTTTAGAGGGCTTTGAAGGTCATGAAGATAACAATCTCCCTGTAAGGATCAAAGACACCGAGAAGGGGATTGAATCGGTGGACTTATAGGACTAAATTTGCTACAAACACAAACTACGAGACTTAATCAAACAAGAGCAACCCTATGCAAATCTAGTAGGTCAAGGCCCCTAACAATGCTAGTGAAAAGTAAAGACAACAATCAAGCACTAGCACGATAGCCACCAAGAGTAATTGCAAAACAACCTAGCAACTCTACTCAAAATGAAGTGCGGTAAGTAAAGAGAGAGCAAGAGAATGCTCAGCGATTTTTCTCGAGATCTCAGAAGGTAGACGCCTTTCTCTAATCCTCGTTGAACCACTCCGATCAGAGTGTTGGTTTCTCTTGTCGTTCCCATAACGATACTCATAAGGGTAGGCTTCACTCCCAGAGTGAAGACACCGGTGGCCCGGCTGTCCCACACGATACCCAAGTGCTAGAGCAAGCCTCCAAGGCTTGCGCTCACTCTTGGTGTTCGAGCAGAGGACCCGGAATCACGTACAAACTTGATGCCATCTTCCACAATCTCTTCGAAAGCTCAATCACCGACTCCTAGCCAGTCTAGAGTGCCAAGACCAAGAGTAATAGGCAAAGATCACTCTTTTCAAGCCTCACAAACTCTAAAAGTGTATGAATGCTCCCTATCACTCTCCTACTAGCACCAAAAATCTCCAATCTTGTCTTGTGCTCTCTTGGTGGTGTCCCTTGACCTCTCACAAGTTTGCTCCAGCAATTCATACCTCAGGCACACGGTGAAATGTCCCCCTCCACAGTTTAAATAGGCTTTAAGCCTAGAAACAACCGTTAGAACGTGATGTCATAAAGTTGACTGCTTTATCCAATCATCGGACTATCCGGTGACTGCTTCCACTGGACTGTCAGATGACTTGTCTTCTCGTAGACCAGGGAAACACCCTCTCTAGAAACCATTCTATGTGATACCGGACTGCTCGGTGAATACCTTCACTAGACTGTCCAGTGACCTTCTCTTCTGGACTTCAGCTTCTGGCTCATGGGACTGTCCGGTCACTGCAGCATCGAACTGTCCAGTGACTGCTCCACCTCAACTCCGAAGAGCACGTCTCTCTAGACTGGCTTCACTAGGGCTCACCGAACTGTTGACCAGTGACTGCACCTTCAGCTGGACTTGAGTTTCGGTTTTCGACTTTGCTTTTTCTGCCATCTTCAGTGCTTTCTGAGGTATCTAAAAAACATTTACACCCTCTAATACTTGTATGATAGGAGATGAATCACTTGACCCCCTTTAATAGTACCGGCATTTCTATGAACCCTCTAGCTAGTCCTTAGCCTTGGTTCTTCAACGTCTGAAAACTCCTCTTTTTGGGATCGCCCTTTGTCATCCATCGAGGAAACGCACCATTGTAGAGATTAGCGGGATGAAACCTACAATCACAATTGTTACCTATGGTGTTCATGAAGCTAACAATCTCTCTCTTTTTGGTGATTGATGACAACCATAGTACTCACAACCAAATTTCAAATGAAATGATATAAGATAAAGAAAGAAATGCATGTCAAAGAAATACTTACTACTTACCTTGATGACTCCCCTTAGAAAATTGCATGAGTTCTCTCCCTTTGTCTTTCTATTGAAAACGATCTCTCTCCTGTTGTGAGGACTCTCTCTCTCCCTTTGTCATCTAATCATACAAAAAATGGCATCGAGGAAGCATATAGAGAGGAGAGATGCTGGAAATACAGAGGATAGTGCACGATAGATATAAACAAAAGCGCAACGCACTAGAGAACCTGTAAGACAATCACAAGACAGGGAGCCATACACAATAGATCATAGGGGTTAGTCCAGAAACTAAGTGAATCTCAATTAGCTAAAAGATCAAATAGAACATGAGCTCATCAAAATGTCATAGAAGAACCAAGAAATCCACCAAACAAAAGATCCAGAGCCCTATCTACCCATCCGCGGCCCCCTAGACAGCTAGCCACTCAAAAATGCTACAACCATACGTCACACTCCTGGCACCCTAGACCTAAAAAGAATCTAATCCTCTAAAGGCGCGGCTGGAGGATCAGGTGCAGTGACTGAAGGTGGTTGCTCCTCTGATGCTGGCTCTGCTGCTGTTGACTCATCTCCTGGCTGCTCAGGATGTTAGCTTCATGACCTTTGAAGTCTCCTAAAAGGTATGAATTGATTTTGATGATTGAATAAACACCATAGGTAACGGTTGTAATTAGGTTCCACTCCGCTAATTCTATATCAACATAGTGGACTTTCTCAATGGATGACAAGGATGATCTCAAGAAGAGGAGTTTCCTAGCGTCGGAGAAGCAAGGCTAAGGATTAGCTAGAGAGTCCATAAAACCATCGTTACTATTAAGAGGGTAAAGTCATTTGTCTCTTGTCATACAAGTGTTAGAGGGTGTGAATGCTTCTTAGATTCTCAGAAAGCACTGAAGGTGTCAGAGAAAGCGAAGTTGAAGACCGAAGCTCAAGTCTAGCTAAAGATGCAGTCACCGAACAGTCCGGTGAGGTCTGACGGATAGTCCGGTGAGCCCTGGAGAAGCCAGTCTGGAGAGAGGTGCTCTCTAGAGTTGAGGTTGAGCAGTCACCAAATAGTCTGTCGGTGCAATGATCGAAGAGTACGGTGAGCCAGAAGACGAAGTTCAGAGAAGATGTTTCTGGGAGTCCAAAATTGAAAGTCATCGAACAGTCTGGTGAAGGTATGCACGGGACAGTCCGGTGTTCTATGGAATGTATTCTAGAGATGATGTTTTCTTGGCTAGATGGAGGAAAGGGTCACCGGACAAACCGTGGTCCGGTCACCGCACAGTTCGTTGATTGCATAAAGTAGTCAGCTTTATGACATCACATTCCAACGGTTGTTTCTAGGTGTGAAGCCTATTTAAACTGTGGAAGGTGATGTTTTGCCGTGTGCTGAGGTCTGAACTGCTAGAGGAAACATGTGAGAGACTAAGGGACACCACCAAGAGAACACAAGACAAAATTAAAGATCTTTGGTGCTAGTAGGAAAGTGATAGGGAGCATTCATACACTTTTAGAGTTTGTGAGGCTTGAGAGGAGTGATCTTTGCCTATTACTCTTAGTTTGGGCAGCCTAGACCGGCTAGGAGTCAGTGTTCGAGCTTCCGAAGAGATTGTAGAAGACGACGCTAAGTTTGTATACGGTTTCGGGTCCTTTGCTCGAAAGGGACACCAAAAGGAAGCGCCCGAGCCTTGGAGGCTTGCTCTAGCGCTTAGGTATTGTGTGCGACAATCGGGCCGCCGGTGACTTCACTCCGGGAGTGAAGCATATTGACTTCACTCTAGAAGTGAAGCGTAACCTTGTGAGCATCGTTCTGGGAATGACGGGAGGAACAAGACTCCGACGGGAGTGGTTCAACAAGGATTAGAGAAAGGCAGCTACCTTCTAAGAACTCGGAAAAAAATTACTGAGCACTCTCTATCTCTCTCTCTTTACTTATCGTATTTACTTACCGTTTGAGTAGAGTGATAGGTTGTTATTTGATTTCTCTTGGTGGCTATCGCGTTAATGCTTGCTTGTTGTTCTTATCTTTACACTAGCATTGTTAGGGGTTTTGGTCTACTAGAATTGCTTAGATTTGCTTCTGTTGTGATTGAGTCTCATAAGTTTAAGTTCGTAGCGAAATTAGTCTTACAAGTTCACCGATTCAACCCTCCTTCTCGGTGTCCTTGATCTTTACAAGTGGTATCAGAGTCAAGTGCTCATTTTTTAGCTTCACCGCCTTGAGTAAAGATGCCGAATGGGATGGAGAGTCCACCTGTGTTTGATGGGGACGATTACTCTTATTAGAAGGCTCGTATGCAAGCCTATCTTGAGTCAATCGATGAAAAAGCATGGTATGTGACAAAAAAATCTACAAATGAGAATGAGAGACTTGGTCCTAACTTCATTAAATTCAATGCTAAGGCGAAGAATGTCATATTTGGATGCATTTTGAAAATGTCTTTTCTAGGATCAATGCATTATTCATCGAGCATGACATATAGTTGCAATTGCAAAACATCTATGAGGGCTCTTCCGAGGCCAAAGAAGAGCGTTACTATATTCTCAAAAACAAATATTATTTCATCACTATACTACCTCATGAAAAGCTAATAATGTTTATTCTCGCTTGCATGTAGTGGTGGAAGAGATCAACGCCTTGGGTCTCAAGAACAAAATTGATGATATTGAGATCATGAGAAAGCTCTTGAGAATGTTGCCACCAAGCTACAATTCTACCGTCATGTGTCTCTTCTAAGCCAACTTCGCTACTCTTTTCATGGACATCATGCTTGACAAGTTCACGGCCTATGAGGGTTACATGTTAGGCACCTCCACCGACACTCAGTTGCTCACAAATTTTGCCCTTCAAGTTGAAGAATCTCCCAATGACAATAACAAGAAGAAGAAAGTGAAAGATGATGAGGATGACACGAGTGAAAATAAAGATCTTGCGCTCTTTACGAAGAAGCTATTTTGTAAGACGAGATCCTCATCCTCTAAGAGGAACTCCTAGTGTTTCAATTGTGACAAGAAAGGTTATTTTGATAAGAAGTGTCCCAAGCCGAGCAAGAAGAAAGCTATAAGTGAGAGCGAGAACGAAAAACACAAGCCCAGTAAGAAGTTCAAGAAGAAGTTTTTTTTAAAAAGAAAAAAAAAGAGCAAAAAGAAGAAAAAATCCCCACACAAGCTTACATTGTTGACGAGTGGCTCACCCAGCCAAAATGGCATGCCATCTAATTCGGTTGCTCATTTGTGCTTTCACTTTCCAAATGCTACATAGAATTTCCAACAGTTCTAGCAACAGAGGTATCTCCTGACAGGAAGTACCTTGTTATGGTCTTTCAGTTTCAGAAGTACGGTTGGTAAGTAGCAGCTGGGATAGTTTTGGAAACTCGGCATTTATTCTGTTTGTTATACGCTTTTCAATCAGTATATGTTGAGAGCTTTTATTGCAGGACACAATGATGTAAGTGCGTTTCGATTAATATTTTGTTGTTGGCCATTTGTTCTATGTTTCTCCTGCCAGTGTGATGGGTTCAACGCTGACACATTTTGAGAATCACGCCGTTTTCATGTTGTTCTGGTCATACTTTAGGAAGTATTTATTCCTGAATAACAGAACACTAGAATTTGTTGTACGTTGGTTGGATTCCTTGAGTGAACTGAGTCAACACATGAATTGACTGAGAATGGGATTCACACGACTGAGGAGAGAGTAATGAAACTATCCGGCCGGTCAGTAATCAATCCGAGAGAACCGAACGAACTTGAGATAGGAACATCGAGACCTATTAGCCTGCGGGTAAGCTCTGATACGAATCCGTACCTAGAACCGAGTTGGGGATTTACCTGACCACTTACCAAATGGTGAAAATCGCTGTCCCGTATCCAGCAAGTCCGAGGTTATTGGCTTCCATTATCTCCATTGTCAGTAAAGGGAAACACGTGCAAAGGAATTTACTGCATTGAAACTGGAAGTGATCAAGTAAACCATAAGTGGAAACTGAATGTTCCAGAGGTTTTTCTTATCAACGAATTTCAGAGTTGGTAGAAAGGACTTAACATGTAATTCTTTAGTAAAATTTTGTTAGACTTAGAAGATAATAGCTGAAAAATTCCACATCGTCAGCTAAAGGTTCAGAGCCTCTACCACGCAGATAAAGATTGCTCTGACCTAGGCAAATGGGCAAGGTTTACAAGGTACATGTATTCTAATAACGTTCTTTTGCTGACGGAAAATGTAACACATGGAAGAGGAAGAACCTCTCCAAGGAGTCAGAGTTGAAAGGAAGCAACATATAGCAGAAATTGACGGTTTGGACAGGAGCACTGGAGCATGCATGTTATGAAGTCTATAAGATGTACTGCATCAACAACGACGGGTCTATAGAGGTTCGACTCGTTCTACAAGCAGGGGCGAAGCCAGCCCCTAAGATCACTGGGGCAGAAAGCTTGCATGACGTGGTCATTAACCTTGATGAACAGTGGGGAGTACTGATTTTCTACTGAATTTGCCAAAAGTCGTCGATGTCAGCAACCAGCTACAGTTAATTAATACCGACGGATGCACGATTCACACATGTTTATAGGTTCAAACAACTTGGTAGATGGATCATAGTGAGCTCACAATAATTCAACAGTTATCTGTCATTTGGCGTGAGACTGGCGGATGATATATATTTCATGTAGATCATAATCTCCCATGTCCTATGCACGGGCGAATGTCTTTATGCTTCATGTACACGTATGAGATTTTGATACTCTCTCCATTCTCAAATTAATGTCGGTATTGATTACAAATTTTAATTTTGATCATTCGTCTTATTCAAAAAATAGGATAAATTTCATATATTTTGTTATAATTTGCTTTATGGTAACAGATATTTGAATTACAACTTATAGTTTTTTAGATTTGAATTAATTTTTTAATAAGACGAATAGTCAAAGTTAATGTTTGTAGTCAACTGCGACATCAATTTAAAAATAGAGAAAGTATGTAATATGTTTTGTGATTACCATATTGCTTGTGCATAATGTTTTAATCTTGCGAATGCTAAGGATGGACACATGGGAGACAAAAATGTCAAAGAAATTAAATAGATTAAACTTTGTTGATGGTGGATTAGAATGGAAGTCCCATACGCGTACGTCAAAGAAACTAGATTAAACTTTGTTGGTACATGGAAATTATTCTATTTAATTATAACTAGTTTACTATTCATATCAGTGGGTAATACAGAAGTCTCAGCATGGAAAAAAACCACTAGTGAGTAATGCACAAAAGTTTCACGTGTCATGTTGATGAAGGACCTCAATAATTAAAATATTTCAGTGAAAATGAGGACCCATGGGTATATACACTGCGATATGAAACGGTACAAACTAGTCCCGGTCCTTGAACTGTTTTAGAACCAGTTCATCGTTGCAGTATCAAATTGTGAAGATATTTGTTTGTAAAGCTAGCAGGATAGTACCAACAAGATAATTGAACCAAAATCATAATATTCACACAGATCCAACTCAAAAAATGAATTTTGGGATTAAGGATGTCCAACTCGAAGACCTCCTCAAGCCAGAGCTCTTCCAGTCTGCCCCAGCACTACAACAAAAATGGCACTTCTAAACCAGTTTCTACAGGTGGTTTTCAATTCCGCTGCCATGTGAGCCTGTGAAAATGGAGCATCTGAATATGCATTTGTATCAATCGCATGCACTAAGGTCATTTGTGCAGGCGGATTTTTTTACATAACAGCCTGCACAAAGGATCTTAGTGCAGGTGGCATTTTCAGTAGTCCACCTGCACTAAGATCCTTAGTGCAGGTGGCTCGTTGCGATGTCCACCTGTGTAATGATTTCTAAACCTAAGTGGTCTACAGCATCGACCGCCGGCAAAAATTATTTATTATTTTTATATATTTTTATACAGGATATACAATTCAGTTTCGAAACAGATATTGGATTCAATATTTCATCAAAGTAATATAACGGATGATTGGAACACAAACAAGTATATATTACAAAATAAATATTTACATGTCACATTACATATCATCGAACCAAATCCGATTACATCTATATAATCTTAAACCTATCATAAAAAGACAAATATGGGTACAAAACTAATTCATTGTTTTCCCTTTTAAAAAATACACAATCTAGGTTAACAATCTCTCGACTTATAAAATAGCACAGGTCACTTTGAACGGATTCAACTCCTGTGCATTCCATGTATCTTCCCCAAGGCCATTCTTCATCGACATTGGGCTTCTGAAATGAAAAGATAATAGATAATTACTATAACAATGATAATGTACAATTAATCTAAGTATACATAACAAGTTGATATTTATATACAAAGATAACTTACATTCTCACGGTTCATGCTATAATCTCCAGTGATCCTAAGGTACTCGCAAATATAATAACCACAAATGACACTTCAAATAAAAATAAACTAAATTAGTTAAAAATTAGTGACAATTACTGTTACATATGAAAATGAGATGTTTTTATAACTGGAAAGTCATAGAGTGTTAGCTTTTTTTCTCCTTGAGGATGAACCCGATGATGAGGACATCTCATCATTGAATACACGCAATTAAATTTAGAGATGAGCTTATTCCTAAATACATATCTTCCTTCCTTTAAAAATAGATTGCTACCTAATAATTTACCTTGGAGAGGGTCAAGGGAAGAATGAAGAAGGACTTGAAGATGCTCAAGACCAGCAAGGCACGTTGAACCTCGAAGGAGATTCAATCCAACTCTGAGTTAAGTTGCCTCCGGGTTTCAGGAGCAGTCTGCACTAAAACGGACACCTAAGTCGCATACGGGATCTGTTTTGGACATTCTAGATATGGTTGAAAAGCTAAAATGATAACCTTTCCAACGGCACTAGTCTTATCTTTAAATTTGACTGGAATCATTGGGACTCGTTAAAACAAGATGACATCCAGAAACTGCCTCAGGTGTTGTGACATTATCTTTTGACCTTTGGGCCATGTATCTTTCTAAGGTCCATTAGTGTTAGGGTTTGCCCCTAAGGTCGTCCTAAACTCTATATAAGCAGTAGCTGCCAACATTAGGGTTAGGATTTACTTAGTTTTTATCTGTTATCAAACAGTTTCGTCGTTTGACGGTTTGTTGGTTTTCTAATGTGATTTAATTTTAGATTTCGCAATTGAGTTGTGTTCTTTCTTGTTCTTGCATGTGTTCTTTGATTCGCAGGCTGGGATTAGCCTTCTTGACGAGATCAATCACGTGTGCACGGTTGATAATCAAAGGAGAAATGGTGCTCCGATTGCATAGTTCGAATCATGTTGATTTGAGGCCGGATCGATTGTGTGTCACATCTTTACCAAATCAAGAGTTACCACGATTTGACGAAACATCATGAACCACATACATATCAAATGGTAATCTGTATACCGTCTGGTTCATATTTATCCTTGTCAATTTTGCATGTATCCTATCGTCCACAGAAAAACCATAACAAAAAAAAAATAGTAGATCGTCAGGTGTTCCCCTGTCCAAGCCATGTTTAGCCTTTGCATAATTTTGTTTCAGAGTTTGTACTATTGAGTTTGTGTCCCTTGTTTATGTTTTGGTTGCTGGATCCAGAAATCTTTTTTGTATCCAGGTATTTTCCTTCATCGTTCATCTGTTTTTGTGTTCAATCTGTTGTCGTCTCACATCTGTTATTTTTTTCTTTTGCAGCGAAATTCTATCCCACTCACCCACCCCATATTTCAATCACAAAAAAGATCCACACTTCATAGATCCACCTCTCCATTATCATCCGCTGCTGAATCATCCACAAAATCATCACCCAATTGCTTTTCGATTGCGTTTCACACCCTCAAAAAAATGTATCTCGAGCACTCTTAAGTAAAACGGGCATAACTTTTGCATATGAACTCGAAATCAGGCACTTTGTTTTTCAAATTCTCAGAACAAAAAGACGCATTTGGCCCTCACCTACTTTGTCTGGGCTCAAAAAAATTTTCAAGTTTAAATTCCTCTTGGAAGTGGATCTTTGTGAATTTACAAGATTTTGCGCGCAATTTTAGACACCTTCATGATTTTCCATAGGACTCATCCTTCATTGGATCGATCTGAAACTTTTTGGTGTTTCTGTTTTTGTGCCTCTGAAAAAGAAAAAAATAGTGAAAATTCAAAAGAAAAATAAAAAGTGACATCATCGAGGTGACATCATTGTCTTGTGGTGCTGATTGTTGATCTTTGGAGCCGCATCTGTTGCTGATCTTTATGTCTTATCATTGTTTGCATCTAGATTTTTCATAAGATTCGACCAGCAACTAGAATTATATACTTGGAACACTTATTCAACATTACTATCTGTTATAAAATTGTGTTTCACTATTCATTATTTCAGCTCTCCAAGCTCCACATATCCACCTCGGATTAGCACTGTATTTGACCCTGCAATTGTGAAATTACGACTCTCAGGTCTCTCCTGTCACCGGTTGTACCATCCTTTGCCTTGCATTGGTAAGAACCGTGTAAAAACTTGGTAAGTCGTTACCTTTTGCAGATCTACCACCACAGACCTCACACCACTGTAGTGTAGGGATAATATCCTGCTTTGCTTCTTTGTTGTTTTCTAACCATGGCAGAAAAGAGTAAGTCTGTAGGTGATAAGGGTAAACCTTCTAAAGCTGCCAACTTCCCGAACTACTTTGCTGAATCTGTCAGTCAAAATCAACATGCAGATACTCTAGCTAAGTTCGATCAAAGGATGACCGAGCAATTCAATGCAGTGGAGATGCTCTTTCGGACAACGAATCATGAATTACAGCGTCTCTCAACTCATGTGACAACCTTTGAGAGACGTTGGCAACGATAGAGAACAACAAAAAAGATTTCGCGATCGTAAACGCCGTAACTGCCAATGTATGAGAGGTAATGAACATCGTGCTTCTTATAAAGCTTTCGCTAAGATTAAGTTTACTATCCCACCCTTTTCTAGGAATTATGATGCTGAAGCTTATCTTGATTGGGAGATGGTTGTAGAGCAAAAATTTACATCTCACTTAGTTTCTGAACAACATAGAGTTAGACAAAGTACTAGTGAGTTTAAAGATTTTGTTTTACTATGGTGGACTAATCTTTGCAAAGCGCATTTGCAACCTAATAATTGGGATAGATTAAAAGATGCTATGCGTAACCTTTTGTTCCTCCTTCCAATCAAAGAGATTTACGTAAAAAATTGTAACGCTTAGAACAACATGATAAATCTATTCGAGAATATTTTGTTGAGTTGCAAACGGGTATTATGCCTTGTGAGATAGAAGAGGACATTGAAGATACTATCTGTCGTTTTTATGGTGGGTTGCGTCGTGAAATTCAGGATATAATTGATTATAAAGATTATGATATTGTTGAACAATTGTTCCACCTTATTGTGCTTGCAGAAAAAGAATTGCAGGGACGACAACTCCAGAATAGCAGTTGTACATACACTCCACGGTCGACGTTTCCTTCTTCTTTGACCACGTATGCCGCCACCGTCGAGCAAGAAGCCTTCCACCACCTCCAACACTGCAACAGCACCGAAATCAACCACTTAGGCGCAATCTTCATACTCGAGTAAGCCTTCTTTGCAGGTACCCAACAAGAGTACATCCTCCAATACCTCTACAGACGCTCCTCCAACATCAAGTGTCATAGATGCCATGGTATGGTTCAATGCAGCGAGATTGCCCAAGTCAACGGGCATACGTTGCTCCTGAAGATGGAGGATGCATAAATACTTCGGATGTCAAGGATGAAGAATCCGATGATAAGATTCTTGACGATGATGATGGCTAAGTATTTGGTGGTGATGATAGTTTGGTCTATAGGACCATCATTGTCCAACGAGCGCTCTCCGCACAGGTACAATTTGATAAAATTCAATGGTATAATCTATTTCAGATTTACTTTGTGATCAAGAACCGGCGTGCACGCTTGATAATTGATGGCGGGAGTTGCAACAACTTAATGAGTACTGATTTGACCACTAAGCTTGACTTACCCACACGGTCACATCCACATCCGTACAAAATCCAGTGGTTAAACGACTCCAGTAAGGCAAAGGTAACAAAAACTTGTCGAGTCCTTTTTTCCATTGGCATCTATGTTGATTCTATGGATTGTGATGCTGTACCTACGCACGCTTGTTCTTTGTTATTGGGTCATAAATGGGAGCATGATAATGATGCTATCCACTATAGCAAAAGTAATAAATACACCTTAATGCATAAAAGAAAGAAAATTACTTTATTACCTTTGATCTTTGTTGAAATTATACAAGCTGATAGGGATAGAATTGCTAATGAGAAGAAAGAACATCCTTCAACACCTGAAAATCAGCAAGCAATAAAATTGAAAAGTCCTGTAATGCTTGCAACAAAATCTGGCCTTATTGAAATTTATGATGAAAATGCTTCATGTTACACTTTGGTATACAAGGATGTGTTGTTTTCACTTGAGGATCTTGCTTTTTCTTTGTCTTCTCCTATTGCTAACCTTTTGTAGGAGTATCATGACATCTTTCCACACGAAATACCTCCAGCACTACCACCCATTCGAGGTATTGAGCACCAGATTGATTTGATTCCTGGAGCGAGCTTGCTAAACCATGTCGTCTACAGAACCAACCCTGAGGAGACTAAGAAAATTCAGCGACAAGTCCAAGACCTTTGGGCCGCGAGTATGTACGTGAGAGCCTTAGTCCTTGTGCCATTCCTGTTCTTTTGGTTCCAATGAAAGATGGTTCTTGGCGAATGTGTGTTGATTATAGGGCCATTAACAATATCACCATTAGATATCATCATCCAATTCATAGGTTATGTGACATGCTTGATGAATTATGTGGCTCTATAGTCTTTTCTAAAATTGACTTGCGAAGTGGATACAACCAAATAAGAATGAAATTGGGTGATGAATGGAAAACTGCTTTTAAGACTAAATTTGGATTGTATGAGTGGTTAGTAATGCCTTTTGGATTGACTAATGCACCTAGTACTTTCATGCGTTTGATGAACGCGGTCTTAAGTTCTTTCATTGAAAAATTTGTGGTAGTATACTTTCATGATATTTTGATTTACAACAAGTCAATGAATGAACATTTATCTCACTTGCGTGCTGTTTTTGATGTTTTCAGAGATGCACGTTTGTTTGGTAACCTTGAGAAGTGCACCTTCTGCATGGATCGAGTCTCTTTTTTTTTGCTATGTTGTTACTCCACAGGGAATTGAAGTTGATAAAGCCAAGATAAATGCGATCAAGAGTTGGCCCACGCCCACAACGTTTCACAAGTGCGGAGTTTTTTGGAGTTACTAGATTTTATCGCTGCTTTGTCCAAGATTTCAGCACCATCGCCGCTATAATGAATGAGTTGACAAAGAAGGGTGTTACATTTCATTGGGGCCACACACAAAAGGAGTTCTTCGCCACTTTGAAGGACAACCTTACACATGACCGCTGCTCCAACTTTCAAATTTTGGTAAGACTTTTACACTTGAATGTGATGCTAGTGGAATTGGCATTGGTGGTGTGTTGATGCAAGAAAGAAAGCCCATTGCTTATTTTAGTGAAAAGTTGAATGGCCCAACTATTAATTACTTCACGTATGATAAGAAATTGTATGCTCTTGTACGATGCTTAGAAATGTGACAACATTATTTGTGGCCTAAAAAATTTATCATTCATTCCGATCATGAGTCACTTAAGTATAAATATTTTGAACTGTAGACAAGCTAAGTGGATTAAATTTGTTGAATCCTTTCCTTACATCATCAAACATAAGAAAGGAAAAGATAATGTGATTGTCGATGCTTTGTCTAGACGATATGTTATGCTATCTCAACTTGATTGTCGGATTTTTGAACTAGAAACAATTAAGCAACAATATGTGTTAGATGCTGATTTAAAAGATGTGTTGCTATATTGCCGTGAAGGTAAGACTTGGAACAAATTTATGCTTAATGATGATTTCCTTTTTAAAACCAACCATCTTTGCGTTCCAGCTGGATCCGTTCGTCTTTTGTTGTTATAGGAGGCGCATGGAGGAGGATTAATGGGACACTTTAAAGCAAATAAGATGGAAGATGTTTTGGCCACACATTTTTTTGACCAAAGATAAGACATGATGTTGAATGCTTCGTTGCTCGCTGCACTACATGTCAAAAAGCTAAGTTATGACTAAACCCACATAGTTTATACATGCCTCTTCCCATCCTTTCTATTCCTTGGGCAAAAATTTCTATGGATTTCGTTTTGGGATTGCCTAAGACTAAGAGGGGAGAGATAGTATTTTTGTGGTAGTAGATCGCTTTTCTAAGATGGCATATTTTATACCATATCATAAGACCGATGATGCTACGCAAATTGCTGATCTATTCTTTAGAGAAATTGTTCGTTTGCATGGTATGCCTTCTACTATTATTTTAGATCGTGATGCAAAATTCTTGAGTCACTTTTGGCACACTTTATGAAATAAGTTGGGAACAAAGTTGTTGTTTTCAACTACATGTCACCCAAAAACCAAAGGACAAACCGAGGTAGTGAACTGTACATTGTCTACATTGCTACATGTTATTTAAAGAAAAACTTGAAGATGTGGGAAGAATGTTTGCCTCATGTGGAGTTCGCATACAACCGGGCAGAACACTGAACCACTATGGTAAGTCTATTTGACGTAGTATCTGGCTTTAACCCTCGTGCTTTGATTGATCTTTTGCCTTTGCCTTCTACCAAAAGAGTTCATAATGATGCTAAGGCGCGTGCTGATTTTATTCTCAAGATGCATGAAACGACTAAAAAAACATTGAATAGATGAATGAGAAGTATAAAATTGCTAGTAGTAAAGGAAGACATGAAGTTAAATTTGTACCGGGTGATTTGGTTTGGTTGCACTTGAGAAAAGATAGATTTTCGGAGCTAAAAAAAATCTAAATTGATGCCTAGGGCTGCTGGTCCTTTTAAGATACTTGAGAAGATTAATGATAATGCATATAAACTTGAGTTATCTCCTGAGTTCGAGGTTAGTCCTACATTTAACATTTCAGATTTAAAGCCATACATGGGAGAAGAAGATGAGCTTGAGTCGGACGAATCCTTTTCAAGAGGGAGAGGATGATGAGTACATCCCATCATTGGATACACACAATGCTCATCCACTTACTATAGATGGTCCAATCACAAGAGCTCGTGCACGACAATTGAATTTAGAGGTGAGCTCGTTTCTAAATACATGTCTTCTTTCCTTTGATAATAGATTGCTACCTAATGATTTTATCACCCTGCCAAGTTTAATCTAAAATTTATAAGCACCATATAAATACAAAAAATGATTATGAAATAGAAATAAATTATATTATAATAATTATCAACCAATATACCTGCAGAAAGTGCGCTTACTATTCTAAAATCTTTACAAAATCTTTGTATTGTTCTTTGGGATAATTGAGTGAGTCTGAGACTACCCACTTCGCCTCCTTTGGTTGTATAAGGATACAAATATAGTGGTTGCTATATAAATAAAGAATGCTTTGGGTAATGTTTTAAGAAAAAAAGTTGAGTTCAGTGATGAAACTTACTTAAAATTGTAAGGGGCCATTATATCTTTCTTGCCATCATTCACACAGTTATGCATTGACCTTCCTATATATTCTGCCACTTGCAACACACTCCTTGACCATTTTCTTTCTCTCCAATTCAAACTGCTTCTTTTTGTGTTCTTGTATTCATCTGAATTTTTATTGAATTGTAGGGTAAAATTGACTTGGAAAATCTGTGTTTGATTGAGGATCCCCATCTGTAGTTTCTTCTGCTTGTGGTCATTCAAGAATACCATACTACATATAAAATTACTATTTATTAGTATGACATATCATACTAATGACTTAAAAGCACTTAATATGTAGAAGGTATGCCTGACAAGCACCACACTGTTAGGAGATTGATATCAAGCCTCCCTTTGTGGAATATAAGGAATAAATCTTCAAAATTAAAAGATTGAGTCCTTTCTCCACTCCAAAATGCATTTGCCAACACATGAAAAAGTACATTAGTAAACCCCATAGCAGTCGCCTGCATGTACCAATCATGTAATCTCCTTAATGAAAAATGTACCTTGTTGAGTTGCACTGAGGTTAAACATAGTTTGCTATTCACATAGGGTCTATTTGGTTGCATGTATGACTTAGCCTGGCTCGTATCCAATGAGACAGGCTCAAGGTAGACAGATTAACCTCATACGTGATGGTTTGTTTGGTTGGTTGCATGAAAGAAACCAGGCTATGAAGAGATGATGTTTGGTTGACGGCATAGATACATAATATGTTAAACTTAATTTACAAAATAATTATTAAACAATTATTATTTTAATTTAAATACATAAAAACATTCTTACTCTATTATATTAAAGGTTAATTTACATTAAAATATTTTAATATTATTAAATATGTACTAATTAATAGTTAATTATTTACTAATCTCGCATCTGGTGAGCCAAACCCACTGGAAACAGAACTCATTTTCATTTCTCGTGAGCCAGGCTGAGGGGGTAGTTTTGCACGGTGGGAGCCAGGCTCCACTGGCTGTGCAAGCAATCAATCACTAGTTGCTTGTATGAGCTCAGCCTGGCCAGCCTCCACGCAGGCATCAAAACATCCCCATAATGTTCAGACACATCCTCCTTACGCTAGATTGGGTCATTCTTCAGCAGCAAGCAATCAATCACCAGTTGCCTGCACGAGCTCAGCCTGGCCAGCCTCCACGCAGGCATCCAAACATCCCCATATTGTTCAGACACATCCTCCTTACGCTAGATTGGGTCATTCTTTAGCAGCTTTATATCTTCTCTGGTATAGATTTCAACGTCATCCTCCCAACTTTCAATAAAAATGGTATCATCCTTCATATGCTCTTTAAGGGAGGATGACATTCTTTTCAATCCCTGGAGATACTTTAATGTGTCTGCTGAAGGTGTCTTTTTGTACGAGGCAATTTATCTGTGGACATGTGCAGGAGCAAAATAAGTTTGGCCCTTTTGGCCTGAACCTTTTTTGCCCTTAAGAGGTGGCCCCAGCATTTCTGTTGGGCCTTTGTCAGAAGGTGGTATAGTTGAAACTATAAGGCCCTTGTAGTAAGGCTGGAGCATTGTACCTTCTTGCTCCTGAGGAGAAATTGGTTATGTGAAATCTGTTTTGCCCTTGGAGGAATATTATTGCGTTGCATCTGATGGGCCTTTCAGAGAAGAAGAAGGTACCTCAAATGTATCTTTTGGAGCAGGTCGTTTGTTGGTTGCATCTTCTTGTCCCTTAGTGGCTAGCTGTGTCGACAGATGTGCTGGGTTGCTCAAACATGACTGGGAAGTAGGTGGCCCATCACAAAAAACAACGTCACTGTGATGTGAAAGGATAAATTCATTCAATGCTTGCCAAGCAACGAGATTCCCTCATACGTACTGTGGTCAAGTTCGTAATCAAGATAGTCCTTGTTGATGATTTTTTTAACTTGTGCCTTCGCATAGTCCATCGGGATAGGACTGTAGTGGGAGGTATGCTCTGGAATTGCAAGACCAGTGGCAACCTCAATTGCTTTATTTCCCACCCATTCGGGACATGAAGGCGACAAAGCATGCTTTCCACAATATCATCTACAGTAAATCTCTGTCCTGGCGCAGAGGCTATGCTACTTAGGTTACAACCTGGTGTGAGCTAATAGTCGGGTTCTCAGTTGACCTAGTCTCGAGTGATCATGTAGCTTGCTGTTCTGCTAGATACTTTTGATGCACTTGCATAAACTCTAAGAAATTTTCTTTTAAGGAGGCCTTGACCTCTGCCTTAATAGTCTATCTAGGAATATTCTTATACCTGTCACATTTTATGTAGCTCGCTGCGTCATGTGAAAACCCCTCTTTACACACCATTTGTGAAGAGATGGCTCATACACGTCTAGGGTGTTCTGGGTTGTCTAGTGCAGCAGTAAGTTGGTCATTCTCCCTATAAGACTTGAACTTTTTGACCTTTTGTTCTGCAACAATCTCCATAATTTTCTTGCCCACTTCTATCGCTTGTGGACGTTTGTATATTATTTGTCCTTATTCGGTTGTATCTGATCGAGGATAGACCCAGTTCCTATTATGATCATCACAACCTTCTAGTGTGTCAGGCCTCTCTGCCTTGGTAGCCTCCTTCCTTCTTTTCTCCCATTCAATAGTTTTATTGGCATATCTACCAGATCTTGGATGATAGGGGTAGATGTTTTTCTTCTCCAGTTCAACTTTAGCTGCATCTAAGCTATTGCCTCGGGTGTGGCCTTCTGCCAACCAAATTCAGACAACTGGGCTTCAGTTATCTTCAGAAAATTTCTTGGAACCAATTTTTTCTTCACAAACTTGACATATAACTCAACCTTCCACACACGGAACATGTTTGCCATAGAGGTTAATGTACTCTTCTTTGCAAGTTCTTATGTGCCTTCTAGAAAATTAATCTTTGATTTCAGCTTGATCCACAAAATGTTCTTAGTCTTGTCATCGAGCAGCCTCCAGTCTGTAACTGTTATCAAGACGTTGTCTCTAATTATGAAGCCATAGGTCTGACGATACTTTCGGTATGCATCTTGAGGACCAAGGGGGGCTCCTGTTGCACTCACTCGTGTTATGTAAAAAGTACCATCTGACATCTTATTTTTTCCTCGCTCCTCTTTTTTATGCTTAAGTCCACTCTCGGAGGCACCAGTTGATACTGGGGTAGAGGGAGCTTCCTCATTTTTTTTCCTCAGGATGGATTGTTGTTTGACCAGCAAGAACCTATGACTAAAGTTTGACAAGGTTAATAGTTAGGGGTTAGACGTGTGAAAAAATTGCTAAGATTATTTTCAACAACTAGCCCCATACTTCTTCATTTGGATTATAATCCGGGTTAGAGCTCTATGACCATCTTCGAGTCCTACTCAGACTATTATACTAGCTCTTATTTGTGCTTCCACTGTCCTTCTCGATGTTAGAGTTGTTCACTATCATTTAGCGTAGTATCGGCTTGCGAGGTCGTCCTTTTTCCATTGGACTGCTCAAAGACAATGGATTTGACTTCATGAACTATACGTTATTTCATTGATAGAAGATAAATAAATATCGACCATCTATGTACATAAAAAAAACTACAAGCCTAAATATCGACCATCAGAGCAAAAACTCACACTCACATTGAAAAAAGACTACAAGCCTAAATATGGACCATATATGTATGAAGCAAAGTATCAACATATTAACCATATATGCTTGTTCAATAATGAAAAGTTCAGAAAGGTGGCAAATCTGACCCAGTCGAAGGAACCGATGGACCATATATAATAAAGTTCAGTTTGTAAAAAGGTTGCATTGACATGTACAAGCACTTATTAAACTAATTGAACTAGACAAAATACTATCACAGAACATACTCATCAAAGTGCAGTACCGAAATGTACGCATTAGAGCTTCTACAAATATGCAAGCGGATTTCCTAAACAACCACTTCTTCAAAGATTTGTGCAGGTGCTCCATAAAGAAAACCACCTGCATTAAAGTTTTGTTATTTAATTATTCAAATAATATTTCTGGTTGCAATTTTATTTGCCTAAAGCATGCACAATTTAAATAATTTATTGTAGTCCTCGAAATCATCACCTATATTCTCCACTCCAACAATTTTTTGCTTTCCTGAAATAACAATGTGCTTTTTATCATTTGCGGATGTCAACTACGTAAAAAACATGTGCAACACAATCAACAAGTACCCACGGGTCAGCTTTGTGACCAAAATTATTTAGGTCAACAAGTGTGAACCCGTAGTTGTCACATTCAATCCATTTAGATGCCTCACCCAGTTGCACCTAAAGATAGGAATCTGTAGCCTGTCGTCATAATCTAAGTTTCCATATTTCTTCTATAAATCCATAGTATGTGTTTTTATTCCTTGGTGGGCCAAAAGCTTCAATCCGAATACCACTATTTTGAGAAACACTCTTCTTATCTTTCTCTTTAGTGTAAAAAGTGTACCCATTAATATCATACGCATACCATGAGGTAACTAAAGGCCTCTTTGTTTGAGTTGGAGGTTTTGAGCTTTTAAAAAAGCTGGCTGGTGGCTAGTTGAAAAGCTGGCTGATAGAGTAGTGACTATTGGCTTTTGTAATATATACTTGGCTTCTCTGCACATCAAAAGCTAGAAAAGCAGCTCTGGGTGAGCTTTTCAGCTTTTAGTTCATTTCTTCAAAAGCTAGCTTTTCAGCGTTTCAAAAGCTACCATTTTAGAACCTTGTTTTTTCAACTTTTCAGGTTTGTTTCAGCTGGATAAGCTAGCCTGAAAAGCTGAAACAAATAGGGCCTAAAGTTGATGGACTTGAAGCCAACATCTTCATTGTTTCGTCCTATATTGTGTCTTCATATGGAATGTTTTTATGCATTAACCATGTGGTGAAATCACGATTGTGCTATTCATTATCCAAATATCTATTTGTTCTCGATATTCTTTTCGAAAATCATCTAGATGTTCCTCGATATATGGCTCAACTATTGCGATCTATTGCAATATACTGAAATGTGCAGCTTGAAGTGATTTGTACCCCTCATCCATGAAAGTTTTCATACCCATTCTTCCTTTAAAAACAACTTATCCTCATGTAGTAGTATAGGCAAATCTATTTGTTTTCCATCTTTTATGTAATCTGTGCAACATTCAACCACTTCTTCTGTTGTGTGGCCTCCATAATTGAACTCTCTGGATGAGCACGATTGCGCACATAGCCCTTCAAAATTGATAAATACCTCTCATATGGAAACATATGATCCACTAGATGAATCATGAGATATACTTGCATATCAAAAAACAACGGAGAGAAGCACATGATGAGGACATTACTCTTTTAGATACACACAACACTCCTCAAATTAGTTTTGATGAAACTCATGCACGACAGTAGAGATTAGAGGTGAGCTCGTTCCTAAACACATGTTTTCTTTTCTTTGAGAATAGATTGCTACCTAATAACTTTATCATGACTAGGAACATTGGAGAAGAGCTAGGGAAGTTGGAGAATAACTTGAAGATGCGCAAAATAAGGAAGGACTTTCAATTCCAAAAGCAATCTGAATCCAACTAGGGTTCAAGTCTAAGTTGGGCTCCAGAAGCATTTTGAACTAAGACGGACACCCAGGTCGCATACGAACTCTATTTTTGACTTTCTAGATATGGATGAAAAATGAGACTAGCTTTTCAACAGATCTAATACCATGCCAAAATACTTCCTAGATATCCAGAAATCATCAAAACAATATAATATCTAGAATATGTCAGGGTGATGTGACACCACGTTCTTTTCTAAGCCTATTAGTATCAGGGTTTGCACCCTAAATAACCCTAACCTCGATATAAACAGTAATCACCATCATTAGACTTAGGTTTTGCTAGATTAATATGTTATCAAATAGTTCGCTATTAGACGGTTTGTTAGATTCCAACTTCATGAGTTTAATTCAGATTTCACAGTTGAGTTGCGTTCTTGCTTGTTTTTGTTTGTATTCTTCAATTCGCAGGCTGGGAATAACTTTCTTAGCGAGGTCAATCGTGTGTTCTATGGTGGAGAATCATAGGAGAAGTGGTACTGCGATTACAGGGTTTGAATAGTGTTAATTTGAGGTCAGATCGATTATGTGTCGTGTGTCCACCAAATCGAGAGTTACCATAACCTGACAAAAGATCAGGAGTCACATACACATTAGCACATCTCAAGCTGACACATTGTCTTGATAATATACATTTTCAGATAGTTCAGATCTTCAAGATAAAGCTCTTTTTGTGAAATTACATTGAAGAAGTAGCACACTCTTGTGATGACAACTTTCATATGCACTAGTTTGATTGATCTTATTGCAATTGTATGGAACTCGGTCATCATAATATGACAGTAGTGAGAGTTGTAACCAAAAAGAGACAAGTCATTCATCAAGATAAGGTTTCTGATGTTGGATGAGAAACTGGTGAGCACTTTAATACCATGTAAGTATCTACAAAACACCTTTTTCTCTTTAGGTGTCAGAGTGTAGGTAGCCAAGGGAATACAGTGTTTCCATTAGGTCTATCTTCAGAGTGAAGCTTCAACCTCAAATTCAAATGTTGTAAGTCTCTACGAGATTTTAGTCAGTCCTTTATCTTTCTGGGCATGTTCAATAAGATTTCAATGATACTATCAACTACATTTTTTTTAATGTGCATCAAATCGATACTGTGTAAATATTTAGATCGTTCCAGTAGGAGAGATACTTAAAAAAAAGTGGTTTTCTTTCTCTTTACCTTCTCATCTCACCTTTCTGCATCCTGACACCTGCTCCCGCCCGCCCCCTTCCCCAGCAGCACTGCCACCGCCATCACCATTGCCTCTTCCACCCGTTGACGTCCCCCCTTACTCCAACTCTAGTCCCTGTAGATGTAGATCCTCCAACAAGGACCGCTGGCTCCATGTTCGATTTTGTTCACCCCAAATCCCTAACCTGGTACAACTGAGTCAACACTTGCGATGACAGGCAGGGCAATCTCCAGATAGAGTTCTACGGAGGAGCAGCCAGATCCAGCACGTGAGTCCCAAAGAGACCTTATCCTCACCCTCCCCACCGTACTCTCTCAAACTCACCTCTCTCCCAGGCAAAACTGAAGGTGCCTGCTGATTCGTGCAACCAGCAGCGTTCATGCGTGAAGCCGACGAGCACTTGTCCATTTGACACCGTGCTCCCAGATCGACGTCATTCACTAGCTGGGTGCCCTCTATCCTCCAGCCAGACTCCCAAATCCACGTGAGCTGTAATCACTGCACTAACTAGGTGAGCAAACACATAGTGCTTCTCCTCTTATGCAGAGGACCAGGAGCATGAGCTCATTGAACAAGGTAATGACCGTATGCCCTCATCTGTCCATAGGGTCCATCGATTTCATTTGCTTTATGATTCAAACATCAGGTTTTTCTTTGCTATTCGATGAGTCCCGATCTTTCGTGACCTTACCAATTTTTTAGGAAGTTGGCAGGCATGACATCACAAGCGATCAATCAAAAAACCATAACAGAATTATTAAACAAGAAACGAGAATAGAAAATAGCAAGTCAGAGCAAATTATTAGAATAAAATCCTCTAAAGAGATCTATCGGCACACAGGCCGAAAACATCTCAGAGCAGATAGATCACTATCGAGAATCCAACAAGAGCAGCAACGGAAGTATCAACATGACAGCGGTAGCGAACCTCCTCCACACAGGCTAACCTGATCGCAGAAGCGGACTTCACGGTTCATCAACAAATTAGAAAGCCGTGAGTATCCTCTGAAAACAACAAATTAGAAAGTCATGAGTACGAATACTTAGCAAACCGCGTACTACCTAACAACAATGTATGCATGCGAATGGTTTCAAGGATAAAGGTATGGCTCAAATGCTAAATGCAAATTTAAAATATTTTATTTTATTTTAAAGATGCAATAAAGTTTTATTTTAAATCTATCAAATTTTATTATCTTGCTCCGCAGGGATCTCCGTTATCTCGAACGGGGGTTCATTTTAAATGCTGGTGTAATCTCCACACCCGGCCACAGCTCAAAGGTCAGAGTGAAAAACATTTTGAAATAAAACAGGAGGAAGAAAAACAAAAATACTCAATAAAAAGCACAACTCAGGGGGTATCCTTCCAAAAAAGACGTAGCAATACGCATTGTCTATAACTCTGCAGAGGTTATGCACCTGGACCCATAAAAAGTGTTATTGAGACCTACCGTCGTAGCCCCGACGAACACATAAGATCCGTCCATAAGCTTTAACTGGCGCTATCTATCCTCTAAGATAGAGATCTCAAGTGCCTACGCAATCGGATCTTGGAGCTGTGAAAAGCTTACCACTGATCAGATGGGGTATCTCGATCTCATGTGGGGAGTTAGAGCTCTACACCATACTAACACAACACCACCAGCTCATGGATAAACAACCAGTCTCGGCAAGCTTCAAAATCAAGCCACTGCCCATACGATTTTTCGTGTTTCCTACGATTTTCTTATGAAATTGAACTTATTCTTGAAGTTAAAATTAATATGAAAAACTGCATTCCAAACGAGACCTAAACATCATCAGTCGGCATAAATGCAATATATTTTGTCGTTTTCGTGTATTCGAATATCCAAAAATTGCAGCTTCGTGAGTCGGGTGCGTACGTCTGCCTCGCTGTTTTCAGCCAAACATGGAGAAATTTTGAACTTTTTGTACTGATAGCTAGGCTGATAGCTCTTCCTAATACTTCCAAATTCCGTTGAATCTAGGCGTGTCCGTTCAGTTGGCTGCTGCCTGCTGCTGCGGAATATTTGGGCCCATATAATATGGTTCACACGTCTATATACTGAACCCTTGTGCAGTAATGTCAAATTTTCAAAAAATTTGGATAGCCTGTTAAAAAAATTGCTTCAACAGAAATGAGCCCATCTTACACATTTGCACCTCAACTCGGTACAGCTCGCCAATCTCACTTTTTCATCTTAAAACCGAGAGATACATAGAGTTAATTATAGCTGTCTATTTGATCAAATTTGATGGTTAAAAATAAAAAGATATCTAATCAAAAATACTAAAATAATGGGCTCAGTACTAAAATGTGGGCTCGGTACTAATTTTTTAAATCAACTATTAAAATTAATTGATATAGGGATCAAAGGTACCTCAAGGACATCTCGTAACAAGTCTCACCACTTCGACCGCGGCTAACCTGGCCCAACAATTACAAAAGTTGTACCCTGGACTTGCCTCCCCCCTCCCTCCCAACTACGTACTCCTCCGTTTTTAAATTGATGTCGCCGTTGATTTTTAATCTCAACTTTGACCATTCGTCTTATTTAAAAAATTAGTTCAAATATGTACTATTTTAAGTTGTGATACAAATAACTCTAATGATTAATCAAATTATAACAAAATATATTATTTTTATCAATTTTTTTTGAATAAAATGAATGATCAATGTTGATATTAAAAGTCAACGACGACATTAATTTAAAAATAGAGGGAGTACACGCTAATCTGTCTCGGGAGCCAAATATTCCATACAGGTTTATTATGCACAACACAAGATTGTAATTATACAGCATATCAAAAGTGAGGTATATATGGCTATATAGGTAGAGTCAAGGTAGATACTTAGCTCATTGAATTGAATGGTGGCTTTGTAATATAAAACATGTATATTTGCATGCATGTCGAATGGTGAAAATGTCTCAAAAAAAATTGTAAGAATGTTGAAAAGGGTGCCATGGAAATGTCAGTGGATGTATATTTGGCACATTCGAAAGGACGACTGAGACATATTTGCGAAAGGAGGTAGCAACCAAGCTGGATTACAATTATGCTTTCCAACTTCAAACGTACAAGAAAAAATTTGTTACTTTTTGCAAGTTGCACTGCATGTTGTAGATTTTTATTTTCACATGTGCGCAAGAGTTATAATTGCAACTTTTCTGAAATTTATAATCTTTACAACTTGTGAGACCCATGCATGCACCATAGCTTGCAACATGGTGAATTTTTAGCATTTAGATGGAATATCTTTCCATGAAGCGAAATAATTACATGGCCCACCACAAGCAAATGCAATGAACAACATGCTCATTATATGGCATACTCTTTCTGTTCTTAACCGTCATTAACTTCTAACATCAATTTTTACCATTCGTCTTATTGAAAAAATTTATTCAAATGTGTAAAATTTGAGGTTGTGATTCAAATAACTCTAATGATAAATCAAATTATAATAAAATATATGACATTTATGAAAAATTTAAATAAGATGATTGATCAAAATTGATGTTAAAAGTCAACAGCGACATCAATTTAAATAATAGAGGGAGTATATGTTTACGGAAATTCGTCCATACAGCAAAGGGTTCAAAAATCCTTGTCTGTTAACACCAACGCTGTCCTAAAACAAAAAATAACAAGCTAGAAATAAGTACTACCGTTTCAAAATATAAGCATTTTTAGATTTAAATAAGGTCAAATTCTTTTAAATTTTACTAATAATATCTAGAAAATTACATAATTTTATTATAAAAATATACTTTTTATGAAAGTTGATTTTATGATGAATAAAAAAAATATAATTTTTATATGATAGAACATTATTAATTATACATTATTAGTAGTTAAAGTGATAAAAATTTGATTTTGATTAAATCTAAAAATATTTATATTTTAGAACAGAGGGAGCACTTTTTAACTAGATGTTCTGTAGATAAATCCATTATATATTTATGACACGCTGATGCCAAACGATCTAACTAGCCACTTGTCTGAGACCTGCTTATTGGTTTGCAGCATCGCAGCTGCTTATTTATTTGACCTCAGATTTGTCCGTGCTAGAATTTGTCACAATACGATAGATTATTTTTAGGAGTCCTTTGGATCCCTTTACTATTTGGTTTGAAATTTGATATTCTATCACTTTCACAAATTCTCAAATAAGTGTATCTCAAATTTATAGGGCGAAAAATAGAAATGGATTCTATACATTATTATGCTATAATTATATTCTCTAATCTAACTTATAGCACATTCTTAAACTCACTTTTCTACAATAAAAATAAAACATATAAGTATATCTTTTGTATATTTAACAATAAATATATAAATATATTTTATATAAAACTATATTAGTTTAATTAATCTATACCTAAATTATAATAATTAAAATAAATTTAATTCTAAGATCCAAACGAGCCTAACTTTGACGTCAACAACAAATATACGCAGTACGTACAAACGTTTACGTACGAAATACTGGCTCGTACTAGTACACGTTTCATTGTGCAAGCGTGCGTGGACGTTACCGCGTTACGCTGTATTAGTAGTCCGATGTATCCAGACGCAATGGAAGTCAAAGCTGATGCGTTGAGACTGTGTACGGACGCACCTGCTATTGCTAGTCGTCGTCGCCACTCGTCTTCGTGATCATTTCATTCTCCTCTCTGCCGCTCATAGACAGTAGACCGGGAAGGCCCTCCCGTTAGCGTCTCGTCTGCCGCTTCTCGCCAGAGAGCCCGTTCCCATCTAGATGAAGTGCATATGCATCGGCCCTGCCCCCCCCCCCCCCCCCCCCCCCCGGGTGGTGGGAAAAACTTCAAAAAAATCGTGCTCTTAGGTGATCGCTGTAATGAAACATGTTAATTCCCATAGGAGCCGCTGTTACATGTTAAATAGGTGCATGATAGCGCAAGGATATACATGATTATAACAACCTGGAGAGATCATCTAGGAGTTCTGATTACAACAGATTACAACTACTAACAAACTTACATGTTCGAACTTCTTGATCCTTATCTCAAGTTGTTATTCTTTACAAGATAAACACAACAGATTAATCTATTATTCTAACAGCCTCTCTCAATCATAACTTTGTTAGGTTAAAATTGGCCTTGAAATTTTCTAGAAGTTGAACTGATAGTGCTTTAGTGAATCCATCTGCAACTTGATCTCCAGAAGGCACAAATTCATTCTCTAACAGGCCTTGAGATACTCTTTCTCTTAAGAAGCGATAGTCAACTTCTATGTGCTTGGTTCTAGCATGAAAAACAGGATTCCTTGATAGATATTTTGTGCCAATATTATCACACCATAGCTTAGCTGTTTTTGGACTATTGACACCTATTTCTCTAAATAAAGTTTGAACCCAGATTATCTCAGCAGTAGCATTAGCAATGGCCTTGTATTCAGATTTTGTGCTAGATCTTGATATAGTAGGTTGCTTACAAGCACTCCATGAAACAAGATTAAATCCCAAGAAAATTGCAAATCCCCCGGTAGGTTTTCTATCATCAACATTTTCAGCCAAGTCTGCATCTGAAAAGGCACTGACCAAAGTAGAGCTAGATTTATGTATTCTAAGCCCCAACTTTGTGATGTGTTTTACATACCTAAGGATCCTTTTTACAGCTGCCCATGAACTGTTGTAGGAGCATGTAAAAATTGACAAACCTTGTTTACTGAGAATGCAATATCTGGTCTTGTCAAGGTCAAATATTCTAAGGCACCTACTATACTTCGGTATTGAGTTGCATCATTAGGTCCCAGTGGTGATCCCTCATACAGAGACAATTTTTCACTAGTAGAGAGAGAGGTGTGCTCACTGGTTAGCATTCTGACATGCCAGCCTTTTTTAATAAATCTGTAGCATATTTTTCTTTAGTTAGAACCAGACTATTACAAACTTTATTTACCTCAATTCCAAGAAAGTAGTGCAGGTCCCCAAGATCTTTCAGTGCAAACTCCTCTTGTAAATCCTTTAGAAGTGCTGATGTTTCCTTTTCAGTAGAACTTGCTACTATGATATCATCGACATAGACAAGAACAAACATAGTAATGTCTCCCTTATTATAGAAAAACAGAGAAGTATCAGCCTTTGAAGATTTAAAACCAAGATTGAGGAGTTTTGTACTTGGCTTTGAATACCAGGTACTGGGAGCTGCAATGGGAGCTTGTTTGAGGCCATAAAGTGCTTTGTCAAGCTTGCAGACATAATTAGGTCTTGTAGAGTCTTCAAAAGGTTGAGGTTGATGCATGTATACCTCTTCTTCTAATATACCATGTAAAAAGGCATTTTGTACATCTAGTTGTCGAAGACTCCAACCTCGAGAGACAGCAATAGACAATACAAGACGAATTGTAGCAGCTTTAACAACGGGACTGAAGGCATCTTCATAGTCTAAGCCATAACTCTGCTTAAAACCTTTTGCAACAAGATGAGCTTTGTATCTGTCCAAACTACCATCAGATTTCCTCTTAATTTTATAAACCCACTTATAACCTATTATGTTTGTTCCTTTCTGTGGGGGAACCATGTGCCATGTCTTATTCTTCATTAAGGCTAAATATTCTATGTCCATAGCCTTTTTCCAATTATCATTCTTTAGAGCTTCTTCCAAGTTTTGTTGTTTACCAGAGGATAAAGTCCAAATTACTACCCTCTAGTATAGCCAAAATCTAAATAACCCCCTAAACTATTTTTTTGTTCAATTTGTCCCCATAACTTTACTATTTGGCTCAATTTACCCCTCAATAAAATCTGCCTTTTTTATTTCTCCATGTATAAGTGTCATCTTAAGCTGAAATTTTATAAACTGATGGAGAACATCATGACACATGTTCAAAATATACATCATAGTTTTTTTAATTATTTTCATAGCTGGTGACATTTAATAGTAAATTAATTACTTAGGATAGAAAACTATATGAAAATAATGATTAAAAAATATGATATATTTTTTTTACATGTGTTATGATGTGCTCTATCATCTTATAAAATTTCAGCTTAAGATGACACTTATACATAGAGAAACAAAAAAGACAAATTTTACTAGGAGGTAAATTGAGCCAAATAGCAAAGTTGTGAGGACAAAATGAACAAAAAAATAGTTTAAGGAGTTATTTGGACTTTGGCTATACTAGAGGGTAGTAATTTAGACTTTATCCTTTACCAGATGAGGTGAAACACTCATACTTGATAGTGCCATCAGTATAGACCTTTGGTTTCTTGATGCCACTCTGAAGTCTTATGTGAGGTCGTCCAACATCAACATCAATCACAGAATTCATCACTGCCTCCTTATGGCCACAAGACGCAGCTGTTGTTTCCAACTCATGCCCTGTATTTGGTGTAGGAGTTGATGATGCGTCTGCTGGTGCATTGATCTCGGAATCTGATCCAGGGACAAGAGAATTTGTGTTGTGATCACTTGCCTCCTCCAGAACTTCATTGTGTGGAACCTGAACCTGATTATCATCAACTTCAACAGAGTTAGTAGCATTAGCAGGGGGCAAACCAATCCCATGATCAAATATACTGTCAGTCCCAGAGATAGCCGTATTTGGATTCAAAAGATTAGGAGATAATAGAAGGATTTCTGAACGCAGCTTTGCACTTGCATTGGAGTGCAATTGAGAGAGAGAATACATTCTCATCAAAGGTGACATCCCACGAGATGTACACTCTACCTGAAGAAACATCCAAACATTTGAATCCTTTGTTGAGTGCTATATCCAAGGAACAAACATTGTTTGGAGCGAAATTGTAGTTTGTGGGTGTTATATGGATGGAGATTGGGCCAACAAGCACATCCAAAAGTGCAAAAAGCAGTGTACTCTGGTTTTTGGTGGAACAAGCGATTAAAAGGAGTATCATGATCAATAATTTTGCTAGGTGTGCAATTAATCAGGTATGCAGCCGTTATGAAGGCTTCATCCCAGAATTTTAGAGGCATCAAAGCATGAGCAAGAAGAGCAAGACCGACTTCTACTATATGGCGATACTTCCTTTCAGCAGACCCATTCTGCTGATGAGAATGAGAATGTGGGCATGAAACATGATGGGAGATGTCTATTTTATTGAAGAAAGAGTTCAACTTTTGATACGCACCACCCTAGTCAATTTGAACAGCATGTATTTTTTGATCAAACATTCTTTCAACAAGGTTTTGGAAGTCATGGAATTTTTGAAACACTTCAGATTTGAATCTGATAGTATAAACCCAAACAAACTTGCTGTAATCATCAATAAAACTAACAAAATATTGTTTCCTATTGATTGACTCGGGTGCTGGACCCCACACATCAGAAAACACAAGCTCTAAAGGAGCATTTGACTTGCTAACAGATTTAGGCTAGGGGAGTTGGTGAGCCTTTGCTTGCAGGCAGGCATCACAGACAGACACTTTATTTGAATCGACCAAACACGGAAGACTGCTACTAGCAACAACTTGACGAATAATAGGCGATGAAGGATGGCCTAAGCGTGCATGCCACTGCAACAGGAAAGGCTTCATTGTTCCAAAAGCATGCTTTATTAGAGGTGTAGGGAGAGGATACAACCCATTGCGACAGTGTCCTTTAAGAAGTGTGCTCCTGGTTGCCTGATCCTTAATAAGAAAGAAATCAGGGTGAAATTCCATAAAGGCACAGTTATCTTTGGTAAGGCGATGAACAGATACGAGATTCTTTTTAGCCTTTGGAACATAAAGAACATTGTTTAATTCAAGGTTACGGCTAGGGGTACTAACAGTAGATTGACCAATGTGACTGATTGCCATACCTGCACCGCTAGCAGTGTGGATCTGTTCGCCACCAGTATATCTGTCTCGGACTTTTAGCTTCTCCAATTCACAAGTGATATGATCAGTTGCACCGGTATCGGTATGCCAGTTTGTATTGACTCTATATGAGTTGACAGCTGCAGCAGCATGCTTCTGGTCTGGCGTGTAATCTTCTTTAAATCTGTGCCAACATTCAAGAGCAGTATGACCCCTTTTAAAGCATACCTGGCAGCTTGGCCTATCATCACTTTGATTATTCATAGAGCGTCGGTTGTTGTTGAAGTTGGCATGGTTTCCCTGATGCGTGGTAATGTTGTGGTAAGTGTAGCCACGACCACGAGTAGGTTGACGACCATACCCATGACCAGAACTGCCATGCCCACTGAATCCTCCTCCTTGGCCTCCTCGACTTGCAATATTAGCTGAGCCTTGTTCAGGTGAATTAAGAAGATCTTGTCTTGTTTCAAAGTTGAGCATCTGGGAATATAATTCTCCCAAGGTGATCGGTTCTGCTCTTGCAACAAGAGCAGAAACAAGTGGCGTGAATTCTTGATCCAACCCAGTGATGATACTAGACCATCTCCTCATCATCGAGTGGTCGTCTGGCTGCTACCATATTGTCGCCGTAGCTCTTCATCTTAGCGAAGTATTCAGCTACTGTCGAGCTACCTTCTTGGTAGTGGACAATGCCATCCGTAGATTGACAATCCTTGCTCGATTTTGGAAGCCAAAGATGGCTTCCATGGACTACCATGCTTCTGATGTAGTGTTGGCAGTGGATACTTGTATCAGACCTCCCGGCTTAGCGATGAAAGCAAGAAGCTGAGGATCTGCTGATCAACAGCGTCCCATTCTTCAAACGTTTGGTTGGAAATTTTTTTCCTTTCTTGTCTTGGATATCTGCATCAGGAGCTTTTGATGCGCCTGTAAGATGGCCTTCCAGACATGCACCATGAATTGCAGCCCGCCCTTGTGCTTTTCACAAGTTATGGTTGCCTTTAGAAAGTTTTTCAGAGATGATATTGACAAGAAGAGGATTGGATGGAAAGGTGAAAGAACTGGCCATGGTAGATGCTGAAAAGAATCAAGAATTGGCTCTGATACCATGTAAAATTCCGAGGGCTTGATGAAGCGTGTTAACTCCTGTAGGAGCCGCTGTTACGTGTTAAATAGGCGCATGATAGCAAACTTACAGGCCCGAACTCCCTGATCCATATCTCAAGCTGTTGTTGTTTACAGGATAAACACAATAGATTAATCTATTATTCTAACAATCACGAGAGATCAATAACAATATAAGCTCCAATGACAAATTAAGAATATTTTGGTGAGAAGTTGAAAAAAATTAATGTGATCGGCCGCTTCTTAAACCCCCTTGGGTATGTATTTTTAAACAACTTCTGCTCTGAATTCTAACAGAAGTCCACTAAATGATTTTAGAAAAAGTGTTTCTATATTCCTTTCTAAAGAAGCACTTATTTAATTTGTATTTAGAGCCAAAAGTACTAAAATGTTGCTTCTCATAGATTCTTCACTCATTTATACATTAGTATCACAATAAAAGCAGTTTTACCAAACGGTTTGAAGTGTGCTTTTTTGTAGAAAATTTATTTTTCCAAATAAGCTATTCTTTGAAAAAGTTGTTTTTCTAAAGGAGCTATTTTCTAAAAATCTATACCAAACGAGACCTTAATATTGTGTCTAGCTCCGCCACTATGCGTGTACCATGTTGCCAGCTGGCATCATTCACCATTGGCATTAACTACTGTGTCCTGATCAAGATCGTTAAGGGGTTTAGGGAATGTCATGTTCTGTCCCATAGGTGATTCGGCATCATTTCACGATCCATCTAGACTATAGAGTACTCTCTCGGTTCTAAAATATACTCCCTCCGTTCTTAAATCTATGTCTCTATTGACTTCTAATATAAACGTTGACCATTCGTTTTATTCAAAAAATTAGTGAAAATGTGTAGAATTTGAAGTTGTGATTCAAATAACTTTATGATAAATGAAATTAGAAAAAATTTCGAATAAGATGAATAGTCAATATTGATGTTAGAAGTCAATAGCGACATCAATTTAAAAACAGAGGAGTAAGCATTTTTAGATTTATTCAAAGTCAAAGTTTTACCATTTTGATCACTAATGATGTATAATTAATAATGTTTTGTCATATAAAATTATATTTTTTGATTCATCATAAAATCATCTCTCTATTCCTATAAAAGTTCCCTTTGGTGAATCTTGCCTTTCTGTCAACTTGAGATTTGGACCGGTCGATCACCATCGAACGGCTCTCTGTCCGTCTCTGATTTCGACGTCGACAGTTGGGGCCCGCCCTGCCCCGCCCCGCTCCCCAACCTGGCCCCGCCCACTCCCTCTTTCTCGCCGCTGCGCGCCTTCCGCCCATCGACGTGCCGTCGGTCGGCCCCGCTCAGATGGAGCCATGCAGAGGCCCTGCTCCGCTCCGCCATCCTGCAGCGCATTGCTCCTTCCGCTCCAGCAACCCCGCCCTGGCTGCCTCTGCCTCGCTTTGGGGCGGTCGCCGCCCTGGCCGTCCACGGCATGGCCTCGCCTCAGCCACCTCTGCCTCACTCTAGCATGGCCCCACCGAATCTTCGTCGGCAGTTTTCAAGGGACTTACACGCGCCCAGGTAACTTCTGGGACCTCAAAAATTGTAAGCAGGAGCCCGGCGAGTCGCTCCGAGACTACATCCAGTGCTTTTCATGAAAGCGCAACGAGCTTCCCAACGTTAGCGACGCCGACGTCATCAACGCCTTCACCTGCGGCACGACGTCCAAGACGCTCGTCCACAAGTTGGGCCAGAGGAACCCTCAGACGACTCGAGACCTCCTCGACATCGCCACAACCTTCGCCACCGGAGAAGAGGCCGTGTAGGCCAACTTCGACCGAGGTCGGGCGAAGGACGAAAGGTCGGGGACTGACCGTCGAGGGGACCACCCCTCTGACTGGCCCACCGACCGCTGCAACGAGCGGGGTAGCGGCAGCTCGAGTAGCAAGAAGGGCAAGGGTCGGCGCCACGATGACGACTTCGTGGCCGCCGCTGACCGGCCAGCCCGACCCCCGACCAAGAAGCCAGCCAACCACGACGGCCACTTCGAGAAGATGCTCGCCCTGCCCCAACCACTCCGTGCCGATCAAGCACACCCTCCGCAATTGCCACCTGGCAAGGAGGTTTTTCAGGAGCGAACTCCAGCCCAACTCCTCGGCGGCCAAGACCGACCCCCAAACTAAGGGGGCCGAGGAAGACGTCGGCGCAGCCTTCCCCGAGCCGAAGGACTGCCTCATGATTTTTGGCGGCCTCGCAGCCTACTGCGAGTCCCGCGGCTGCCAAAAGGGGACCTGGCGCGAGGTCAATGCTGCCGACCCTGCGGCCCCCGCTACCTCAAGTGGTCCGAGGCTCCGATCACCTTCGATCGGGCTGATCACCCGGATCACGTCTCGCAGCCCGAGCGCCTCCCGCTGGTGCTCGACTCCATCGTCAACTCCGTGCGCCTATCGAAGGTGTTCATGGACGGAGAAAGCGCCCTCAACATCCTCTGCGCTGACGCTTTTTGGGCGATGAAGCTGACGGAGGCCAACCTTCGCCCAACCCACGCTCCGTTTCATGGAGTCATTCCCGGGAGGTACGCAATGCCCCTCGGACAGATCACGCTCCCAGTCACGTTCGGTGACCGGATCAATTTTCGCACCGAGTCGCTCACCTTCGAGGTGGTCCACTTCACTAGCACCTACCACGCCATCTTGGGCCGGTCATGCTACACGAAGTTCATGGCCATCTCCAACTACGTCTACCTGAAGCTGAAGATGCCCGGACCGAAGGGCATCATCATAGTCTCGTCACGCTTCCAACACGCTCTGGCGTGTGAGCAGGAAAGCTTTGAGCTGGTTGCCGCCAAATCAGGCCTGGCCCAGCTGGATGAGATCCGCAAAGCGAAGGGGTCGAACCCAACGCTCGACTCCAGGGCCGCGTCTCGACATCCTTCAGACCCGTCGACGACTCCAAGGAGATGGCACTCGACTCCGTCGACCCCTCCCAGAAGGCTAAGGTCGGGACAGCGCTCTCTGGCGAATACGAAATCGCGCTCGTCGACTTCCTCATCTGGAATCTGGACGTCTTCGCCTGGGCACCATCGGACATGCCCGGCATCCCGAGAGAAGTCGCCGAGCACTCCCTCGACATCATCGCGGGCTCTCGGCCCGTCAAGCAACGACTCCGGCGTTTCGACGACGAGAAGTGCCGAGCCATTGGGGAAGAATTGACGAAGCTCCTAGATGCTAAGTTTATTCAAGAGGTCTACACCCCGAGTGGTTAGTCAACCCTGTAATGGTGAAAAGAAGACCGGACAATGGAGGATGTGCGTTGACTACATGAGTCTCAACAAGGCTTGCCCGATGGACTTCTTTCCTCTCCCGCGCTTTGATCAAGTGGTGGACTCGACCGCCGAGTGCGAAACACTGAGCTTCCTCGACGCATATTCTGGGTATCACCAGATTTCTATGCGCGAGTCCGACCGGCCGGCCACGTCCTTCATCACGCCCTTCGGATCTTTCTGCTATGTCACGATGCTATTCGGGCTCAAGAACACTGGTGCCACATACCAGCGCTGCATGTAGAAGTGCTTTCACGACCATCTTGGTCGGAACCTGGAGGTCTACGTCGACGAAATCGTCATCAAGACTCGACAGGCGTCTGACCTCGTCCAAGACCTACACGATCCTCAACCTCAGGCCCATCAGCAACGTCAAGGGCGTCCAAAGGCTGACCGGATGCCTGACGGCCCTCAGCCACTTTATCTCAAGGCTCGGCAAAAAAGTGACGCCCTTCTACCGGCTACAAACAAAAGCAGAGCGGTTCACCTAGACCACTGATGTAACATCCCGAAATTCTCGAATTGATTTAGCGGCATTACTCTCAAATTTTCGTTCCAATTTAATTGTCAGTCTCAACTTTTGTTCGGATCAAAAATCATTCGTTTCGAATTCGTTCTGTCTAAATCCGAAATCCGTTCGACTAAATTGATCCGGTGCCGAAATAATTTAGTCCGCGTAATTTTCACGTTGACTAAAATTGTTTCTCGAAAATTCCGTAATTAATTTTCGGGTCTCTAAATAATTCTCCAAATTAATTTCTGCAACCTTTTTATTTGTTTCACGATTTTCAATAAATTTCCGAATTAATTTCTAAACTCCATTTTTACCCTTCTATAAATACCTCCTCTCTAACCCTAATTCCCTTTCTCCCCTCCTCATTTCGCCAGAAAACCTCCAACTGCCGTCGCCCCTCTACGCCGCCAGTCCATTTTTTTTCTTTCCTCGTTTTCGCCGCCCCAGCCGCGTACCAGACCGCTTCGCTCTGCTCCACCTCGTCTCGCGCGCCGTCGGCCTCCCTCTGCTGACGACGCCGTCCTCGTCGCTC
>BCLH01000009.1:0-75595 GCA_001602315.1 Zoysia pacifica | reverse complement strand
CAGATGAGGAGCTCAGACCCTCCGCCAGGGCAGCCGCGCTCTGGTCCGCCGACGAACCGCCCTTGGCCTTCGAGCCGCGGGACGGCCCCGCCGTCGACTACGCGGCTGAAGCCGCGGGTCTCGCGCCACTGGACAGGTAGTCCAGGAACTCGAGCCTCGCCTTCCGCTTTCTGCCGATCCTCCTCGGCCTCGGCGTTGCCGCGGAGCTGGACTCGGCCCTCCACCGGCTCGACGCCACGGCGGAGCGGATCGCGGCCTCGATTGTGGTCGCAGCCGCCAACGGACCTTGAAACACACCAAAGATAAGCTCCACGCGACGGCAACTATCACGACAAAAAAGGGAAGACCCGTGCTTACCAGCTGGCGATGATCCCTATCGAGGGGACGAGGCCTCCGGTTGAGGCCATCCTCGACATCCTTGAAGACCGCCGAGGTCCGGGCGAGGACGCCCTTATCGGAGAGAGGCCGGCCGTGGATCTCGTAGATCTCATCGTCCGGCCCCTCGTACTCCTCGATGCTGTGCACTCGACGACACAGCGGCATGATCCGGCGACGCATCGCGACACCGAAGACCGTCGTCCCGCTGAGACCCTGCTCTCGGAGGTGTCGGATCGCCTCCAGGTGCGGTCGAATCATCTCGACCTCGGCCGCCGAGAGCTTCGACTTTCAGGACCCCATCGCTCAGGGCACCAGGTCTTCGAAGGGCAGAAGCTGGGGGTCGGTCTTGTCGATATAGAACCACGACTTCCTCCAGCCCTTCAGCGAGGTCTTCAAATCGACCTCGATGTACTCCTGGAACTCTCGAGTCCGGAGCATAATGCTGACGCCGCCGACGCGTCTGTCGACCCTGGTCTCCTTCGACGCCTGGAGGCTGGCGAGGAAGAAGTACCTCCACAGCAGAAGGCTCGACCGGATGGCCAGAGACGCTTCGCAGAGCGTGACGAAGACGACGGCGTGGAGGATCCCGTTCGACGCCAGCTGTTGGAGCCAGGCGCCGTACTGATTGAGGACGCCTCTGAAGAAACTGGAGACGAGCAGCCCCAGCCTGTGCTCGTGGTACTCCAAGAAGCTGACGATCTTGCCTGGCGGCGGCGCGGGCGCTACGTGGCCGTAGCCGCCCACCCAGCCCACCGACTCCTTCGGCGAGACCATCCCAACAAGGCTCCACCTCTCGAGCAGAGCATCGTCAACGGATGAAGGCTCCCACTCAGACATTTTGCAGATAGCGACGAGCGCGATGAGAATGCGAACGGAAACGATGGCAATCGCCGGGCCTAACGACGCTAAGGCGGAAGGCAGAGCTAACGAGCTCTCACGCGCGACAGAAGGATCAAAGATAAAGCAAGGAAGCTGGGTGAAAACGCGAAGTTACCGCACCCCTCCTTTTAAAGGGCCCGAGCGATTACTGCGCCCCCACGATCGGCCGTGGAGTAACTGTGCGATCGCGGGAGTAACTGCTCGATCGTAGGATCACGCCCCGATGCGCACCCTAGCGGTTCGCGCCCGACTCGCTGACGAGCGAGCCCGGGCCGCACCTCGCCGCCTCCGCCGCGGACAGAACGGTAATAATTACTCTGACAAGATGGTTGCCAGAGCACGTCTGGCAGACGATGTGACGCGGGCATGCGAACCGCCGCGCTCCTGACGAGCGTCCGATCGAATTCAAATCAACCGCCCGGATCGACCGGCGGTTCGAATTCCCGGGCGGTCCGATTGCCCTCCACGTGGAGGCACGAAAGCCGCCGGATCCCCGTAACCGTCGCGGCGGGTTCGAATAAGGGGATGCGAGCGAACGAAGCCCCCCACGATCGGCTGACCGACAGCCGGGGCCACCAGGCCAATCCGAACGTTCGGGCGCTGATCATGGCTAAACCTAGACGTGATGCTGATCATGGGCAGGAACCGCATCGAACCGGTCTGACCTAGGCGTCTCACTGAACGAAAGACCAAGAACGACCTCGGCCCGAGCTCGACGGTCGGAACGACGCGTGCATGCAAAATAAAACCCCCAACATTCGGCTGACCGACAGCTGAGGCCACCGGGCCAATGTGAACGATCGGACGCTAATCATGGCCTTGGCCTAAGCACGACGCTGATCACGGATAGGGACCGCGTCGAAAACGACACGTCCTAGGCGTCTTACCGAACGAAAAGACCGAGCCCGACCTCGGCCTGACCTCGACCGTCGGGACAACACATAGCCGGCCCCTCGGATCGCCTCCGGGCTCGGGTGCAAGGCCCATGAAGCGCGTTCCAGCGCATCCGAGATAATCGTCCGTCGACGACTGTTGGTCCGCACAACATTTCATCCCACGACCGACCTTCTGAATCGCTCGAGGGCTCGGGGGCTACTCCCTACGAGCGCGCTCGCACGCACCCATAGGAGCAGAGCGAACCTCGGGAACGACCAGCCCAGTGCCGCCTCAACCGGAGGTCGCAAACGGCCCCAGGCTCGGGGGCTACTGTCGACATCACGTACCCCGGGTACTTGACAGTCCGTGCTCGTACGCGTAAAGCCTCGAATTAGGGGTCGGGCGACAGCGAGCTCCGACCCCCAAGACGACGATGTACGACAGCCAAGTCTTAGCCGCGCTTAGACGCATGGAGACTCCGACCTCTGAGAGCCGACCTCCTGGGAGCGACCCCTGGGGGGTAAGTGCCGCGTTATGGCTCATTTACTTCCGTGGCCAACTGGCATCCGTCTTGACAGGACGGGGAGGGATTCACCACGACGACACTCCAGCAGAAAGCTGCAACGGCTGTTGGACATGACCCGGTGGCACTGTGGCTGACACAACAGTGACGGACAGGCGCTATAGTGCCTGCCACTGTGTGCGAACGCGGCGGGTCACACCTGTGCATGGGCAAAGCGAATGATGGCAACGACAGCGGAAGGACCCACCTGTCGGTGAGGCAGCAGGATCGCGTAGGGCCCACCATCTGTAACCTCGGGCCCCTCTCCTATATAAAAAGAGGCCCGGAGAGCGATAGAGACGAACGACACAAGATAACAAACTCAGAAGATTACAAGACCACAAAGAACAAACCAACGAACTCCACTAGAGCCCAGGGTTCTCGCATCCCTTCGGGCAAGCGCCCCCACTCATCCGCGTTCCAATCACTCTCTACCCGCTCCGGATCCTCTCGCGAAGAGAGAATCCAGCCTTTGTAACATTATCATCGAGATAATCCGCTCCCTAGACGTAGGGTATTACACCACTCGAGATGCCTTGAACTAGGTAAAAAACCCTTTTGAGTCTTCCTCAGACTGGATCATATCGAATATGAAGGTACATCGCCGTCACGATCGTATATTCTTACTGTGCTGGTGGTCCGAACGCCGACAAGCCCATGCTTCCAGCCAGCGTTGAGCTCCAGCTGGCGGAATGAATTCAAGGATCAGATTGCTTGACACGCTGTGCACTGGAGCCAGTGTGAGCTTTCTCGTCCCACCCCCCCCCCCCCCCGGGGGATTTTGTTTTAGGTTCTAAGAGTCAATTAGGACTAGATTTTCAGCTAGAGAAGCACAAAGGAACAGTTCCATAATTTTTTGCCGCTCAGTTTTTTGTACTTAACTTGGAGTGAGATTTTTGCTCCTATGTGTCAGATTTACTTGTAACATTCTTCTCTTGAAGAAGGGAGTAGATTTTACCTGTGGCAGAGTGGTGGATGCCATAGGATTTCCCATTTCAGTACTCATTTCATGCAGAGTACAGTAATTTTTCCTCTCTGATATTTGTAAAAGCTGAGATTGCAGGACCCAAATTCACTAGAATAATCCAATGTACTAACAGACTATACATTGAATCTCTAGAATAAATTCAGTTTCTATGATTTTCGTTACTTTTCAAATGCTCCTGGAGCCATTGTCAAGTCATACACACATATATATATGAGTAATAATATAACAGCTTTTCTGTGTTTACCTGCCGCAATTAGCCATCATGTAGCCAATTGATTTCAAATGCATTTGATTTTGTTGATTTAGTGTTTCCTTTTCTCACAATCCTGCATTAATCTGTACTCTTTTTTTTTCAGGGCATGGGTGAGCCATTGCACAATATTGCCAGTTTACTGAAAGCTTCATCTATAATGGTTGATACGCAAGGCCTGCATTTTAGTCCACGCAGGGTTACTGTCTCCACAAATGGTCTTGTACCACATTTAAAGCGCTTCCTCCATGAATCCAAGTGGGCTCTGGCTGTCAGTCTTAATCCAACAACAAATGAGGTAGTGATTATTCCTTTTTACCTAAAATATCTTATTTTGCAGATTGGGGACTGGATAATGCCTATAAACAGAATTTACAATCTTGATTTGCTTTTTGACACTCTAAAGGAGGAACTTCGCTTCAAGAAAAATTACAAAGTGCTATTTGAATGCTTTGTGGGGCGAACGACAGATGAGGAGTCGGATTGTACTGCTGGCCATGTAATCTTATGACAGATCATGACGCAAGACCCAATTTGTTTTAACTCTACAACAAATAAAACGAGTATTGCGTTTAAGTTTTCTGCATCCATTGCAGAGTATGGCATTGGACTATATTCATTTATTGTCATTATGCAGCTGAGTTTATATTCTACGACAACATTGTTTGGTAGTTAATTAAACTGTTTTGAGCTCAACTTAATTGAGTTGTCTATTAACATACAAAGTTATAGAGTAGTTATTTCTCTTTTCATTTAACTGTTGATTATCCTCACGGCATGCCTAATAGGGCTGAAGTGTCTGTCCTAGATCTGGACACTGAAGGATTTAAGAGTGTTTAGAAATCTAACGTATATGATGATAGCTCTGTTGCCTAAAATGAAACATACTAGAGTTCTGAATTATAGTTTTCATGTTCAATGTGAAGAAAAATTGGCTTGATTTTGTTTTTCCTTCTGGCAGGATATTTGCTCTGGCAACTGTTTTAAATTCTGTTCTTATCTACAATCTTCCTGACAAGGTGAGTTTTTCTATTTTATGGTACCCTCACTGATACACATTTAATTTCATCAGACTATCATTGACATGATTTAAAACATAGGGGAAAGATGAACCATTAAAAAATACTCTGATTAGCTCAATAAGTATATTGGCAAGTAGTTCATTAAGTTCATTTATTTGCATAATCAATCCATGCTCTATAAATTTGTTCCTATTATCATCACAACATTTCTTGAACTTCCTCTGATGCTGTAAGTTCCATGATGAAGAAGGAAAATTTGTACGGGCGATGATTCATGAAGCTCTCCAACAGCTGCCAAACAACAATGGTTAGTTCTAACTACGTATAGATAGGTTGTTTGCTTTTTTCCTTGGAAACACCCTCCTTTGCATTCCCTGTATTTTTTTCAGCTCTGGTTATATTTTGTTAGCAGCCAAACCAAAATACCTTTTTTTTTGCAATGCATTGTTGCAGGAGAGAAACATATTGATAAGGTAACGGTTTTAAACCAGTATGTTATTACAGTACTGAAGAGTACTGAAGTGATACAATTGCAAACCCAGCAATTTGAAAAGTCATGTCAGTAAAAACCGCGCACGTGGGCTGCACACATCAGTGAAAACCGCCATGTCAGCTGCCACATCAGTGAAAACCGCTGTCTAAACCACCAAAGAGAAAAAACGAAAGGTTTTGAAAGCTGAGAGAGTCTGAGTAAGCCAGTTTTGTAACTGAGGAAGGAAAATGAACGCCCGTGATAGTTGAAAGAGGTAAATAAGACTTTTTCCAAAAAAAATAAAGCAGTTAAGGTGCATGTTTTCATAATGCCATGATCTAAATATACACGTACAAAATTACTCCCTCTATTTCAAAATATAAGCATTTTTAAGTTTAGTTAAAATCAAATTAACTTTATCATGAAATTAGCTTTCATAAAAAAATATATTTATATATTAGAAATTATGTAATCTTCTAGATATTATTAGTAAAAGTTAAAAGAATTTGACTTTTTTTAAATGTAGAAATGCTTATATTTTGAAACAAAGGTTACATAGTGCACATGTCGTCCTTTTTTATGTACGTTGCAGTTTTTTGAAATGCAAATATTACTTTTGCAAGGTGTAACAAAAAAAGTGGAATCAACATATGGATAGCTAGCAGTATTTGAACATAACCGTGAGCGGCGTAGATAGCCTGATTATTAGTCCTATAGTGGTGAGCACTCAATGAAATAGCCATGTCTAGACATCCAGCAAAAAATATACAAAACGAAGAAAGGGGTAGTGGCATTGGTCCCGCTGTGCCTCCAGCGCATTGTGCACTGGCACCATTGTAAACATAGCCCATTGCTGCCATCGCGATACCCGTGTTCCAGCTCATGCCGTCCCTGCGCCTTAGATCCCTGTGTTCGCTGTGGTGACCCATTAGGATCTGCATGCTGAGGCCGCCACTGTCATGCATTCGATGTCATAGATTCCGCTGCCTTGGCCAATTTCGGACACCACCGGGCCCTGGATCGCCGCAGCAGCAATGGACCCCATGAAGACCGGTGACTGCGTTTCCGGCCCCGCTTCTCCAGGATGCAATGAAGTCACCATTGAGGAGCCGCACATTAGTGAGCTGCCATCGAGAAGGCCTTTTGCTTCACCCCGCGTGGCTGCATCCATGGAGGAGGTGAGGCAACGTGTAATGCCAAGGAAAAAAATATCCAGCTATAGCTGATTTGAGACACCTTAGGCTATTTGTCCTCTATGGTCAGCTATAGACTCATTTATTAGCTCCCACTATTAGCTTTTTGATATGATATCCGCTAAAGATCTTAACCCGCTATTTTTTTATTGGTGCAATGTTGTTGTGAGGGGGAGTGAGAGAGGTGCGAGATCTGAGAGATTTAGAAGGGACATCAAAACCCTAGCCATCAAGAGAAAGATGGAGGGAGCCGGATCGCATGGGAGGTCAAGTGGAAACCTTTGCCGTATTTATATAGTATCTGAATCTATGCTAGGCTTTCATACTATAAAATAGGCCACAAAGAACAAATAAGTTGTCTATATATATTTCTAACAGTGAGACAATTGACATTAGTAGTAGATACACCTTTCTGGCTACGGCCCACATCGCCTGCATGCCTCCAAGCCGGCCACCTCCACACCACAGGCCACCTTTCCCACTCACCACCCGACTCCATGCCCGCATCACCCTATTCACCATGCTGTCGCCGCCCTTGCCGAGATAGATAGATACCCTTGTCTTTTTTTTGTTGCACGTCTTTTATTGATTTGAGGGACCGAGACACGACATCTATTATTTTATATGTTCAACATTCTACAAATATCATTTATGTTCTCCACATATGCTAGCCTGCAACATGCCAAAAAAGATGCTCCACCACGGAAGCCTAGCTCACCTGATGGAGCGAAACTGCTGGTAGAGAAGGATTCATCAGCGACATTCCCCCCAAATCATGGATCAAGGACCACTCTTAAGAGCCAAGAACTATATGTTACCTGCGATCCGACCTATTAAAACCGATCACAGCAACCTGCCGTGGTTGGTCACCGGTCGCGTCTCCCCGTCACTTGCCGACCGCTATGATAAAGGCACAAGGCCCAGCGGACAATCCTACGAGGAGATCCCCTAAGGAGGAGGACCATCCCGTGAAAGCTGCCGGCCGCGAGGAATAGGGCGTGGAGGGCGCCGCGGTAGGGGATCCAGAGTGGAGAGATCACCCCACCCCTTGCCTATTTCCCTCCCTTTCTCGGCCTCTGACGCCCAACATATTCTTCAATGGATTTGTATTCTTCCATTTATAAAATACATAATTCAATGGATTTTTATTCTTCCATTTTCTTTGTCAATGCTTAAGGGGTCATCTAACTTTTGAGAGATGCATAGTTTTCTAATTCTCATGTCTCTGTAAGGCTCGATCGGTTAATTAAATCTATAGAGCAGGTTTATAGTGCACCCTTTAGTCAAGATCCGTGTGTTGGTCCCATTATATCTTCCTGATGAGTACCGCTCATGTGGGCAAATGCATCTACAGTCGAACTGAGTCACAACAACGTCATCACCATCATAATGTAAACAAAATATGCAGCTGAGGAAGATGACTTTTGCCTTATCCGTGCTCATTTATGTGTATAGGTTTTTCATCTTTTCAAATGGATGTCTCTTCGCTTCGTTAGTGATGATCCAATTATGAGGGGGGACATGTCAGTGGAGTAATAATTTAGCCTCATAATTACTTGGTCAAAGTTCAATCTAGCTTCATCAGTATAGATGTAGAATGATATACGCATGCTTATCATCGGACGACGGTTGCAAAGCTAAATGTATCTTTTTACAAATCTTGCCCCCATGCTTGCATGAGTGGCAAGAGTAATGAAAACGAGCCTCCCAACGTCGACTCCTAATTAGAAGACTTTAGATCGTCATGTGAGGTAGGGTTGGCCTTATGGAGTTCTCCCTGGATAGTGGAGACGTGTCTACTGCCTTCTGGCGGCGTCCTGGTGTGCCCTTGTTAGAAACACGGTGCTGCCACTGGAGCAGAAGCACTGGACGCCGCAAAGCCATAGCTCGAGTTTGAATTCTTAGTGGATCATGTTGTATTTGGGCTCTGAGCCGAAGCTGTGCCCGTTTCACGCTCTGTAGCTTGGTGCTCGTCAGAGGGTTTAAAAGGGAATCTTCCCAGTGATAAATGAACAAGCAATGGAAATGGAATCTTTCTTCTCCATTTTTCCCCAAATTCTCCTTCATGATCACAGATTATTACATTTGGTATCAAATTTGGTTTGACCCAGCTGCGTTCTTCTCCATCGGGTGTCCAGCAGTAGGTTAGCAGTCGCTTACTTGATTGCTGTAATCCAAGTTCGGTGCCTCGACATGGATAAGAAGCCATCATGGCTTTGCCTCGTACTCATCCGTGGTGCGATAGGTCGTCGATGCCATGGATTCTCTAGTGGACAAGCTGCATAGCAAAGTTGACCTATCGATGTCTGCCCTCGGACAGGTTCAACGAGATCAAGCACAACTCACCTGTAACCACCGGGCTTTCTTACCTTTCGGTAAGACCCGATTTTACGTGCTTTCACCAATCTTAATTGAAAGGTAAGAAATCTCGTTCGTTACATCACCATGGCGGTCTCTAAGTTCCCCTGCCGCCTCCACCACCACCCTATCCTCCACAGCCTCCTCACTTGGACATTCCACCACGTGACAGTACTGGGTTGATGGGATCACGACCACCATGCACTCCACTGGCTGATTCTTCATAGGGTGCACCATTCATGCAATTCCCTTATTCAACACCTCAGGTTGTTGCTCCACATGACTCTCCATATCCTAATCTTATTCCTGTACCTAATGTCGAGTTTGGAGAGCAGTCCCGTCCAAAGCATTGGTTACCTAAGTTAGATTTCACTCGCTTTGATGGTTTTGATTCCCTGTTGGTTTTCATGTTCAAGCAGCAACAATGCATCTCACTGACAGTGCTGCTCATAGGTACCAAGCATATAAGCTGCTTCATCCTTATCATGATTGGGACTGTTTTAAACAAGCTGGGTTGACAGAATTTGAAGTTAACACACATCACAACAAGTTGATGGAATTGTTATCCATCCGACAAACTGTCATAGTATCTGAATATAAGTGTTGTTTTGAGCATTTAATGTACCATATGAAACTACATGATAGTTCCCTTAGTGATGCACTGTTGGTTACACAGTTTATATTGGGCCTTAAGGAGGAAATTCATGCTACTGTCAAAATGCACGCTCCAGACGCCTTTGGCAAATCTGCACAAATTACTTTGTTGCATGAATCTGTTCTGGACCGTCAAGCAAACAAGTTTTCAGAACTCCTTCACGCAGGAGTTTCTGTATTCAGAAAACTGACATCAAGCCTGATACTTGTATTTCACTTTAGTCTAGGGAACTGTGGAAGGCCAAACAATTGCATGACTATCGTAGGGCTAATGGTTTATAGTACAAATGCAGTTAAAAGTTCACACAATGGCATAAATGTGCTATAGTCCAGGTCAATGCAGTGCAACTGGAACCATCTCCAGAACTACTCTCTGATGATATTTTTTATATTCTTGTCAGTGCACCTCCTACTAGCGATTCAGACATGCACCTGTCTCTCCATACCATCTCAGTTTCAGATAATCCAAAGACTATAACATTTCGAGCTCTTGTCAAAAACCAAGTTATGATTTTGCTTCTTGACTCTAATAGCAATCACAACTTTGTGGACCAGCTTTTTGCTTCCAAACTGGGTTGTGTTCAGACACATTTCTCCACATCAAGTCCAAGTTGCCAATGGGGACAAGATCCTTTGTTCACTGAAATCCCTGATTTTACAAGGTGCGTTCTTGATCACACCTTCAGTCAAACAATGAAGGTGCTACCTCTGGGTAGTTATGATGCTATGTTAGGCATGGATTGGCTTGAGAACTAAGGACTTATTAGGGATGGCAACGAGTCGAGTTCGGCTTAGGTGGAGCTAAAACCCTCCTGTGATAAAAATGAGCGTGGGAGAAATCCCAGACCCGTACTCACGCCCATTAGTTGTCGGGTGGGTGTTGGGCGTCCATCGGGTGTGTACTATCTCAAGATCCGAAGCTCTGTAGCAAGAAATCATCGCTTCACCTTGTTGTACTGCTCTACCTCGGTGGCGAACGGGGAGAGTGGGGCGGCGGCTACTAGTTGGTAATGGGGATGGATGATTTGATGAGGTGGATTAGGGTTACGTTTGCTGCCTTTTATATTAGTTTGGTATTGGTGACTGGACTTGGTGTCAGCTTCAACCATTTAAGTCCTTTAAAGGTATGAATGATTTTGGTGATTGAATGACAACCATAAACTAACTCATTGGATGTAGGTTTAATTAACACTTTCTCTACCACTACGGGTTGGTTTCGTCAAGGTTGCTATGCTTCAGTAATTTTCCAAGGATGGTGTTGGTCCAAGCCTAAGGATGTTTTCATAGCCTAAGTGGCTTAGTGTTTTAAGCCTTGAGTAAATAGGAAAACCGGTACTATTAAAAGTGATCGGGTCACTCGTCTCGATTTTACGAGTGTTAGAGAGTATGGATGCTTTAGGCTTTCTGAGGCACTTTAGTAACCAGCGAAAGCTTGAAGATGTCAAGAGGTGCAGCGGAAGCAAGAAGTTCTCAGTGAAGTCGAGTTCCAGCAAAGTCATTGGACAGCCGTCGTTGTCACCAGACAATCCGGTGAAGGCTGAAGTCAGGAGTCCAGAGAGGCAATTTTCTGGAGGCAGTTCAACAGCAGTCACCGGACAGTTCGAAGGAGTCACCGGGCAGTCTGGTGAGTGCAGAAGGCCGGAGTCCAGAGAGGTGCTCTCTGGAGTTGAAGCAAAAAAGTCACCGGACAGTCTTGTTTGCCAATGACCGAACAGTCCGGTGTCCAAAAGTGAGAATCACCGAACAGTCCGGTGATGGTATGAACTAGACAGTTTGGTGTCATATGAAATGCATTCCAGAGAGTTTGTCTTCTGCCAGACGAAGACCAAGGAGTCACCGGACAGATCGATGGACCCAGCCCGGTGACTGCAAAAAGCAGTCAGCTTTTTGGCAACGGCTTCCAACAGGCTTTTCAAGGCTTAGGGCCTATATAAATCATTGGGGAAGCAGTTGTGGAGGTTACCTGCGACTAGAGAAGTTGAGAGATCATTTGTAAAAGCCAAAGGTCACAAAAGAGAGCACAAAGAAGCATCTAGAGAGATCTTGAGTGCTAGTGAAGAGCAGCAAAGAGCATCCATACATTCCTAGAGCTTGTGAGATTGAGATAAGTGTCTTCGGTTTGTTACTCTTGGTCTATGGCAACTTAAACCGGTTAGACGTCATTGTCCGAGCTTTCGAAGACTTATGGAATACGACATCAAATTTTTGAGTGGGTTTCGAGTCCTCCGCTCGAAAAGGACACCAAGAGAGAGCGTCTGGAGTCTTGGAGGTATACTTGAGCAACTGGGCCGTGCCAAATGGGACGCATTTTGGCCCGATCAATTTGCCATGGCCCAGGCATGGCACGGCCAGGTTGGCACCGTGCCCGGGTCGGCACAAGCCCATTCATCGGGCCGTGCTTGGGCCGAAGGTCCAGCACGAGGCCCACCATGACATGGCCCGTTTGAAATTTTATGTTAAATATATTTACATTTTACCTCTAAACACAACAGCTAGCTTGGTGCAGTGGTATGGCGCCCCTTTTAAAGCATTTGGTCATTCGTTCAATTCTCAGGGAGGCTACATTTTGCACCATTTACTAGTACTTGGGCCATCGGTTCGTGGGCCATCTATGTCGGACCGCCCTGTTTAGGCACGGTTCATGCAATCGGGCCATGCTGTGGGCCGGCACCTCAGTCGTGGGCTGCCTCGACATGGCCCAGCACGGCCCACCGTGCCTTGTCGGGCCATGCCTTACCGGGCCGTGCCACAAGGTGGGCTGTTCCGTGCCAGGCCGGGCGGCCCGGTTGCCCAGCTATACTTGGAGGCTTGCTCTTGTGCGAGGGTATTATTTGCTACAGCCGGGCGGGTGACTTCACCTAGAGAAGTGGAGCATACCCTTGTGAGCACCGTTTTGGAAACAGCAGGAGGGACCGATAATCCAACGAGGGTGATCCAATGAGGATTAGGGTAAGGTGCCATCCTTCTGATGCCTCGGAAAAAATCGTTGAGCATTTCTATCACTTTTCTCTTTACTTACCGTATTTACCTTATTGCAATTAGTGTGATAGGTTGCTTTGTGGTGTCTCTTGGTGGCTCTCGTGCCGGTTGCCTTGCTTGCTAGCTTGATGGGTTGTTCTTTCTTTATCATCTTGAGCTTGTTGTTTTCTAGCTTGGTTGTGCTCTTGCTTAGTCTTTCTTACTAGGAGTTGGTTGCTAGTTTGCTAGAATTTAGGAAGAGTAAGAAAAAGATCTGGTAGTGTTAGTACCCAATTCAACCCCTCTTCTCAGTCACTTGATCCTTTCACTTGGCCTAAAAGCCGATTGGGCCAGATTGTCAGTTATACTCGAGCCCCGATGGACATTCACGTGTGTGAATTAAAATCTGCACCCGCTCTCAATATTATTCGGGTCGGGTAACCTGTAGGTCTAATTTAGCACCTGTGCCCGCACCCGCCAGGTGCAAACCCGATGGAGACCCAGACTCAGGACGCAAATTTCCATCCCTCGGCCTTATGAAAAAAATGTGTGGAATTTCAGCACAAGGGCGCTACTTTTAACTTGCAAGGCCTTATTGCACCTTATTTAAATTACATACCAGAAGAAGCTTTAGAATATATTTTGAAGTGCAAAAAAGGCAATGATATTTTGGCCATGGTTCTCCTTCAAGAAAAAACTGAATCACAGCGCTACACTCTTTGTTAGCTGCCAACAGATACTTGTTTGCTAAGGCCACCTCCTTACCACCCACTATACAGTTTAACCATGAAATTCATCTTTTACCAAGTGCAACACCAGTTAACTCTAGGCCTTATAGATACTCTCCCCACCAAAAAGATGACATTGAGAAACAGGTCAATGAGATACTTCAAGGAGGCACGATCATAAGAAGTATAAGCCCTTTGTCTTCTCCTATTTTATTGGTCAAAAAGAAAGATGGGGATTGGATGATTTTGAGTTGAGTATAGGTGACATCACTGTCAAGAGCAAGTTTTCACCACCTATACACACCACCTATCACAGACGAACTGTCCATTTCCCAAATGACATGTAGTTTTCACCACCTATCACAGACGAACTTCTTGATAAATTGTCTAGTTTTGTTTTCTTCACTAAGTTCAATCTTAGTTCAGGCTTTCATTGAATACGAATGGCCGCTTAGGATGAGTATAAAACTGCCTTCAAAACACATCAGGGTCATTTTTCAATTTTGAGTGATGCCTTTTGTTTAACCAATGCCTTATCTATATTTAAATGTCTTATGAATAGTATTTTTGCCCTTTACATCAAAAAATTTATTTTGGTGTTCATAGATGACATATTGATTTACAGCAAGACTTTGGATGAGCACATTAAGCATCTTTCTTTGGTCTTATTCTTAGGCAACTGTTCATCATGGAATCCAAATGTTCTTTTTGATGAGATGATAAGGATGTTTGACTCACCAAGTGATTGTACTCAAATACTTCTGTGGCCTCCACATTTTCATGCAGGTTGCAAGGCATGGTCAAGTCGAGGTTCCGACAATAAACTTGAGTCGAGGACGATGATGAGAACATCACTCCTTTAGATACACACAAGACTCCTCAAATTAGTATTGAAATATGTCTGCACTAATGGTATTAGTGCAGGCAGACGACATAAACACGTGTATAAATGGAACTCACGCATGACATTTGAGATTAGAGGTGAGCTTGTTTCTAAACACATGTCTTCCTTACTTTGAGAATAGATAGCTACCTACTTTATCATGATTAGTAATATTGAAGAATGTTAAGGGAAGCATGAAGAAGGACTTGAAGATGTTCAAGATCAGCCATGCACGTTCGACTCCAGAGGAGATCCAAACAACTCGGGTTCAAGTCTGACTCGAACTTTTGAGTAGCCTGCACTAAAATGGATGCTCTAGTCTCATACGAGCTCCGTTTTACACGTTCTAGATATGGATGGAAAGCTAAGAAGATAATATTTCCAACGGATCTAATCTCGTGCGAAAATACTTTCCAGATCTCAGAAAATCGTCAAAAATAATATGACATCCAGAATCTGTTAAGGTGCTGCGATACTATCTTTTGGCTCTTGAGCCGTGTATCTTTTCTAGTCCCATTAGTATTAGGGTTTGCCCATAAGAACGTCCTAACCTCCATATAAACAGTAGCCGCATCATTAGGGATAGGTTTTGATTAGCTTTCATCTGTTTTCAAAGAGTTTCGTCATTTGACGGTTTGTTGGTTTTCCAGCTTTGTGATTTAATCTAGATTTCGCAATTGAGTTACGTCTTTCTTGTTCTTACTTATGTTCTTCGATTCGCAGGCTGAGATTAGCTTTTTTGGTGAGGTCAATCATGTGTGCACGGTTGATAACCAGAGGAGAAGTGTTGTTGCGATTACAAGGTTCGAATCGTGTTGATTTGAGGCTGGATCGATTGTGTGTCGCATCTTCAACAAATCGAGAGTTACCACGATCTGACGGAAGATTGGAAACCACATACACATCACTTTTGCCCAGAACCAGTTGGAATATTTGGGCCGCATTATTTCAACTCAAAGGGTTGCTACAGGTCCCATGAAAACTGACACCATGCTTAAGTGGCCTGCTCCATCTAATGTCACAGAACTAAAGGAATTCTGTGGACATTACAGAAAGTTTGTGAAAGGTTAAGGTATTTTTGCAAAACTTTTGACCTCCTAGTTGCAGAAGAAGCAATTTCTCTTCACTGAGAATGCTCAACATGCTTTCACTCAGCGCAAGTCAACTATTTGTTCCACACCTATTTTGGCACTACCTGACTTTTCTAAGGCCTTGACTATTGAGACTGATGCATGCGATACAAGCATTGGAGCAATGCTTTCTCAAGATAACTATCCTATGGCATATTATAGCAAAGTTTTGAGAGTCACTAATCAAAAGTTTGTCCATATATGAAAAAGAATTTATGGTTATTATGATGGCAGTAGACCATTGGAGATCTTATTTGCAGAGAGGACCATTTACCATCAAAACTGATCATAAGAGTTTATGCAGTTTGGGAGATCAGCATTTGACCACTGATTTATTGAAAAATGCAATGACAAAACTAGCTGGTCTTCAATTCACATTTCAGTGTAAGAAAGGGGCTGACAATACTGCAGTTAATGCTTTTTCCAAGGTTGGTCACCTAGTGGCACTATACCTCATTTCTATAGCCCAGCCTCAGTGGATGCAAGAAGTTCTTAACTCTTATGCTGTTGATCTTTAGGCACAAAACTTCTCTCTTAGTTGTTTCTTTCTGCTGACAAGCCTGATGGGTTTTCTCTGCATGATGGTGTCATTTTTCAACATGTGAAAATTTGAATTGATGCCAATACTGCCTTACAAAGTAAATTCATCCATGCTGTCCATACTTCACCTGTTGGAGGTCACTCAGGGCAGCTGGCCACTTATCAACAACTGGAAAGTTGTTAATTTGCCCATGTCTCAAAATTGTAGTTAATAGTTTTGTTCAGCAGTGTGCAGTTTGTCAACAAGCCAAACATGAACACTGTAAGCTGCCAGTCTTACTGCAGCCTCTGCCTATTCCATCCAGTGCATTACAAGACATTTAACTTGACTTCATTGAAGATTTTCCATACTCTACCGACTACTTAGTCATTACAGTGGTTGTGGAGAGATTTACCAAGTATTCTCATTTTATAGCATTGAAGCATCCTTATACAACTGCTTCTTTGGCTAAGGCTTTTCTCAAGCACGTTGCTCATACCAAGGACAGTCATCTCTGACTGTGATAGAGTTTTCACAAGTCAATTGTGGTAGGAATTGTTTAAAGGTTGGAACACAACTCTGGCCATGAGCTCTACTTACCACCCACAGGGTTTTAGGAACTGGAGTTGAACCGGATTCGCACGGTGCAAAAACCCATTGGAATCTGGCTGGCTAGTCGATTTTGCTACAGTGCTAGGTTTGGTTTTTGACCAAAAATGGTCACCTGCCTAAACCAGATTCGACTGGTTGCCTTTGGTAGAATTTTGGTATAATACTTCATACCATTCCTCTCTCAACTACTCCACTTACAAGGCTCTCTATGGTATTGAACCAAATTGTGGAATGCTATCTTTCCTGACCCATGCTCCTAACTCTGAAGCTCAAGATATTTTTCTAGAAAGGGAACTATTCTCTGAATTGCTAAAACCTCGCAGTTGCAGAGAGCTCAACTGAGAGTGAAGCATTTTGCTGAGAAGAATAGGAGTCCCAGGGAGTTTGTGGTTGGTGAGCATGTTTACCTGAAACTTCAACCTTATGCTCAGTCCTCATTGGTGAATATGCCCTTTCCCAAACTATCTTATAAGTATTTTGGTCCATTTCCCATATTGGCCAAAATTGGGATAGCAGCTTACAAACTTCAGTTGCCTGACACCATCCTCATACACCCAGTCTTTCATGTTTCCCAGCTCAAACATCATGGTCTTGACAACACATCAGTCTTTTCTAGGCTACCACCTCTGGAAAATCTCTCCACCATGGACATTGTACATGAAACAATCCTGGATCGCCAGTTGGTGAAGAAAGGAAATGCAGCCCATGCTTAGGTCCTGATCAAGTGGTCCACGTAATCGTTGCTACTTGGGTGGACTATGAAGTTCTCAAGGTGCGCTTCCCAGATGCTCTAGCTTGGGGGCAAGCTGAGTTTCAAGTGGGCGATAATGTCAGGAACACGGTCCCACTACTAGAGCAGAAGCATCGGATACCGCGAAGCCATAGTTCGACTTGAATTCTTAGCTTGTTGCATTGTATTTGGGCCGTGGGTGGAGGTTGTGGCCGTTTCGTGCTCTGTAGCTTAGCGTGATTTCATGCTCTGTAGCTTAGCGTGAACGAAGGGTTTAAAAGGGAAGCTTCCCAGCTTTAAACGAACAATAAAATGAAAATGGAATCTTTCTTCACTCCCTCCAACTAACTTTCTCTCCCTCTTGTTCTTCTTCTCAGAAATTTTCCCCATGTTTTCCTTGAAGTTCACTGATAGTGACAGCCCCCCCCCCCCAAGTCGTGTAGGGTTCAATTTATTTATACAGCTAGGGTCTTGAGTGCTTGTCCAGAAGCAGTGGCGTAGGTAGGGTTCAAAGTCAGGGTGGGCTGGAAATATTTTTCCTCCATGCAAAAAATTTGAAGTGTCAACTTTACAATAAATGTTCAAGCGCTTAATAACATTCATACATTTTATGTAATTTACTCATTGTATAAAATTCATGGGATTTTGTCCCACGGAAATTTGTATTTAGTTCTAATCCTTTGAAAGAATTTTGGAAATTTTGCCGTACTGCTGGGTTGGTCTATTATTTTTTTAAAAAAAAAAAGGATGAAGAAGAAACAGGCCAAAGCTTACCTTGCACGGCCCGTTTGGCCCATTAGCTGCACCGGCCTCTTCTTCCTCCTCTCTCAGTATGTTCCTACTCTCAAACCTACGCGCCGCCGCCAGACTGCGCATCGTTGTCTTCCTCGTAGCTGGATCCTGGCCGCTACTCGACCCCTTTACGTGCCCAAGTTCCATCCTACTCTGGACTCAGGCCAATGACGAACGAATGCACTGCCCTTGCCACTGCTGCGGGAGTACAGACGCCATTGCGGCAGCTCGAAGCTTGGGAGTTTATAAGACATTTGAACTGATGTGTACGTGGTTCTTGATCTTCTGTCAGGTCGTGATAACTCTCGATTTGGCGGAGATGCGACACACAATCGATCCAATCTCAAATTAACACAATTCGAACTCCACAATCGCAGCACCACTTCTCTTCTGGTTATTAACCGTGCGCACACGATTGACCTCGCCAAGAAGGCTAATCCCTGCCGACGAATCGAAGAACACGAGAAAAAACAAAGAACAACACAACTCACTTGCGAAATCTGGATAGAAACACAAAGTTAGATAACTAACAAGCCGTCAAACGGTGAAACTGTTTGAAAATAAGAGAAAACTAATCAAAACATATCTCTAATGACGGTGAATTTATAGAGATTAGGTCGACCTTAGGGGCAAACCCTAATACTTATAGGTCTAGAAAAGATACAAGGCCCAAAGGCCAAAAGATAGTGTTGCAGCACCCGATAAGTTTCTGGACGCCCTCTTGTTTTAACGATTTCCGTTGATTCTGGTCGAATTTGAAGATGAGACCGGTGCCGTTAGAAAGGCTATCTTCTTAGCTTTCCAACCATATCTAGAACGTCCAAAACGGCTCCCGTTTGTGACTTGAGCATCCATTTTAGTGTGGACTGCACTCTGAAACCCGGGGACAACTCGATTCCGAATTGGATTGAATCTCCTCCGGTGTTCAACGTGTCTTGCTGGTCTGGAGCATCTTCAAGTCCTTTTTCATGCTTCCCTTGATCCTCTTTAAGGTTTCTAATCAAGATAAAATTATTATGTAGCAATCTATTCTCAAATAAAGAAAGACTTGTGTTTAGGAACGAGCTCACCTCAAAATTTAATTGTCGTACACGAGCTCTTGTGATTGGACTATCTATGGTAAATGGAGGAGCATCGTGTGTATCCAATGATGAGATATCCTCATCATCCTCTCCCTCTTGAATCAGAGTCATCCTCGATTCAAGCTCATCTTCTTCTCCCATGTATAGCTTCAAATCTGCAATGTTAAATGTAAGACTAATCTCGAACTGGGGAGGTAACTCAAGTTTATATGCTTTATCATTAATCTTCTCAATAAAAGGACCAGCAGCTCTAGGCATTAATTTAGACTTTCTTAGCTCCGAAAATCTATCATTTCTCAAGTGCAACCAAACCAAATCACCCGATACAAATTTAACTTCAAGTCTACCTTTACTACCGACAATTTTATACTTCTCATTCATCTTTTCAATGTTTTGTTTAGTCGTTTCATGCATCTTAAGAATAAAATCAGCTTGCGACTTAGCATCATGATGAATTCTCTCGGTAGAAGGGAGAGGCAAAAGATCAATCGGAGCACGAGGGTTAAAACCATATACTACCTCAAATGGACTTAGTAGTTGAGTGTTCTGTCCGGTTGTATGCAAACTCCACATGAGGTAAACATTCTTCTCACATCTTTAAGTTTTTCTTTAAAACAACACGTAGCATGGTAGACAAAGTACGGTTCACGGCCTCTGTTTGTCCATTGGTTTGTGGGTGACATGTAGTTGAAAACAACAACTTTGTTCCAACCTATTCCATAAAGTGCGCCAAAAGTGACTCAAAAATTTCGCATCACGATCTGAAACAATAGTAGAAGGCATACCATGCAAGCGAACAATTTCTTTAAAGAATAGATCAGCAATATGCATAGCATCATCGGTCTTATGACATGGTATAAAATGTGCCATTTTGAAAAAGCGATCTACTACCACAAAAATACTATCTCTCCTCTTAGTTTTAGGTAATCCTAAAATGAAATTCATACAAATATCAGCCCAAGGAATAGAAGGGATGGGAAGAGGCATGTACAAACCATATGGGTTTAGTCGTGACTTAGCTTTTTGACATGTAGTGCAGCGAGCTACGAACCGGTCAACATCGCGTCTCATCTTTGACCAAAAGAAATGTGTGGCCAAAACATCTTCCGTCTTTTTCGCTCTATAAAGTGTCCCATCAATCCTCCTTCATGTGCCTCCTGTAATAACAAAAGACGAACGGAGCTAACTAGAACGCAAAGACGGTTGGCTTTATAAAGAAATCCATCATTAAGTATAAATTTATTTCAAGTCTTACCTTCACGACAATGTAGAACCACATCTTTAAAATCAGCATCTAACATATATTGTTGCTTAATTGTTTCTAGTCCAAAAATCCGACAATCAAGTTGGGACAGCATAGCATATCATCTAGACAAAGCATCCGCAATGACATTATCCTTCCCTTTCTTATATTTGATGATGTAAGGAAAGGATTCAATAAATTCAATCCACTTAGCATGTCTACAATTCAAGTTATTTTGGATACGAATATGCTTAAGTGATTCATGATAGAATAACAAATTCTTTAGGCCATAAATAATGTTGCCACGTTTCTAAACATCGTACAAGAGCATACAATTCCTTATCATACGTGAAATAATTAAGAGCAAGGCCATTCAATTTTTCACTAAAATATGCAACGGGCTTACCTTCTTACATCAATACACCACCAATGCCAATTCCCATTGCATCATATTCAAGTTCAAAAGTTTTACCAAAATTTGGAAGTTAGAGCAGTGGTGCATGTGTAAGCTTGTTCTTCAAAGTGGCAAAGCACTCCTCTTGTGTGTGACCCCAATGAAATGCAACGTCTTTGTTTATCAACTCGTTCATTGTATCAGCAATGGTGCTGAAATTTTGAACGAAGCGGCGATAAAATCCAACAAGTCCAAGAAAACTCCGCACTTGTGAAATCGTTGTGGGCATGGGCCAACACATTGCATTTATCTTAGCTTCATCAACTTCAATTCCCTGTGGAGTAACAACATAGCCAAGAAAAGAGACTCGATCCGTGCAAAAGGCGCACTTCTCAAGATTAGCAAACAAACGTGCATCCCTCAAAGCATCAAAAACAGCACGCAAGTGAGATAAATGATCGGTCATTGACTTGCTGTAAATCAAAATATCATCAAAATAAACCACCACAAATTTTTCAATGAAAGAACGTAAGACCTCGTTCATCAAACGCATGAAAGTACTAGGTGCATTAGTCAATCCAAAAGGCATTACTAACCACTCATACAATCCAAACTTAGTCTTAAAAGCAGTTTTCCAATCATCACCCAATTTCATTCTTATTTGATAGTATCCACTTCGCAAGTCAATTTTAGAGAAAACAATAGAACCACATAATCCATCAAGCATGTCGTCTAGCCTAGGAATAGGATGACGATATCTAATGGTGATATTGTTAATGACTCTACAATCAACACGCATTCGCCAGGAACCATCTTTCTTTGAAAGCAAAAGAACAAGAACAGCACAAGAACTAAGGCTCTCACGTACATACCTGCGGTCCAAAAGGTCTTGGACTTGTCGCTGAATTTCTTTAGTCTGCTTAGGGTTGGTTCTGTAGGCGACGCGGTTTGGTAAGCTCGCTCCAGGGATCAAATCAATCTGGTGCTCAATCCCTCGAATGGGTGGTAGTGCTGGAGCTATCTCATGTGGAAAGTCGTCATGATACTCCTGCAAAAAGTCAGAAACAGAAGAAGGCAAAGAAGAAGCAAGATCCTCGAGTGAACAACGCATCCTTGCATACCAAAGCATAACATGAAGCATTTTCATCATGGATTTCAGCAAGATCAGATTTTGTTGCAAGCATTATAGGCCTTTTCAATTTTATTGCTTACTGATTTTCAGGTGTAAGAGGCTGTTCTTTCTTCTCATTAGCAATTCTCTCCCTATCAGCTTGTACAATTTCAGCAAGGGTCAAAGGTAATAAAGTAATTTTTTTTCTTTATGCATGAAGGTATATTTATTACTTTTACCATAGTGGATAGCATCATTATCATGTTCTCATGTACGACCCAATAATAATGAACAAGCTTACATAGATACAACATCACAATCCACAAAATCAACGTAGGTGCCAATAGAGAAAGGGACTCGACATGTTTTAGTCACCTTTTCCTTACCGAAGTCGTTTAACCACGGGATATGGTACGGATGTGGATGTGGCCGTGTGGGCAAGTTCAGCTTAGTGATCAAGTCAGTACTCACTAAGTTGTTGCAGCTCCCGCCATCAATTATCACGCGTGCACGGCTGTTCTTGATCACAAAGTAAATCTAAAATAGATTATGGCGCTGAATCTTATCAAGACATACCTGTGCGGAGAGTGCTCGTTGGACAATGATGGTCCTGTAGGCCGAAGTATCATCACCACCAAATACTTGGCCATCATCATCGTCAGGAATATTATCATCGGATTCTTTATCCTCAACATCTGAAGTGCTTACGTATCCTCTATCTTTAGTAGCAATGGATGTCCGCTGGCTTGGGCAATTTCGCTGCATATGACCTATGCCATGGCATCTGTGGCACTTGATGTTGGAGAAGCGTCCAGTGGAGGTACTAGAGGATGTATTCTTGTTGGGTACGTGCAATGAAGGCTTACTCGAATCCGAAGATTGCACCGAAAGGCTTAGTTTTGGTGCTGTGGCAGTGTTGGAGGTGGTGGGAGACCTCCTGCTCGACGGTGGTGGCGTACGTGTGGTCGACGAAGAAGGAAAGGTCGACCGTGGAGTGTATGTACGGCTGCTATTCTATAGTTGTTTTCTCTACAATTCTTTTTTTGCAAGCACAACAAACTGCTCGAGAGAATTATAGTCTTTGTAATCAATTATGTCCTGAATTTCACGACGCAACCCAACATAAAAACGACAGATAGTTTTCTCAAAGTCCTCTTCTATCCCACAACGCATCATACACTTTTGTAACTCAGCAAGATATTCTTGAACAGATTTATCATTTTGTTTTAAACGTTGCAATTTTTTACGCAATTCTCTTTGATAGGATGGGGAAACAAAATGCTTACGCATAGCAGCTTTCAATCTATCCCAACTATCAGGTTGCAACTGTGCTCTACAAAGATCAGTCCACCATGGTAAAGCAAAATCTCGAAACTCACTAGTAGCTTGTCTAACTCTATGTTATTCAGGAACTGAGTGAGATGTAAATTTTTGCTCTACAACCATCTCTCAATCAAGATAAGCTTCAGCATCATAATTATCAGAAAAAAGTGGGATGATGAACTTAATCTTAGCGAAAGTTTCATAAGAAGCATGATCATGTTCGTTACCTCTCATACCTTGGCGGTTATAGCGTCGATGATGGGGCAGAGAAATTTGTTGTTCTCCATCATTGTCAATGCCATTCTCGGAATGGTTCTCGCCATTAACTTCATCTTCCTCTTCCGCTCTCGGTTGTGGTCACCGTGCCTCAAAGTTTGTCATACAAATTGAGAGACGCTGGAATTCCTGGTTCATTCTCTGGAATTGATCTGTCATCCTCTGTTCGAGCTTAGCAATACTGTCAGCAAGTTGATTTTGACTGACAATATAATTGAAGTCGTTTGAGGTGTTGGCAGCACCAGAAGATTCACTCTTATCACCTGCAAACTTACCTTTTCCTGCCATGATTAGAAGATAACAAAGAAGCAAAGCAGGATATTATCCCTACACTACGGTGGTGCGGTTTCTGTGATGGCAGATCTGCAAATGAAACGACTTACCAAGTTTTTATACGGTTCTTACCAATGCAAAGAAAAAGATTGTCAACCGTTGGCAGGAGATATCAGAGAGTTGTAATTCTACAATTGCAGGGTCAAATGCAGTGCTGATCCGAGGTGAATATGTGGAGCTCGGAGGACTAAAATAATGGTTAGTGGCACACAATTCTATGACAGATAGCAATGCTGAATAAGTGTTCCAAGATTGTAATTATAGTTGCTGGTCTAATCTTATGAAAAATCCAGATGCGAACAACGATAAGAGTGCACAAAGATCAGCAATAGACGCGGCTCCAAAAATCAGCTATCAGCACGGTATAGCACAAGACAGTGATGTCACCTTGATGATGTCAAAAAAAATTTTATTTTCACAACTTTTTTTTTAATTTTTAGAAGCGCAAAATCAAGGACACCAAGAAGTTTCAGATCAATCCAATTGGGGATGTGGTGTGTCGAAAATCACAAAGATGTCTGAAATTACACCAAAAATCTTATAAATTCACAAACGTCCATTTCCAGAGGGAATTTGGCCTTGAAGATTTTTCGAACCCCGATGAAGTGGGGGAGAGCCAAATGCGTTTTTTCGTTCTGAGAATTTAAAAAAAAAAGAACGCCCGATTTCGAGTTTGTATGCAAAAGTTATGCCCGTTTTACTGAAGGATGTCCGAAACACGTTTTTGAAAGGTGTGAGAAGCAAACGGTGGAGAATCGGGTGGTGATATTGTGGATCACTGAGCAGCGGATGATTATAGAGAGGTGGATCTATGAATGGTGGATCTGTTTGTGGTCGAAATATGGGATGGGTCCGTGGGATAAAATTTCGATGCAAAGGAACAAATAACAGATATGTAAAGATGATAACGGATCTGAATAATGCAAACGATGAACGACGAAGGCAAACAACTGGATGCAAAAAGATCACGAAATCCAGCAACCAAAACACAAACTAAAGACACAAACTCAACACTACGGACTCTGAAATAAAATTATGCAAAGGCTAAACATGGCTTGGACAAAGGAATACTTAACGATCTACTAATTTTTTTTTGTGTTGCGGCTTTTCTGTGGACGATAGAATGAATGCAAAATAAATAAGGATAGATGTGATCCTGACGGTATATCTAAAGCTCTGATTACCACTTGATGTGTACGTGGTTCTCGATCTTTCGTCAGGTCGTGATAACTCTCGATTTGGCTGAGATGCGACATACAATCGATCCGGCCTCAAATCAACACGATTCAAACCCCACAATCGCAGCACCACTTCTCCTGCGCACACGATTGACTCGCCAAGACGGCTAATCCCTGCCTGCGAATCGAAGAACACAAGCATGAACAAAGAAGAACGCAACTCACTTGCGAAATATGGATTGAAACACGAAGGTGAATAACCAACAAGCCGTCAAATGGCGAAACTGTTTGGAAACAGGAGAAAACTAATCAAAACCTATCTCTAATGACGACGGCTACTGAATTTGTAGAGTTTAAGTCGACCTTAGGGGCAAACCCTAATACTAATAGGCCTAGAAAAGATATAAAGCCCAGAGGCCAAAAGATAGTGTCACAGCACCCGACAAGTTTCTGGACGCCCTCTTATTTTAATGATTCCTGTTGATTTCGGTTAAATTTGGAGATGAGACCAGTGCCGTTGGAAAGGTTATCTTCTTAGCTTTTCAACCATATCTAGAATGTCTAAAACGGCTCCCGTATGCGACCTGGGCGTCCATTTTAGTGTGGACTGCTCCCTAGAACCTAGGGACAACTCGACTCCGAATTAGATTGGATCTCCTCCAGGGCTCAACGTGTTTTGCTGGTCTGCAGCATTTTCAAGTCCTTCTTCATGCTTCCCTTGATCCTCTTCAAGGTTCCTAATCAAGATAAAATTATTAGGTAGCAATCTATTCTCAAATGAAGAAAGACTTGTGTTTAGAAACTAGCTCACCTCAAAATTCAATTGTCGTGCACGAGCTCTTGTGATTAGACTATCTATGATAAGTGAAGGAGCATCGTGTGTATCCAATGATGGGATGTCCTCATTATGAACCCTTTGTTGCTATCAAGAACCGTCTAAATTGAGTTCTAATTAGTCAAATTAGCTTGCAGTTCATAAGCGACATACAAGCTCAAAATTCGACTAACGAGAAATCAATCTCGATAGTCCTCCGATATGCTTTCTAAACATCGCCCAGGACAAGAGCACGTCGGTAACCAACATTGTATACATCACAAAGGGATCACACATACTTCTAATATAATCGTAAAATTTTTATAAGTCATGACTAAAAAAAGATATAACAAAACTTACATGAATGGGAGTAGTATGGTCGTAGCTTTCAACTCCCAAACTTTCTAAAACCATAGTTGAACAAAGGCCAAATTAGTTTAGGTTCTAGCAAGAATAGACCACAATGCACGCAGCGGAAATTATTTTCAAAACAAACCAAAAGAGATGGTTGTGCTCCGCCCAGGAACAATATCATCACACTTGAAAGCTGACAAACAAAGACAGCACCTGCAAAACTCCAACAAGCAAACGTTTGTACAAAGGTACTCAGCAAGACTTATCCATAGGCTAGTCTCGACTCCAAAGATAATGCATAGGGTTAAATAGCAAGGATAAAGCTATAGGTTAAAACTTTTTGCATAAAGCGATGATTAAGTTAAAGTGACATTAAGCAAGCATAAAGTAAATATCCTTACGGGTATATGACCTCTACATAATCCATGTCCTATAAGTATCCCAATTTTACAAGTATCATCCATACTGAGATGTGTCCACAGTATATCTCCTCTGTACTAGCTCACAACTTTTCCCACATGTGTTAGGTGAAGTTGTTTACTACGTCAAACAAAATTGGACACTAAGCTTGGTCATGACCGGGACCGCGGCGATTCGAATCGATTATACACTCTGCAAGGGAGTCCAACTGTACCCACAAAACTTGAGGACCATCCGACTCATGTAACCCACTAAAGTTACATAAGTGAGCACTAATGTCAACCTTTCTCAGCCATTTCCAAGCGGTTGGACAATCGACAAGTCAAGGAGGACCGGTCTTGTGTCTCGTGGGAACCCAGCGGTCACTCGTGCGTGTCAGTCAAGACATGCCGTCATGAGCCAAACGCTGATATGCAAATGAGATATTCGGCTTGTCTTACCATTATATTCGACATGTGGTATGAACGGAAAGTGCTTAGGCCGACTTTAACAACGATCGATCCTTAATCGACACAGATGGGGCTACCACCGTGAAGGCTCGGCCTTCTCAACCCATCCTATATATCACTCCCGTCCGGTCTCAATTTTATTCATTTTCAAGTTTAATCCAACCATATAAGTAACCAGGTAATGTAAAGATCCTATACTCACGAAACAGTGGTGACCTCCCACTGATTCGACTTCTACCGCTCTAAGCATGGCTAAGCAAGACACATCGTAAAATGAAGAACTCCCACCGTGATCAAGAATATTCAAGGACAAGGTATAACAAGTAACCAAAGAAGGGATAATGCAACAATTAGGATTCAACCCACATATACCACTAATACCCGACCTAATGCAAGACATAACCATAACTGAAACAAGTCAATATTAACAGTTGATCCAAAACAGGGTTCAAGATGCAAAGTGCTTGCCTCGAGTTTGCATGTGTTCCACAGCAATCAATCACAAAAGCTCCACCCTTCAATCACCCACGTCACTCTCCGGATCATTCACTAAACAAAAGAATAAACGCTAGTATGAAATGCAGGCTATGCAATGCAATGGGTTCAATCAAGTTACTAAATGGATTAACACAAAATAATAGGGTGGGTTGGTAAATTTTTAAAGCTACTTAATTGATTGTTGCATTTATAGTACTTTCAATTAGTAGATAGAATGGAGACTTAATTTAGATAGTTAGTCACTCTAAAATAATAAATCAACTAAATTTAATAGGTCTAAATAACAGTAGGGTTGAAACATTAACTATAACTACCTTAAGTAATTTAACAAAATCTAATGTAGATGTATTAGTTAATTACTAAAGCAATTAACTTAATTTGATCAAAGAAACTAATTTAATAATATTTAGCAATGTTACTGGATCTTAATCAGTTTTAATGGGTCAAGGTTCAGTAAAGATAATTTATGACAAAATTTGTTTAATTATCAACAACTACTCTAATTACGATGGATTAATTACTAGAAAACAGAGATAAATTAATTATAAAATATACTGATGAAAATTAGCCAAAAACATTTTTATACCATTCTATAATACTTTAAGGGACATGCATGCAAAAATTCACTAATTACTCATGCATACAAAATTAACTAGGAATTAAACATGCATAAACAATTAATTCATGGGGTTTATTAGTTTCAAAAAATATTTTATGATCTTAGGAGTCTAACAAAGTTGGTTTCATATTTTTCTGAGCTAGCATGTAATTTCTGTGATTTTTGCAATGCTCATTGAATTTCTGTGCAATTAGTAATGAATTTCGGAAATAGATCAAAACCAACCCCACACGGGGCCACGTGGCAGCTGGCAGGGCTAAGCCACACAAGTGGCTACTCAGCTGGCCACACAGGATCCGGTTGTGGCCACACCGGATCCTGTGCGAGCTTGGCCACCCGGCCATGATGGGCGACGGCCGGTGCGCGGCGCCGTCCCCGGCGGCTGCGCGACCAGGAACCTGCACCGAAAGAACCACCATGACACCAGGAGTGCAGAGGATGGCCGCTGAGCCGAGATCCTCACCGAAGCTTGGTCGACGGCGGCGGACCACACGGAGGAGGCTTCGGCGATGTTGTGACGGCGCTGCAGTGGACGGAACTCAAAATGGCTTCTTCGTAGGGCTTCACAGAGGCGAGGAGAAAACCGGCAGCGGTGTTGTTGTCGTCAGGGATGGCCGGAAGGCACTCGCCACCGTCGAGGTGCCACGGTTCTGAAGACCGGCGGCGGACCCTTCCGAAATTCCTGCACAAGAGGTCAACGATTTGATTGCTTCTTGGTTCCTAGAGGAGCGCCAGGTAGAGAAGAAGTCCAGATCGAGAGGAATTTAGAGGAATCCCACCGGAGATTAGTTGATATGGCCGGGAAACAGCGGCAGCTCCATGACCTAAGATTTGGGGAAAACTTTGAAATCCATTGATTCCGAAGAGGAGGGAGCGAACCAATGTGCCAGAAGCTGGAACAAGGGACGGCGCAGCGGATTTGGTGCAGAAATCTGGCCGGAGACGGCTTGATGGTGATGCTCCACGGTGAAGGTGCGCTCAGCGGCAGCGGCTGATTCAGTGGCCAGTGGAAGATCAGCAAGGAAAGAGAGAGAAAGAGAGAGCTCGAGGCCGTGGTGACGCGCCGTCCTACTGAGGAAGGACGGCCGGAACGGGGCGTGGCAGCAGGGCTCCACGGAAGGCTTGCCTCTCGGCCGTGGCGTTCCTCGGAGGTCTGCCGTTCGGCCAGTGAGAGCAGTGAGTGAGAGAGCGCGAGTGAGAGAGGGCCGAGAGCGCTGAAGCAGTGAAGGGAGGGATTTAAAAGAGAGAGCGCCAGCTGGGTGGTGTTGGGGCGCCCGGCGACATGGCCACTGTGCATGCGCACCGCGGCACCCCCCCCCCCCCCCCCCCCCCCTCCTCCCCCTGCGCTGCCAACGGAGGCTGGAGGAAGGAGAAAGCATGGCTGACAGGTGATGTCCGTCCCCTTTCCATTTTCTGATTTTCGGGAATTCCAGTAGCAGCTTCTGTTTTTGCAGCAAAAACCCAACTTCCTCTGTTCGGATGAATTTTAAAATTTGCAGGTTTGAAGAAACTTTTATGGAGAACAACTTTCCTTTTGGGAGAATATTCAAATTCAAAAAGGATTTAATCATATAAAATTCGGAATTCAGCTGGTTGTTTAGAGGAACAAAATGATTTGTGACTTAAATCCTTGGTTTTAAATTTTTGCAAAAAATCTTTTTAAAACTTGTTAATCCTTGTGAGCACTTTTAGACAAGAATTTATTTTTACATCCTTCATCTAAAATGTTTGAGCCTTTACTTTTAATTTCAAATTCAATTCAAAAATTGGATTCTTTTTTTTTTAAACTGGAACCAGTTTATTCGAGCTCGGTTTCCGTTGCCTTTGAATTTGATTCAATAAAATTTAATCTCTTTGATTTTTTGAGAAACACCCTATCCACCCTCTAGCTCCGCACATGTCCAGAAGTTAGTTGTGAGGCCGTTGGCCTCAGCATATCAGCAGGTTAATCATCAAGACTAGAGATGGCAATAGATATTCATTACCCACATGCCCGTGGATATCTGACCCGACGGGTGTCGATATGGATTCCATTCTTCACTCACAGGTATAGGTTATGGATTTCATTATAAATCCATGGATAAAATAAAACGGGTAAAGAAAAGTTATGTCCATACTAACATGTCTATTTACTTGATAAATAATTTAAATCTAAATATATAGGTTAAAACAAACAAATAAAGTGATGATCATATTTAAAATTTGCTTTTGCCTCTTGCTTTCTTTTTTCAAAAATATAATATATTTTTTAGTAGTACGACGTTACCCAAGCGGTATGGCTTAGACGGGATGCGCTACTCTCCATTTCTGCCGCATGAGATGGACGTGGACATGTGGATATACTTGGATGCAAAAAATATCCACAGATAACCGATTTGGGACAGCTAATTAAGACGCTGTCGTGTGGACCGACGACGGTCAGGGCAAAACATGGACCAGCCGCGGGAGTTCGATATACTCTCTACGTTTTTTATGGTTGCCATTGTTGACTTTTCATATATCAGAGTTGATAATTCAACTTATTTAAAACATCACAAGAAAAACTTTTTATTTAAAATGTATAATAAATATCATATACATTGTTAGATTTTACTTTTATCATTAAAGATATTTGTAACATGACTTTTAATTTTACAAATTTTAATTAAGTATTTTTTAAAATAAAATAAATAATAAAAATTATATTAAAAATTAATGATGACAACAATTAAAAAATAGACGTAGTACTAACAATTAGGTGCCCATCCGCATTAATGCCTTAGCACGTCTGAAAAACGTGCATGTTTGGTCTCTTGTTTCTAACCAAGACACTTCTACAGTCGTACAAGCAACCTGGCCGTATACGCATACGTTGAGAATGACATGCAGGTCAACGCGTAACGTGTATGCCCTGAATTCTGATGGAAGAAATCTCGTCGAGCATTCCCATACAGGAATAGAATCCCAGACCTATTTCTACTGTCGCACTCCAAGAGAATCCGGTTTTAAATGTGCGCTTAATTTTCATAGGAATTCCATCTCTGAAAATTAAATAGCTCTCTGCGTAAATATTTATTCATTTATTAGTTTAATTTTAGAGCATAAAAATCCTCAAATAAGTTTCTGAAAACCAGCGTCTAAAAAATTATGTTTTGCTCGGGTGGTTAAATAGTTAGGCCTCCTTTCCAACACACGAATTTCATAGAAATGTTACAAAAATTTCATAGAAAATAGTTTAATTTCACAAGAAAAATATAGAAATTAAGAAAAATTCCCGCATTTCAAAGGAAGCCTTAGAGTGGGAGCTAGACATCACGTATTTGATTACTGCTCGCCGTAACCCTGGTAGAGTACATGATGGTCTTGTAATCCACTATTTGTGTACCTAATGGCCAAAACTAGCTTTAGATGTGCTGAGCCAGCTTCTTGGTTTCATAGAAACTAAGCAAACAAACTGACCCATTTGAAACCATTTAGTTTTTTTAAGAAATTAGTTTATTAAGACACCAGAGGCAGCCCCCACAATGTTTTGTTATGGAAACAATTTGCAGAAATTCTTCATAGCTAAGCTGTTAAAAACAAAAATAGATCCCTTAGGGTTGAATTTATTATGTTCCATATTCCTTTAGGTTGCAGCGTATAGGAACCTTTTTCATTACATACGGAGTGCAAATCTGGGATTAGACAACGACATAAAAATAAATGAGAATTGAGGACAACACTAAAAACAAAAGAGAAGATTTAATAAGATCAAGAAGACGATACCGTTGTCATTGACAATGATTATCAATATCCTCCCATCATCTACTGGACATACTCTCTCCATGTTTTAATGGTTGTAACCATTGAATTTTAACATCATTAAAAATATTCTAAATATCAAATATTTTTATTTACTTTATCATTAAAAATATGTAAAATAGTATTTATAATTGTACACATTTGAACTAAATTTTTGAATAAGATAAATGATCAAAGATAATATTAAAAGTCAAAAGTTATAAAAATTAAAAATAGATTGAGAACGAGGAGTATATATTTTTCACATTTTAGCAAAACAGTTAGGAGACAATGTAATAATGCGTGCTTGTTCTTTTGATCAATGTAATCGTGCGAGTTAACTAAGCGGTTTATTAATTAGCGCAGGCAGCAGCCTCGATGTGCATTCTGGCACGCTTAGTTCTGTGCCGATCTAGTTCGTTCATATATTTGTGCAGTCGCTGTAGGCACTAAACAAACATATACTCTTCCCGTTTTTTAATTAATATTGTCGTTGATTTTTAAATTCAATTTTGATTATTTGTTTTATTCAAAAAAATTTGATAAATTTTATATTTTTTAATAAAATTTAATTTATCATTAGAGTTATTTGAAACGCAACTTAAAATTTTACACATTTGAACAAATTTTTTTAAATAAAATAAATAATCAAAATTGATTGTAAAAATCAACGCGACATCAATTTAAAAACGAAAAAAGTAAGCATCAAGTAGGAGTCAGACTTATCAGCAAATGCAATGCATCTTGCATGCATGTAGTCACCTTCGTTTACTTCAATAAGCGTTTTAATTTGCCTTTCTTTGCTGCCTAGCTAATGACTTTATCATAGATAAATCGAAAGTTTAAAAAGAGTGGACCGCGAGAGACAAATTTATAATTCATCCGGGTGCTGGAAGCTTTGCTTGGCGCGCGTGCGCACGTGGCGTGGCGGCTCGCCATGTTGGAAGTTGGAACGCGACCGGCCGGTCAAATGCGTGTCAAGCACTGCTGTAGCAACTCGCAAGGCGCGATTTGAGGGAATAAGCGAATTTTTTCAGCATCAACTTTATTTGATAGTCGTTAGATTTAACAGATTAATATTTCAAATCAACTTCGATTCGAATCTATGAGTTTTGTTTGCAAAGAGACCTATTTATCACAAATTTAGTTTTCACCACTTGTGATGTTGATTTTTTTTTTCTCTCTTTGAGCGACGTTTCCTCTCTGAAATGAAAAGACCCAGAAAGACCGCGACTTTTGCGCCCCAGGGTGCAAGTTGCAACAAGTGTGTAGTATGTGCGTCGAGTCCATCGATCGATCTCCCTCCCAAACATAATGCACGAAACAGCTCGTGTGGGTAGGCACGAAAATGAACGAAAATGGTCGAAAAAATACATATTTTATTTTTGTTTTTATATTTAATTAGTTACACAGAAACGAAAACAAAAAAGTCGAAATACGAGATCGAGATAGTCAGAAATACGAAAACAGATATATCGAGACAGAAAAATATCGGTAACGAACAGAAAATGATAATTTAAATAAAATAATAATAACAATGAGTTTTATAGTTAAATAAAGTTAAACAAGCCTTAACTATTAAATATAGTATTAAACAATAATATAGATAACTTAGACAGTGAATTATAGTGCAATAAAAAATGAAATCTTGATCACTTTGGTATTTAACTATGACAATGTGAAGTGTTATTTATTTAACTGATAGGATTAGGGTTCAAAACTTCATATAGACATGCTTAGGTTGAGTTTGACTGATAAAATCTTTCTATCCTGCCTTTTAATTCTATTTTACGTGTAATAAAACGAGAAAAAACTAGAAAATACGAGAAATTACCGATCAAAAAGGTAAATCTGAAAACGGTAAAAAAAATGCTCATCTCATTTCTATTCTCGTCCCAATAACTCTGATTCCATTTCTGTTTCCGTCCCGTATAAATTTTGACCGGATCGAAAATAATAAAAAAAATAGTTTTAGAACCGAGACGAGATAGAAATTTAGCGTCTCGTTTTCATCCTACGTGTGGGCATTCATTGTCATTACGATATACGTGCTCTCGCTATTTTAAAATTATTATTGTTAGTATAAAAAAATTGAAATATAGGAGGACATATTTTTGTTTGGATTCAGGAAGTTTATTTTATGTCAGTTTTGATATATTTTTTAATGAAATTTAATCAAGATATGTTCATTGGAATGAAATTGTGTAATTGTTATGGGGAAATATTGTCATTAGTCCATCATTTGTAAACTTGCTAGTCACAATAATTAAAAACATATTCCTTCGTTATCGATTTATATCATCAAGGCACTGATTACATATACTCTCTCCATTATAAAATAAAGGTTGTTTTTATTTTAACTTTTGAACATCATATTTAATTCTTTGTCTTGTTCATTTTTTTAAAATATAAAAACAAAAAAATAATGCTTAAAATATTTTTAATAATAAAATAATTCCCAACAAAATAAATAATATTTTCAAAAAAATTAAACAAGACGAAAGCTCAAATGTGATTCTTAAAAGTAAAAAAAAACATTTATTTTAAGATGGATGGAGTATTTTGTAACAGAGCAAGTAGATATATTGGCACTTTCAATGCAAGTTTTCATAGATAGTTTCTAACAATAATAAATTATTTTTTACACTCAATCTTCTCCAATGCATAGTTTTTATAGAGGTTTTTATTATTTTATAAGAGAGAATTGTGTTATAAAAACTAATAGAATCCTCTCAAGGCATATTTTATATTTTCTTAATGCTTTGGTTTTAGTGAAGAGGTGGTTTCTTGATGTAGAAATAGTTTCTTTATCTTTTATTTTCTTAATTAACTACTTTACCATATAAGTAAAATAATACTATATGGCAAACTAATTAAGAGGAATAGAAACTACTGTTAACATATCATTGGGAGTGCTCTAAGAATCAATCCACGCCTACGAATTTTTTTTCGGTGAATTTTTCGGCTATTTCGGATTTACCGGTGGAGAGCGAAAAAAAGGCATACCGGCCAAATTTTTTCAGTCGAATTCGTAATCCCGTGAGCGGCAGCCCGCCAGACAACGATTCTCGCCCGCGGCGGTCTCCAAATCGGGACGTTCTCCCCTATTTTGTCCCCAATCCATTCCCCACCGCTCCACACGCCCACAGAGGCGGCGCTCCGACGTCCAGGGCGGCAAGGTCGTTGCGCGTCCTCGTCGTCCGCCTCGGCATCACGCGGCATCCCCGTCGTCTATTCGGCAGCCACGGCGTTGCTTCCAGGGCCACGACCGACGCTGTTTCCTGGTCCACGTCGAGCGGCCACGACGACCCGCCGCGATCTCCAGGGCGTGCCGCTCGCAGGACCCAGCCACCGCTCAAAACCTGCTCGGTGGATTGCCCCAACGGACCATCGCATTCTACTTTTTTGTTGGATTAATTTGATACATGCCATTACAATTTTGTAAAATTTGAAATATACTATTTGAGCTTACGTGTCATTTTTTTCAGGGCTCTATTTGTCATTAGCACATAAATAATATATTTCAAAGTTTGCAAAATTATAATGGTATAAATCTAATTTGCCTTTTTTTGTTTTGCCTGCCGTCAACCTACTCCCAGTGAAGAATTACTACCCCTAGTTGATTAAGCAAAGTATCTCACAAACGTTTATTTGAATAATAAGCCATAACCTGCATCGAGCGAGCAAATAAGGCTACTTTATCTATCGGCACTAATGAACTTGAAATATTATCATATGTCTTTGTTTTTTGATGCAATTTGCGACTCAATGAATTAAAGACTATTTGTACAGATTTCATGATAAATTTTGTTAAATTTTATTTGAATTTTTTGAATTTAAATCCGATATACCTGATATTTTCGATATATCATGTTTACCGGTGAACCTAGTATTTTTTTTTACCCAAAAAAATGTCATAATTCCACGCGGTACAAGGACGTCCGCTACGGTTTTCTTTGACCCGCTGGCGCTCCCCTGTTCATAAAGCTTGCCGATATGATGCAGTTGGGATTTGGATTGATTGAACCTGCCCGAAGAAACCAATTATAAGTAAGGGAGCTCAACAACCCCATTTCACCGGCGCCTCGTCGCATCTACCTATTTAAGCAGCCAGTCTCAACGTGCCAGCGAGCAAGTAAACCCACGAGACCTAGGCTGGTAGCAAGAAGCGACCACCAATTCAAGTTGCCCAAAGGAGCCTTCCTTCTCTAGCTCAAGCTTCTCATCTGTTGTCACAGGCCGACAAAGCATTCGGTTGGACATGGAGGGTGAGCAGCAGGTGATGCCGGCCGTGCCAAGGTGGACGCCGAGCCCGCCGCGGCAGCCTGTCCACGCGACCAACGACGACGAGGCGGCGTCGGAGCTCGGCGCCTCCACGCGCAGCACCGGCAGATTCCCCTTCGGCAGCGGACGCTCGTTTCCACCGCCGCCGTTCCCGCTGCCGCAGCCGTCGCTGGAGATCAGCGAGTCTATGAACATCAGCGGGAGCGCGCACGGAGCCGGTGCCATGGCCCGCGAGGCGTCCCTGCGCCGCGCGGACGAAGGCGTGGTGATCTCGTGGGAAGACCTATGGGTGTCCGCGGGTGGCGGCGGCAAGGGCGGCGGCGGCCGCGTTCCGATTCTGTGCGGCCTCAACGGCTATGCACGCCCCGGTGAGGTTCTCGCCATCATGGGCCCCTCCGGCTGCGGCAAGTCCACACTTCTTGATGCCCTGGCAGGTACATAATACCGTCAAGTGGATCATTCCAAATCATACTTAAATCTCATCATGGACATGGCATGAGTATACCCTTTTTTTTTACATATAGGAAGGCTTGGTCCTAACGTGAGCAGAAAAGGAGAAATCTTGATTAATGGCCGGAGACAGAAGCTTGCGTATGGAACTTCCGTAAGTGCACGAACCATTATTCTAGTCACCATGTATGGGTCATGCGTGATTGTGAAAATCTAGTCAACGATTACTACTACAGCGATCTGATCTGACATCCAAGCATGGGCGACGATACAGGCCTACGTGACGCAGGACGACGTGCTGATGACGACGCTGACGGTGCGCGAGGCCGTCCACTACGCGGCCGCGCTGCAGCTGCCGAGCGCCATGCCGGCGGCGGCGAAGCGGGAGCGCGCGGAGGAGACGCTGCGCGAGATGGGGCTGGAGGGCGCGGCGGACACGCACATCGGCGGGTGGATGCACAAGGGAATTAGCGGCGGGCAGCGGCGGCGGGTCAGCATCTGCATGGAGATCCTCACCCGCCCAGCGCTGCTGTTCCTTGACGAGCCCACCAGCGGGCTCGATAGCGCCGCCTCGTACCACGTCGTCGGACGCATCGCGCGGCTGGCGCGCCGGGAGGGCATGACCGTGGTCGCCGCCGTGCACCAGCCAAGCTCCGAGGTGTTCAGCCTTTTCAGCGGGCTCTGCCTCCTCGCTTACGGCAGGACCGTTTTCTTCGGACCCGCCGCAGAAACCAGCCAGGTACTTAACAAGATCCTGCTACAGTTTGCACATCTTCCACAATTTGTTGACTAGTAGTAGCTTTTGGTACTCATGGATGGCATGCACGCGTTAAGGTCCATATAAAATACGAGTACATGCGATTTATGGAGGTAGATGGATAGACAGATAGATGGGCAAAAACCCCTGGTCGATGAATTTTAGATTTTTGAAATATCTGAACTTTCGTGGCTAGTACGCAGCACCAATTAAATGGATGGCGAAATCCACTGTTAGATATGCACGGAAATTTTAAGTCCATATCTCTATAAGCATACTCCCTCCAGTTCACAAAAGAGGTTTTTTAGACAATAACATAGTCTATAAAGCTTAACTTTAATTTATATTTTTATAAAAATATTTATAAAAAATAACATATTTATGTTTTTATGAGAGTACTTTGTAAGACAAATCTAATTATATGTTTCATATTCTTAAACTTAATAAGTTAAAACTTATTTATAGTTTATATTCTCAATATTTGATCAAAATATTGTCTTAAATGACTATAACATATTTATGTTTTTATGAAAGTACTTTGTAAGACAAATCTAATTATATGGTTTTATATTCTTAAACTTAATAAGTTAGAACTTATTTATAGTTTATATTCCCAATATTTGATCAAAACATTGTCCTAAACGACTTTATTTGTGAACTGGAGAGAGTATCAATTAAAATGCAAAAGATTGACTTTGTACTAATATATAGTATCAACTTTAAATTGCATGGAGGGACTAGAGATTACCTGATTACTAGTATCAACTTTATAGTGCAATTTCTTTTGTTTTTTGATAGGATGATGGTGCAAATTCAATATGCAAGAAGAAGATAATTCTTTTTAGTCCTATGCATACGTAGTGACTATTGCAACTTGGCCATTGGGATAGTCTGAGAATCAATACTGAAGTGTCATAGCCCCAGTACTGACGTACATGAACACACTTAAACATTGGCAATTTGGGAGTACATAATGAAATATGCAAACAAAGAACAGCTCCATATGTTTATGAACTCCATTATGGAAAAATAAACATTCGCTTTGTAGTAGCAACCAAGTTAATGCGAGCTACGTCACAACCAAACCACAGCCCAAATTTATTGCTTTTAGACAGTGACAGAATTCTACAGGTGTGTGTGAACAAGTAATATCCTTCCACTTGATGTTTTGCTGATAATTAAATACACTTCTACTTCGTTGACGCCGGAACAGTGGGCTATCCTTCTTGATGACGGAGGAATAGAGAATTTCACTGCATCTGCGCCACTTATAATTTCGTTCGACTTTCGAGGCCCGTTTGTTCCAGCTGTGGCACGTCAATGATACACTTTTTGACAAAATTCTTAGGGAACGAATAAGTTGCAGATAGCATCAATGGAGCCTGTTTAGTAGTTAACCGACTGTGCTAGACAAGTCCTGATACAACAAATAATGATGTGACTGAAGATGGAATTAGCTAGTACGAATTAGGTCGCCTCTTTGAAAAACATGCGTATTATTGTCAATTCTTTTTGTCAAATTTGACCAGTCAGTCTGGAGTAAGGTGTCAGGAAATCAGGAAGAAAACACGCGTCTTCGCCAACTGACCATGGCTGTCACGAGCTTGAAGTAGGGAAAGCGCATGATAACTACTACTAAGTCACTAGTAATAATACAGTACTAGTTTAAGGACTAAAGATAATTTTCGGACTGAATATCTGTTCTTGACTTCTTGCATCGAGGACTTGGACTAATTGCTCATCTTAATTGTATTTCACTTGTTGCAGTTCTTCGCTCTGAGCGGGTTCCCCTGCCCCTCACTCATGAACCCTTCCGACCACTTCCTCCGGACCATCAACAAGGACTTCGACAAGGACATCGAGGAAGGCATGGACGGCGAGAAGATGACTATAGCTCAGGCCATCGACGCGCTAGTGAACTCGTACAAATCGTCGGCGCACCTGGAGAAAGTGACGCGGCAGATCGCCCAGATACGCGAAACCGTAGGGCGCAAAAACATTATTGCATTCTGGATTCTGAATGCATTCGTGTAATCATGTTTTTGGGGATGGAGAACGGCAAAATTCAGTTAAATTTGCTTTTAATTTGCAGGGAGGAGCGGTGGTGAAGAAGGAGTGGCAGCCGAGCTTCCTGACGCAGTCCCTGGTGCTCACCAAGAGGTCCTTTGTCAACATGTACAGGGACCTCGGTTACTACTGGCTGCGGTTCGCCATTTACATTGCTCTATGCCTCTGTGTCGGCACCATTTTCTACGATGTTGGCCACACCTTCGGTTCCATCCAGGCGAGTATCATAATATTTCTTCATTTCAACGTTCGTCGATACCTGGCCGATACGTGTGGTGTGTAGTCTATGGCCCTCGTCTGAACATCAAACTCTGCACTCGGCCTGCAGGCTCGTGGGTCCATGCTCAACTTCGTGGCTGCATTCCTCACCTTCATGGCTATCGGTGGCTTCCCGTCTTTCGTCGAGGACATGAAGGTCTAGCTCGACTGACCAATTAATCAACTCGTTCATTCATTGTCATTGATGCAGAAATATTATATCGTCGGTCTAAACCTAATCAAATCTCTGATAATTCTTCGACTAATAATGCAGATCTTCGGGAGGGAGAGGCTGAACGGGCACTACGGCGTGTTGTCGTTCGCGATCGCCAACACGGTATCAGCTGCGCCGTACCTCGCGCTCATATCGGTCGTCCCTGGCGCCATGGCCTACTTCCTGGTTGGCCTCCAGAGCAGCTTCGGCCACTTCGTCTACTTCGCGCTAGTGCTCTTCACCGCTATGATGGTAGTGGAGGGGCTCATGATGATCGTGGCCAGCGCCGTGCCCGACTTCCTCATGGGCATCATCACCGGCGCCGGCATCCAGGGCGTCATGATGCTCAACGGCGGCTTCTTCCGCCTCCCCAACGACCTGCCCAAGCCTTTCTGGCGATACCCCATGTACTACATCTCGTTCCACAAGTACGCCAATCAGGGGTTCTACAAGAACGAGTTTCTGGGCCTCACTTTCCCCAACAACCAGGCCGGCGGCGCTCCCACCATCTCTGGTGTCGAGATCCTCAAGGACATCTGGCAGGTGCAGATGGGGTACGGCAAGTGGGTCGACCTCGGCATTCTCTTGGGGATGGCCGTGCTCTACAGGTTTCTTTTTCTGGCCATTGTGAAGCTGACAGAGAAGGTCAAGCCGATGGTGAAGGGGCTTAGGTTCAAAAACACCGTGCCGTCAGTGCACGTGGCGGAGCAGGGCTCCGGAAGTCCGTGAACCGCGCAGAGGAGCACCATTAGCATTTAGCACAATGGTTTATTAAGTTCGGCATAGGCACATACTTGTATGAGCGTGTTATATATATTGTTACGATGATACTGAGCGTGTTATATAGGAGTATATTGTTACGATGATAATTCCTGTATAGTTTAGTATTACTAGCAGTACAATTTTAGTGGTCGAGTGGATGCAAGTGTTCTGTCTTGCCAAATTCCTGTGGTCAAGGGGGCGCATCTCGCAAGGCTTAATTAGTACATTGCAGTCCTAGATTTGTTTATGTAAATGGATATGAGACTGGAATTGTCGTTCCACTTATTCTATCCGAGCCGTTTTGTAGATATGAAAGCAGCACACGAATGTTCTGCTATGTTTTTTTTTTTTTTGATTGGTTTGCTATGTTACTTTACTGTACTTACGGCAGGGATTTCCCTGTTCACGACCATACTAATTTTCAGTCAGAATATAGGAGGAAAAAGTTATGAAACATCATTCGGAGCATTTGCTTCGGGGAGAGTTATGAAAACTCTAATGTTCTGCTTTAGTAACACACATCCCCCATCAAGACGTACATGCACACCCCAACCCAATTGAAGTCTAAGTGTACGAGTATGATTAAACCAACATAGTTTGAATGAATAAATACTCAGTAGCAGTAAAATGCAATCCGTGCTAAACCAGAGACTCAAACCCGGTAGGCAGGATCACATCAAAAACCTTACCAACTTGCTCTCACTCAATCTCAAGCGAGAAGCAGCGGACAGCCTACCCCGTGGCTGCCGCATGGGCGTTGCCAAAGCCAACATTGCCGTCTTGTAGGTGCGCGTGCAGGGAAACAGCACCGTTAGGTTCCATGATTTCCGTGCTGGCCACGTCCTACTCCTCGGCCACCACAATATGGCTCGCGCCGCCGCTAGTCCATCTTGCAGCGCCGCCGGTCCAACTCGCGTCGTCTGTTGGCTCGTTCGTCAGGCTTCGATCCATAGTGTAGGACATCAGTTTCTACTCTAGGTCATGGACGGGGAGGAATGGTCAGGTTTCAAAACAGGCCTGCCCTAAACGAATGATAATTTCTGATCCGGCCCGGCTTGAAACAAGGCCGAACCGATCCGGTCAGAATGGACCGGCGTTCCGGGCTACTATTCCTGATAACCGAACGTGACCTAAGGCAGTAGGTTTATACCAGTCTATGAACTTAGGTGGTGTTTGGTTCGAGAGGGGAAACACTAACGTAGTGGGTATCAGATCACATTGTAATGGCAATCAATGTAACGGAACACCGATTTTGTTTGGTTTCTCCCAAGTAACGGAATGACGTGAACTATGACTGCTTCTCTCGGCGCTTATAGGCACAGACACCACAACCATCAGTGCTGGGATACCTACGACGGCGGCGACGACCGCTTCTCCTCGTCGAGCCCCCACCGAGAAAATCGAACCGGAACGAGCCAATGCAAATGCAACAGTGGCGGTGAGGTTGCTTCCTCGCTGGCAGCAGTAGATCTGGAGGAGGGCGAGGCCGCTCTCGGCAACGGCAAGGTTGATTTCCCACTGGCGCAGGCAGAACTAGCGGCGGCGGAGGCTGCTTCCCCGTCGGCAGCAGCGGCAAAACCGGATGCGAGCCTGGACACGAGTGAGGCTGCTTCCCTGGCGTCTCCTGGAAAGAACTGCCCGCTGCCCTACGCGGGCCTGGGATTCATGGAATTGGAGGCGGGCGAGGCCGGCAGGCTGCTGCGTTGAGTGACAAGTCCAGCGAAGCGGGAGCCGCCGAGCGGCAGAGTAGCTGTTTCTGATACACCTCAATTTGCTGGGGAATCGATTTAGCACTAGCCTGTTTCCGATTTTGTTTTTTCTGATTACTGAGATCTCTAAACAAACACTAACTAACGGTTTTAGATTGCACCGCATTCCCAATGTGTTACAATCGATTGAACCAAACACCTCCTTAGTACAGAACCGAGAGTTAGGACCGAGCAGTTGATGGCGGATTTTGTAGCTGAGCAGGTTTAAACTACTTCATTACTGCTCGATTTATTAGAAGAGGATGTAAATGTAATTCATGTAATAAGTTTAACTAGGTTTCAGTCAATAAACACTTTCTTATCCCATTTGGGGCGTTGGCCGGCTAAATCTTTAGATAAATACCTAAGGTATCACTGCTACAAAAAGTATTTCTGCAAGCGGATTTAAACATATCTCCACAGTTTTTTGATCCACTAGCATTTGTGAGCATATAGAAATCACGATTTGTACACGCATTTATATAAATCGATTGCACAAATAACATTAGTGCAAGCGGCTCTGTTAAGTAAGTAAGTTGAAACAGTACAGTTACATCCACCGCCGGCACAAATAATTTTTTTAAAATAAATAAAAAAACACAATAACTGGTGGCTTTTGTCCCAGCTCGAGATCAATAGGGAAGAGGAGCAGAGGGGACAGAAGCTTGAGCACGGAGAAAGCACAGAAGCTTGAGCACAGGGATTTGGAAGCTCCTTGATGCAGGATGCAGAAGAGTGTATTGGATCTGGAACCAAATCACCACGAAAATCAAATCAACGGAGCGAACAAGCAAGGAGACGAATTTGAGAGCGGAATGGCTCTGAGGACATACCTACTTTCAGAGGCCCCGGTCCACCGACTCTTGACCACCACCGCCGTGTCGCTCCGGCCTGCCGTTGCTCTGACTGCGCTGGTTGCCGCACCGCGCTCGCGCTGGCCGTCACACGCCCCGCCTGCGCCCTGGTGGCCGCGCTGGTCGCCGCGCCCGCGTCCTCCGCCAGAGATCGAGGGTCCTTGGGTTAGAGAGAGAGAGACAGAGGGAGAGAGAGGCGTAGATCCATCGATGCCCGGTGTAGCGCTGTGCCGGGGAACTCGGGGCGCGGTGAGCTCGACGTGGCTACTGCGGCCGCCAGCTTCGTCCCCCCGCCTCCTGTAGTTCGAAAGTGAGAGAGATAGAGAGAGAGAGAGAGAGAGAGAGAGTAGTGGCTTGCGCTGGTGGGTCGAAGGGATATTCAATAGGTCGGTGGGGTCACGATCCGGCGGAGTCAATCTGATTGGTCGACAGTTAGTCACGCAGAACGCTCCCTCATTTTGTGTAATCGGTTCTCTTAAAGAACATCCTATATTTGCTGTTGTTCGTTCAATACAGAGACAGCATCAGCTGCTAATATTTGCCGTTCATTTTCACATACACGGCTGCAACAGTTTTTGATAAAAAAAAATACACACTCAATTGTCAGTCACAGTTACCCTGCTTGTCGTGAAGCACTAATCGAGCCAGTGGGCCTTAATTATATACACTGCTTGTCTCTGATCAATACGCCTTTTCGCTGTCGACCAGTCGGGCAGTCTATCTCATACGCCGGCAGCTTTGTTTCTCTCTATGGCCACTCAGTAGTAGTAGTACTATTTTTAAGAGACTAAGATGTGGCGCCGGCGGGGCGTGCAAAACTGAAACGCCTTCCCCGCACAAGAACCCGTCACAACGCGCAGCGCAAATACCGAAGAAACTGCTGCATAGATGAACCTTCGGCGGTAACGAGCAGTAACATTCGCGAGGAAGCTATCGGAGATGCGCTTCTCGGGAAGATCTTCTTGGGCATTTGCACTGTACGTACAATTAAGTAGATTTTCGGAACAGGAGTCACCGTCTGTAGATGAATCAGCTATAGTTGCCATCCACATCTTTGCCGTCTACTACTGTACAATTTTGCCTGCATTGTACTCTTTATGGGTGCAGAGCTAGCTTCATCTAAGAAGTCGAAGCTTGCTTATAAAAGCTGCCCTGGACCCTGTTAGTATTCCCACACCACTCGCGGCAGGAGCCAGCCTTGATCCAGAGCCTTAATTAAAGTTCCAGCTGGTTACGGAGTTACTGGTAAGGCAATGGCGATGCCTAATGTAACCTCAGTTGTTCTGGCGATAGTGGCCAGCTTTGCGATGGTGTCTCTGGTGGCCGGGACTGCAGGAACAGCAACTTTCTACACGCCACCTTACACACGTGCGTTCCGTTTCTTTAGCACTAGCAGCCTGTTAATTACTCGATTTGTAGACCATGAAAACACTTGTAGGCAGGGCGGAGAGCGTTTTCTAATTCATAGGCTTTCATCTCATGCACGCGGCACGCAGCGTCAAAGTGCCACGGATTCGAGGACGACGGCACGATGATCGCCGCGGGGAGCGACGTCTTCTGGAGAGGCCGCTCACCCTGCAACCAGCGCTACGTGGTCCGGTGCACCGGCGCCACCAACGAGGGCGTCCCGCACCCCTGCACAGGCCGGAGCGTCACCGTCAGGATCGTCGACCTCTGCCCCGCGGGGTGCCGTGGAACCATCGATCTCTCGCAGGAGGCCTTCGCCGTCATCGCTAACCCCAACGCCGGCAAGATCAACATCGAATATCACCGGTACGTTATTTGCCATGGCCGTGCACACCTGCGTGCATCTAACTGATCCATGCATAGATAGTGTGTTGCTTGATTATTTCAGCTTGTCATGCATAGAACCTGAGGACTAAAATATGGATTCATTCATCTGCAGGATCTGACGACGTCCACAAGTTTCTTGCGCATCGGTCAATTGCATCTTCCAAACATAAAGAAAGGTCAAATAATGGGTGTACGCTACTCATCGGTGTATTGTTTGTGTGTCGTCAGGAAAATAGAATAAAAAATAGCGATGAATCGGCAATACCCAAGAACATGCCTCTTGGTTTTGATGAAACAGAAGTTATTTTTCATTCCCCTCATGCAATTACTATATCAAGATATTTTCATTTACGTGCGTCTGATAAATATCGGAACAAAGCGTATTGTAATCACATCCAAAAAAAAAAAACCTCCATGCAAATTATGAATCCGATCACTTGGACTGGGCAGTATGACTACACCTCCCACTCACTATATAAAAACGAATTTCGTGCCTTGATATAACTGCCATTTGTGCCAGTTTTACATCTGACACTTATTACTAGATTATAATACTCGATCAGAGTAGATAATTAAGATAATCTATCCCTTTTATAGAACCAACACTAGAAACAAGTCTGTGTCAGGTTATAAATTGCGACCCGACATTAGACCAGCTACAGATAGAGTGTGGCGGCTCACCGTTGAAACAGCACAAATACCCCATCTCAATCCTAATTATGAGATCATTGTTTTTAACAATAAAAATAAAGTTGTCTCATTCAGCCACCTTTTTCCCATTGATCTATTTATTTTAAGGAGATTTTGAGTATCCATATATCATTCAGCTGGCTAGTAAGCCAGAAATAGGCAACTTACACATATTATGTGTTTGAGGGTTTTTCAGCACTACACGCATCCTAATGAAATATTGCCTGAAAGATATTACACTCAATGTTAAAGACCAGGACATGTTTTCTGGTATAAACATCAATTGGCACGATTTTTAGCAATAATTTAAACTATACTGCATTACAAAAGACAGAAGGATGACAAACAATGCAACTCATTAAATTTGGACCACGTACGGCTTCGTTCAGTTTGCATTGGTACAGCCCTAGAACAGCCGGGAATGAATGGGATTGATCTACATGGTTTTAAAACATGTCAAGATCGGGAATGGCCTTTTGGTTAGAGGCGTTCAGTTTGAAAATCAGCCCACCTATTCTCATCCCTCCTTTGCATGTAATGCAACCACACCCGCTGAGTATCGGGATGAAATCGACTGATGTAAACAATGTGATACATGTAAAATTAAAAAAGCTCTAGATTTGTTACTTGCCTCAACCAAACACATAAATTTAATTGTGAGAATAGAGGAGCCATGGATTTAATCCTACACTTGGTGAGTGACATACATAGATCACTCAATCCGGCCCTAAATATGGTGTAGGAGTCGCTCCAGGGCTGCCGAACAAACTCCACATGCTTTAGAGGATGAACGTACTGGTGGATGTTTTTTTTTTTTGATAAGGGAAGGTTTTATTAAAATTCGAGACAATTACATCAAGGTGATAGAACCAGCTTGAAACACTCCTGACCTCTAAATTACATGATGCACAATTCATAAGATTTAAAATAAAAAACCAAAATAGAACATTCTAGTAGCAATCTATCAGAAGATTAGATTGCCACCCATATGCTTGGGAAAAACACTCCTTGGCTGCATGCTCCAATTGTTGACATGCTATTGAAACCAAATTATGGGATGCTGGCTTCTGTAGTACGGCCCAGGTACGGAGGCAGTGAATAGCTGAGTAGATGACCTAAAATAAAGAATAAACATGCTTTAAATTTTTCAAAAACCAAATCATTTCTATATAGCCATATAGTCAAGTTGCTAGTGGAGTGGGTGTCGTTGCACTTGCAAGCTGCATTGTTAGCCGCTGGTTTTACGAGAACCCCGAACCGTATTGTTTGACATAGAGAAAATATGCATTCATTGCAGGACCCAATAACTTATCTACTCAACATACAATTTATCACTCTATTATTACATATACACCTAATTCAAAAATTTTAGTAATTTTAAAGTCATAATTTTTTACTTGTTTTAGCGAGTTGTTGCGGACTTCATGCAAATCAGTATAAGTAGAATAAATATAATAAAGTGGTAGGCTTTTGCAAGTTGTTGCGAACGTACCTGCTTGTCCAGTGAGATTTGTGAGCGGACCACTGTTAGTCGTGAAGAATATATCGTTAATCTGCAAGAGCCACTAACACTGATTTTGTGGGGCGGGATGGGTTCGTGATAACACCTGCCCCACTTTCAACTTGACCATATAGCCGACCAATATGTGGCCGTAGCCCATAGTAGAGCTAACGACCTAAAATCTTTATGAATTCTCCCTAGCCAAGTACCAACATGGTGAGAAAAACAAAGATAAATCTTTATGAATTCTCCATAGCCAAGTACCAACATGGTTGATATGCTATGAGAAAAACAAAGATTTGTAGCCACCTGTACTACAGCCGGAACTGCACATGCAAAACAACATTCAAAGAATAAATATTTAATGTGTTTTTCTTTGTGACAAAAGCAACATTTAAACCATGCCAATTTCATTTTCCACAATCTCTTGCAAAGATTTGGGACATATGAATATATCAATGCCAGATAATGTGATTAGACATATAAGTTACCATTTTGGGTAAAGGAAATATATCTTGTTCCTATCTAGGACAAAACTATATTAACAATGCGTGGAAACAACTCATTCTATATTGCTAGCTTTGGTCCTATAAGATCTCTGCGCCATGAAAAGTTTGGGTGTGATGTCTCAAAATATTCTGCGACAATAGCCTATATTTGTGTCTAACACTATTGCACAAACAAGGGTACTACTCATGCAGTGTGGCAGTACCTAACCATCTATCCTCGAAGAACCTAACAAGCAAACTATTCTTAATTATAAAGGTTTTGAAACAAAGAAAGTCTCGTTTCCAACTTCATAAGACCATCTCAGAAGTGAGAATCTTCATTTTTCCAATAAACTTGAGAAAGTGGTTTGGAGCAAAGATATTTAGTGCCAATCAACTGTTGCCATGTCCCTTCTGCTGTTAGTAGTCTTAAAAGCCATTTACGAAGCAGGGCACTGCATGTTTTGAATATCAAGATCATGAATTCCTAGCCCTCTTTGGTCTTTCCGTTGACACAAAATATTCCATTTAGCAAGGCGATACTTACGCTTCTGGTTATCATCTTGCCAAAAGAATAGAGAGTGAAAGTAAGCTAATTTTTCAAGTACACTTCTTGGTATTGGGGAAAAGAACATTATATGCATAGTTGGACTACCTAGCACTGAATTGATCAGTGTTTGCCAGCCCCCTTTTGAAAGGTGTTTACCATTCCAACTACTAAGTCATTTTTCGAAATGTTCTTGAGCTCCTTTCAGTTTGATTGCCTGCATGTACTGTCCTATGTTGGTGAACCTCTTCATCTTTCTGCAACCATTGAAAGTCAAAAGACAAAAACTGTGGCTCATGAATAAAAGAAGAACATGAATCCAAATATGCATCAACTCCTTAATAGTGGTACTGGACTGCCAATTTTTTGTCCTGCTGGTATAAAATCCCAAGGAATCTTTGCAATTTCTCTTTTTACTTTATTGAATGACAGATTTTCTTTTGGACATATTTAATTGGTTTATAACTTTATAGAAGAGAATACGAAGTGATGTTCAGGCCTCCAGGGTAATTCTGTCTATAGAAACTGTCAAGATTCGGAAACAAATAGGATCATAGTTACTAACTGATAAGAAAAGGAAGGCATGAAATGCTCCAGGCCTCCAGAAGACAGGCAAGAAAATAGACAAAAGACCCACTGACATTTTTGTAACAATATCACAGGTAGCTGAATATAGCCCGATCTTCCTTGTAAAGTTTACAGAACTCACTCTCCTACATTTGGTTAGATAACCTCTTAAGCGTTACTACAGAAAAGAATTACTTGAAGGTAGGCATTTCAGTCCTTGTTTCAGTTTAACCTGTCAAAGGAAAAATTCAAGGGAAATTTTGTTATATGACATTGAAAAATTACGGATTTAAAAATATACCATAATCTTTCAAATTCATTTTAATACCAATGAAGGATTATCCGTTTAGAAATATAGCAAACTGTCACATTTTCCTTCCATCCCGTCTTCAGCTCGTTATCTCGTCGTCGTCTTCACCCGCAGCTGCGTTGAGCTCGCCACCACGCCAGCCACCCGTCGGAGCGGGGAGCCCATCAGCAGCTCGACCGCGTCAGGTGCGCCCCCTAAGATTGCGCACGCTCAATTTTGCTCGCCGCACGAGCGACGAACAGCACGCCGGTGCATCGCCCTTAGTCGGGTGCCAGGCGTCAGCCATTTCAGCTGTCTTGTGCTTCGTCCACCTCCGTCCACTAGTTCCAGCCTCCGCCGCGTCCACACGCTTCGTCACTGCAAAATTTTCCAAGCTTCGTTTATGCAACTGACCCACCGTCAACCAGTTGAATCTGTCCCCTGCTGCATCACCACACCGGAATGACAACCAAATTAGTTTAGATGAAAGATTCCACAAACTCAAAGCAGATTCCAAAAACTTCTCCGGATTCCAGAACTAAAGAATCAACAAGGAAACGGGACGGAAAAGGAAAGAAGCAAGTGACTGGATCAAATCAAAAGGCCAAATTTGAGAAGGGAAAAGAGAGAGAATCTAGGTCTAGGAAGGAGATTAAGAGATTAACCCACGCCAGCACCGCGGCATCCAATGCACCAGCCTGGGGCCGAACCAGTGTAACGTGATGGTCACCTGTATCCCCCAGTAAGTGCCGTCAAGGCTTGGTGGCGAGCTCAGCGGCAGGGCAGCCGCTGTTGAAGAAGAAGGCAGATGACAGAGCTGAAGACGGAATGGATGGAAAATATAACTATATTTCTAAACGGAAATTTTTTCGTTGGTATTAAAGTGAACTTGAAAGATTTTACGGTATATTTCAGTGTCACATAACCAATTTTCCCAAAATTCAATCAACTGAAAAAGATTACAAAACAGACATGACGCTAAATATGCCTGCTGAGATTGTGTGCCGTTTCACACAGTACTGAGATGCACTGTTTACCTGTTCCATTACCATTCGATAATTTTTAACAGCTTCACTGGTTCTCCTTTTCTTTTTTTTTCGCAAGACACTTTGTCTTTGGATGCGACCTACGCAAGAAAACAAAAAATGAGAGGAACCGGCGTGGCGAGCCAGTGTTGCTGCTCGAGGCTGAGGGGCGCAGAGCCGATGGCTGCCAGTGCAAGGAGTGGACCAGCACCATGGTCTGGTCGTGCTTGTGCGCTTGCCAGCGTGTGTGGAGGAGCACGACGAACAATAGCACCAGGCCCCTGCACCGAACGAAAGGATGGGAAGGACCGGCCCAGCCAATGAACATGATTAGGTGAGCTTGGACTTCTCGACGGTGACGGCCCGAATCACTTTTGTCCTATCTTCATCAGCGGTATAGCATCTGGAAGGGCGCAGGCCGGAGCCGCCCAGGTCGTCACCGTGAGGTGTGCTCTAGCAATGATGCGGCCGACTCAGGGGACCATTTGGCCGAGGGAGGTGGCATGGATGAGGTCTGGGAGGCGGAGACAGCGAGGCAGATGGGCGCATGAGGGCAGGGCCGGCGGCGCAGGAGGCTGGATCTGTTCATTGGGGAATGGATCAATAGGGGCAGAAGAGATGCAATGGGAGGACCAGCTTGAATTTTTGCGGTTTGAAGTTTTTTGAAGTACCTAGAAGCAACTGAGATATTGAGCAATCCAATGGCCGTTATTCATTACAGCAGCAATATAATGGTTGATATTACGAGGATCCATAGATATGCTATCTTGCCAAGAAACTCCGCAGCTTGAGACTATTAAAGATTAAGCGTGTGGGGGAGCTCGTGAGTTGTCAAGGTATGGCGTAGTCCCCTCTCCCGCAGCCACATTATCATATAAATTTTTATCGATGCTGGTGGACGACTGCCTGACTACCGAGGATCCTGATCCATTTCATATAGGGGCTAAACTGTGGCATAATTGCTTTCTTTTTACATGCGACAGCAACATGGTTTCAACGCTTCCTTTTCAAACAATTTGTACTAGCACTCTGACATAGCTAATTGAAGTGCAGTGCAGCATAGATATTACTCACATTTATTGATGTTCACCTTTCCGCCGGATTGATTGGCATTTAGAAGTCATGTTAGTGTTAGATTTAATAATCTAATGGTCAGGTGTAGAGATTGCCTTATTTAGATCTGTTGGGTTCATAGGAACATCAGACGAAATTGCTCTTCTTTTAACAGCAGTGCATTTGAGTTTCTATGTGAAGAATTGGAGAAATCGGCTCTGATTTTTAAGCTGCCGTACCTTTTCGTTTATTCCTACTTTAGGCTCCTATTGCATTTGCATTACGGATGCACTAAGATTAATTTACTAGTGTTTTTTTTGTTACGAATATAGATTATGTTGTTTCCTGAATTCTGAAACTCGTAATCAAGGAGAACACGCCTCACTGTGTGTTAGTGGAAAGCAGCGATTCTTTTGTTTCTTTGCTCTGAAACCGAAAGTGCAGTTACAGGTCAATCAATTTCCTTGAAAGGCTGTTTGGATACTTTTATTTTAGAGAAATTGGAATCTATATAATAAATTAGGTTATTTAGCTTAGAATTTGATATTTCATAACTTTTCTAAGCTCACAAATAATCCTATCTCAAATTCATAGCGTAGAAGATGAAAATAGATTTTATAAATCATTATGCTATAATTTTATTCCTCAACTTATAGCATATTCTTCAACTCACTTCTGTACAATAGAAATGCAATATATAAGTATGTCACTTGCATGCTTATCAATAAATATAAAAATATATTTCATATACAATTATATTAGCTTAATTAATCTATACCTAAATTGTAATTGTTAGAAGGAATTCAATTCCAAAGATCCATGTGCTGATTGTGTTGTTCTTTCTTATATTCTTTGTATGCCAAGTGGCTAGTGTTTTTTTGTTAGAATTGCAGATTGTGATGTTCAACTCTGAAACTTTTAAGGAGAACATGTCGCGCTCTGTGTTAGTGGTGCAATACCAAGAGATTTTTTCTGTCAGCTCTTTATTTTCTTGTTTACTTTAGCAGTATACTTCATCCTGAAATTGTTTTTTCTAATGTAGATACTAGCAGAAAATGGACGGGTTTCCCGCATACACCAAATTATTGAATGGTGTCGACTATTTGGAAGAGACACAATTCCATGGAACTCAACAAGAGATGTCCAGCAGAACCCCATCTTTTATAGTACTCCCTCGTCAAAAGCAGAGAACGAAAGGCAAAAACTTCAATGAACTTTCATGGTTATAACTGATGTGCAACCTTTTAAACTGTTTTTTAAGGATCAGTATTGGAAACTGTTGGAGGACAGCAATAATTTTGTTCCGAAAAGCTTTTTAAAATTTTTAAAACTACTGTTTAGAGCATCTATACTTAGAAAACTATTGGAGATGCTCTAACCATACATAACCCTTGCCTCCCTACCCCCATTGACCTTTTTTTCTCTACACCTTGTCACCTCACTCACTCTCTAATTCTCTACCCCACTGGCTCTATCCACCTCTCTCATATCTTCACACCAATGTGAGGCCGCCTTCCCCCTTGTCTCGTGCCTTCTTCCCGTTGGTGACTGGTTCGATCACATTGAACCTCTGCTCCCCCACCCCCTTCCTAATCTTCTCTGTGGTACAAGCCTGCCGTCAAGGATCCAACGGAGATACTAAGGATGGCGACACCTGGGAAGACTCCAGATTTTAGAAACAGAACACAACAAATATAAAGAGAAAAAAAAACACCCTCGATAAAATAAGAACCTAGGTAACATCGAGCGCAACTTTGACTGTCCACCGGTTTATGCTATTGTCATGTGAAAGGCAACTTTGATGGTCTTCATCCGAAGCAACTATTTAGCACTGAGCCAAGTGTCACATTCATTGCCTTAGAAGGCCAACTGCATCCTTGATCTCATCGTTACCCCTCCGATGCCCATTGTGAGGAGGAAACAACAAAGGCGTGAAGGCCATCAATAGGAGAATGAGGACATCCAAGAGAGGCATCATGATGTAATTAACCCAGCATGAGCTGAGGCTATGCATCCAAGGAATTCGGATTACTAAAAAGAAGATACACATAAATAGAACAAACATGCTGGAGGCTGCATATAACAGTAGGACCAAGGAGAGCCACTAGGTCATGGAAACATGGATAAAGAATAAACAAGAGAAGAAACAGAGTTTGGTGTAAGACGATTGCATCGCCTCCACGCACCAACATACATGAGAATCAAGCCCGTAGTTTTCAATTTCCCAAACATACAAACGTGCTCGCACACACAACCTGACGATGCCGCGTGAATGCACAATAAATGAGAGGCTAAACCGTGCAACCTTCAGAGCCCAAGGCTTACACTCTGTCCCCCGACGTCGACATCCGTCCAGATGCCGATCTCCTCGTGCCCACCCTCAGTGGCGCACGCCCTGAACATGCCGGTGGTGTTGTGAACCATGCAGACCTCCCCGGAGGCCGACACAGCAACCAGCCCGACGTCGCCGCGGGGTGTGGCGCCCATGACCCGCGCGGCGGCCTCGCGCAGTGGCAGGCTGCAGTGTTCCATCAGCGCCACGACGTCGCGCGCCACCGTGTGCCGGATGATGGTCTCTCCCTTGCCCGTAGCCGACACCGCGCAGAGCGCGTTGGCGTACGTGCCGGCGCCTATCAGGGGAGTGTCGCCGATGCGGCCGACCATCTTGTTGACCAGCCCGCCCGTGGAGGTCGCCGTGGCTAGGCGGCCTGCGGCGTCGATGGCCACACATCCCACTGTGCCGATCTGGCTGTTGTCGTCCGACGGTGCCTCGGATTTCTTTGGCTGGGCTTGGGTGTAATCAATCTGAGAGGCAACAAACGACGGATCACGGATCAGGCGAGTTAAGCTATATCTCTGCTTTATATCAAAGATTCAAAATAATGGACTAGTTACAGACAATCCACAGTTACGGTCCGCTATATGATATCTCTGTTAAGGGCGAAGGGAAAAAAGTATCAGAATGTATGCAGTATAAGATGCAACTAATTTTTTCTGTTGTCTAATTTTATAATAGGTGAATTTGATACATGTTATTATAATTTTGTAAACTTTGAAATATATCATTGATGTGTCAATGATAAATGAGGTCTTGCAAGTGAATGACATGTGAGCCCAAATGACATATTTTAAATTTTACAAAATTGTAATAGTATGTATCAAATTAATCCTTTTATAATATATAAATCAGTACAACGGCGTTCATGTGGCACTAGCAGCGACTCATGAAGAGATACTGTGTCAGGATACATATGACTCTATCTTGTTTGAACCTTATAGCCTTATTCGAAGATTGGAAAAACAGAGTGCTGAAGCTGCCTGGCAAGGGCCATATGCAGATATCTGTGTCATGAGCAAGATAAGATGTGAATCTCTCTTATTTCGCCAAACTAAAAGAGAACAATGACATGAATCAGTCCCAAACTGAAGAGGACATGTTAAGCCGCCCAACGTGCACAAGAACTGAACAACGGTACATGAAAGTTTTGGCCGTACCTGCACCCTGTTAGCTTCTTTTGCTTGTCTGAGTCTTTCAATGTTGTGCTCTGTGATGAAGTGGCTTGGATCCTTAGTCTCCAACCCCTGATAAAGCGACCACTAACCAATCAGATCCGTAGCGTATTTCTTTCTGTAAGCTGTGACGTCTTACCTTTACTCAGAAAGTAACATTTGTGTAGCATAGGCATCCTTTTTTCATGAAGGCCCATATCATTATACTTTTTATTGACGGGCGTCAAGTCAATAGTAAGTGACGAGGCCGTATTATTTAGTATTGGTTAATTTGATATGGTTACTAAGCACAGCCCTTTTCTTTTATTCATTCCATGGATTCTGAACCTTCAAGAGGACGGGCATAGCAGTGTGTGGAAGGTTCATTGCAAGGCAGAGCAAAGTAAAACAGAGCTTGATTGATAAGTTCGCTAGCAATCATGCGGTGTAGAGGAACTCAACGCACCTGTTCCCTGGCGAACGCCTCGGCGCCCTGGAACGCGAGGTAGATGTGCGGCGTCTTCTCCATGACGAGCCTCGCGAGCGAGACGGCGTTGACGACGGTGGAGAGGCCGGATACGGCGCCGCAGCGAAGGGTGGCGCCCTCCATGACGCAGGCCTCCATCTCGACGGTGCCGTCGGCGGTGAGCACGGAGCCCCGGCCAGCGTTGAAGTACGGGCAGTCCTCCAGCTCCTTCACCTGCATGTCGGGGCCCATCCACGGATCGATCAATAGAACAGGATACCGGGAACATAAAGATAGAGACATGGAGAGGGCAGATGGAGAACGCACGACGAGTTCGACGACATCGAGCGCGGTGCGCCCGGCGCGGAGCGCAGCGGTGCCGATGTCGAGGCAGCGGCGGAGCGTGGCGAGGCGGCGGTCCCGAAGCTCCGGCGGCAGCGAGCGCGGGATGTCCCCGGCGCCACCGTGCAGCGCAATCGCCCACCCCATTGGATCGGGTCAGGGTCAATCTATCGCCGCGCCGAAGACGCACGTAAGCGCGCACTGACGGGATCGGTTTCTTCGCTGGTGCGGACTCGGCAGCCACCACCACCTCTCGTCTCTCCCGTGACGAGCACCGCTGCTGATTATATCGTGTCCGCGCGGACGTCAGCCGCCACCACCTTTCCCCGAACGGCAGCTACTACACCAGCTACGTGCTCGTGCGTCACTGGTCTGCGTGCGTCACGACAGGGAAAGCAACAAACGAAACCAACTAACCGCGCGCGTCAGGTCGGCGTTAGTTGGCGCCCGTGAGCCATGCGCAGCTTCTCCCACTTGTCCGCCTCGGGACGCGAGACCGGCCGCGCTGGCGTGGGCCGCGTGGCCGATCTACCCGTGGGCCTTGCTGGATTCCGTGCGCGCTGGCGTTGGGATCCGGAAAGTGTCAACGGGCCGCGAAAACCAACGTGGCTCCTGTAACTGCTCGTGCCTCGAAAGAAACAAACCTCCGATCTCAGTATTATATCATATGTCACTCGGCTAAACAAAAATGACAATACAGCTCAAACATCTAAAGAGATAAAAATAAATAATTTAAAAATAAGATAATACATCGATACCCGTGCTTTGCTCAAAGTTAGATTTCTCAGCTATGAAATCGACGTCGATCGGGGCTATTTGAACCTCATGATATTCACCGATCTGTTCTGAACTTCTTCACATCCTATATAAAATGATATGTATATAATAAAAATAATGCTCTTTTATACTTTTATAAATAAAACTACTTAGTAATAATACATGAATTTGAAAAGCAAAGTAAATAAATATGATTATAACTTCTTTAATATGATTTTTGAAAATATAAAACTAATTTTAGAGCTTTCATAATATAAAGAAAACTATTTTCGAATTTTCTAGAATTTATCAAATTATATTTACCGAAATAAATTATAATATTTTGCCAAACTAAGTAAAGATTAAATAAATAAACAGAAAAGTAAATTTTATAATATTTTTACATGCTGACAAAGAATAATAAGGCATTTCTTGTTTATTATGTGATCTTAATTAATTAAATTATTTAAATGTACAAAATGAAAATTAGTGCTCCAGAAAATTGTTCTAGTTGAGCGAAACCTAGCAAAATTTATTTCATCATTTTCTAAGCTAAAATGAAGTTTCTATAAATTTTACAAAATTACAGCAATTTTTGAGCACTTAAATAAATCATTTTGCAAAAGAATAAAAACTCCAGCCATCGTGGGCCTGACCATAATGGCCTATGCGGTGCTGGGCTGCACCGGACCTAACCCAACAAGAGAGGTAACGGCCACACAGGGCCGTGGGCCGCCTTAGGATGGAGCATAACGGGGCAGCCACATAGGCCTGCGTGACGGCCCAGCCCCGCGAAGGCTTGGTTCCAGCCGGCCATGGCGGCACGGCTCCTGGCCGATGGCAGCGGTCTCGCCGGAGAAAGGCTGCCGGTGACAGATCAGTCCCGTGCCTGCACCAAAATGTTCCCCATGACTCCATAAGTTCACTGGTAGGGTCGGCGAGGAGGGGTTCTCACCGGAACAGTGCGGACGGCGACGACAGTGGCAAAACGATGTGGAAGGGATCTGGTTGACAAAACTCGACGTGGAAGGGATTCGGTTGACAAAACTCGACGAGGTCTTCGTCTACACCTTCACCAGAGTGTGCTGAATACCGACAACGAGGTTGTCGTCGTGGAAGGCGGCCGGAAAATGGTTGGCGTCGGTGAGCTCCTGGGATCCCGCGACGGCGACGACTAGAGCTCCAAAATCCTGCTCATAAAGTTACGAAATCGGTTGATGAACTTGCTTGGAAGGTGCGCCTGGGTGCGAGCTGCAATTATGGGAGAAGTACCTGAAGAATCTCACCTAGGGCGCGCCGGATTGGACTGGAGAGTGCCGGCGGTCCCGAAAGCTTAGAAATTGGGGAAACTTCGATTCGGCGCGGCTCAGTGCCAGGGGCGTGGAGGCGAGGGCGTGGGAAGCTTGAGAATGCTTTCGCGCAGCTCCTCGGCGAAGAAACGAGGCCGGAGCGGCTTATCTCGGGGCGCTCCACGGTGACGGCGGTGGCGAAACGGCGAAAGAGAGAGCGGCAGCGCGGTGGCGTTCGGGTTTTAAACCCGGCGTGGGGTCGGCAGCCGCCGAGCGGTGCTGCTACCAGGCAGGCAGCTGCCTGGCGCGCGCCCGCGCGCTCCAGCGCTGTGCGCTGGCCATCTGGAGAAGATGAGCGGTTGACAGGTGGGGCCCGCTGCTCTTTTTCATTTTTCTGAATTTTCTGCCAATCTAAATCTTCTGCACTGATTTTGCTTAAAAAACCAACTTTTCGAGCTCAAATTCTCACGAAATTTTGTAGAAGTGTTCAAAATTTTATAATGAACAACTTTTATTTTTAGGCCCTGATCAAATTCAAACTCGAAAATTGTTAAAAATTCAGAATATAAATGACCATTTGAAGCTAAATATTTATTTGGCCCTTCTAAACACTAAATAAAATTTTATAAAAAAATTTCTAAATTCAAATCCTGATAAAGCAATCTCATTACAAATTTTTATTTCACAAGATTTAGTTGAAAGAATTTAAACCTTTATTTTAAAACCAAATTCAAACTCAAGTTTAAGTACATTAATTTAAACTCATTTATTTACTTTTTTAGCTCATGTTCACCATTCCAAACTTGAATAACTTGCATCTTTATTCAAAAGTGAAATTTTACAGCTGCCAAAGCCTGGTGTGGTTTTAAAGCGTTTGTATGCACTCAAATCTCAATGCATGCTTATGTCCCTTTTGAATTATGGATTCTTGGATTCTACAATCCAAATTTTAGGATTTTAAAATCTCAGCCGTTTGAAGTACGAGATTCTATCTGAATTTTAAATTTCAAATTCTGATTTTAAAATTTTAAAATATCAACTATTTAGATTACGAGATTTTATCATTTTAGGTATATTAATGTGCATTGTGGTATATAATTTTGAATAATATTTAGATTAATTGGATTCTATAGAATTTTATAATCTTCCAAAATTTCACCTGTTTGGATATCAAAAGAATTTTTTTTATCCGGATTCTCATAATCCCTCAAGATTCAAACGGGGCCTTATACATCCCATGTATAATCATAGACCTGCAAGTAATCAGCATATCAGATCACGTCTTAAGACTCTGTTTAGATAATCTCAGTTTATTTTCTAAAAAAAAAAGATAATCCCAGTTTAGGATAAAAACCCAATTATATAAACTAGAACGACAGCTTATAATAAATCTATAAAGTGATCTACCTCATCTTTTTCTGATTTATTGATTCTAAATTATTCTTGTTCTTAAATAAATTCATCAAATTACGATTACTGCCATCACCCCTTCTTTCTTATCCTTCTCGTTTTTTTCCCAATTCCTAGTCGGAAAAGATGCTCCCCGCACGAACCTACAAAGTTCCCGCACATGCATATTTAAAATATTAGCCATTTAAGTTTCAAAATAATATAGGTGAAAAGGTCATTATACAATAAAAAAAATTGAAAACCAGTATATATAAACTGGCCTACAAACACCTCCACCTAATTTTTTTTAATAAATCAGTTTATATAAACTATTTCCAAAAACCAGTTTATAATTAACTGCACTTGGTTCCAAATAGGCCTTAGAAAACCAAACTCCATTAGGATCAAGCATCACACTTGGAAATATATAACTACTTCCATAAACCAGTTTTTCACCAAGGTATTAAGAAACCTTGTTTTTACAAACCAATGCCAAGCAATACTATTGTTTAGAAAAAAAGGCCAGGAGTGGAGTTTTTAAAACTCTAAAATAGATGTACTTTTAATAATACGATGGTTTTTAAAACTATAAGACTTTTTACACCAAAAGCTTTCTTGCTTTTTAAAGCCAAAGTATTTTGCAAACTATTGTATTGTTATAAAACTCTAAAAATTATTTTATATCAAAAAAGCCTAAATGGGAACTAAGGGTGTGTTAGACAGAACTTTTAAGGTGCCTTTTTTTTGACATAGAGAATATTTTACACTGCAGCATAAATGAGAGAGAAAAATGTACTATAAACTGATGAAACCATGGAAACTTGCTTATGCGGCTCACACGAACCGCATAGCTCCTAAGTCTCGACAAGAACCCGGGTGCCGGGTGGCTGCACTCACACCAGGAGCTGCTGGCCAACCAAGTGTCAGCTCGTTCTCATTTGTTGTTCAGGATACGTGATGCATATATGCATGCAACATCTGAAATTCCTGTAAATTTCCTATGATCAGTCAGCCATCTAACACATTTTATTATTTAAGTAGAAGGCATCAATGGTCAACTGTTAGAATCAACTAGTTTTCTAGTAACCGAATCTTTAGGAAAAAATATTTTCCTATCAATACACCACAGTTCAGTTTTACCGACTAATATTAACTATTAACTATCGGTCGGTAAAAGTGAGCATCTAACTATTAGTCGCTACTTGCTAACATAACCTCGGACGATCGATCAGTAAGTCTTAACTTTTACCGACAAAACAACGGTCGGTAAATGAAGATAATAACGTCTAACAATCTGTTGGTAAAAGGGAAGGCGCCAACCCAAACTTTTACACCACTTTCCCCGCCTTTTTCTTCTAAGTCGAAACCTAAACGCTGCCTTTTCTCTCAGCTCCCAGCCACCGCTGCCTCCTCCTCATTCACCCTCCCAGCCGCTGTATCTCTCCCTCCCAGCCGCCGCGCCTCCCTCCTCACTCCCTCCCAGGTGCGCGCGTGCCCCAATCCTCTGCCCTAGCGTGCGCCGCGGCGCCCCAGCGCGAGGTACCTCGGTGAGCCGACGCACGCGACACGGCGGTCGAGCGCGTGCGGCGTGGTGACCAAGCCCCAGCGCGCAGCCTGCGCACCCCGAGCGTGCGGCGCATCTGGAGTTCTGGACGTGCTCCTTGGCCCTTCTCACCGCCCCAGAGCGCGGCGTGTCCTCCAATGCATGCTGCCTTAGGACGTGAATAATCATTGCCTTAGCAGCCATCTCCCACCACCTACCTCACGACCTAGCATAGAGAAGGTCCGACGACGGCTATAGTTAGGATGGTATGTGTGAGGCTTCCCCAAATTATAATTCTAATTTTGGCACGATTAGAAAAAACCTGTTGCTTCATCCTTTTTATTACCCATGTGTATACTGATCAGTAAAATAAAATTCTTCATGCAAGATTCATATGTAAGTCTGGGACAGTGTTACCAAAGAACCAGGTCGTGTGAGGGTGCTCCAAGAAGGGATTTAAGGACATAAAAGCTAGAGAAGAAGGTAACCATCAATTTCTATCTTATAACTTGCTGGTTGGTGCTTCTATGTTAGTTACAACGCTGTTGTGTGGCATGACCTAAGTCTTCTGTTATGTTTACTATTTATATGTTAGATTTCATTCTTAAAGGTGTTTGTATCTTGTATAAAAGCACATGGATAAATCGTGGATCGACAATGATGCTAGGTACAAATGGTATTTTTAAATAACTAAAATTGTTATAAGCAGTTATCGTGAGTTGTAACATATAAATTGCATGTATAATATATGGATGAAATGTTACAGAGCTTCATTTTGTGAATTTTATCTTTTGACGTGTGAATTATGTGGCCATGATCTGATCTGGAGATATAATATATGGAGTGCTTTGTCATGAAAATTATTGCTGATTATTACCGCTAAATCTCAGTTTAATTGGCTATATATTTGAATGATTGGCAACAGATGGTCCATTGGTAATTGTATTACTACTGTCGCTCTATCAGTCGGTAAAACTTCTAATAGCATCGAGCGGTTGGTCGGTAAAACTGCTTCAGTAACGACAAATGATCGGTCGATAAAGGTTTTACCGACATCACATATACCGACCAAAGCTATAGGTCGGTAAAGACCTTTATCGACTGATAGTAAGTCGTTGAAAGTGCTTTTAGCGACTGATGATAAGTCACATATAGTGAATCGTGGTGTAGTGTACGAAATGCCCTAAGGAAAGATTACTAGGGGAAAAGTGATGTGTATGTAGTTCCCAATCTTTCGTCAGATCGTGATAACTCTCGATTTGGTGGAGATGCGACATATAATCGATTCGGTCTCAAATCAACACGATTCGAACCCCGCAATCACAGCACCACTTCTCCTTTGGTTATCAACCGTGCACACACGATTGACCTCGCCAAAAAGGCTAATCTCAACCTGTGAATCAAAAAACACAAGCAAGAATAAAAAAGAACGCAACTCAATTGCGAAATCTAAATTAAACTCGCAAAGTTGAAATCCAACAAACCAGCAAGCGGCAAAACTGTTTGATAACAGATTAAAAGCTAATAAAAAATCTATTCTTAATGATGCAGCTACTGTTTATATAGAGGTTAGGATATTCTTATCACAACTAGATATTACATAGGAAGAATAAAAATATCATTCACTTCATGTTGCATAGGAAGAATAGAAATATCGACACACAACCTTTTCTTATCACAAAAACTAGTGGGCAAATCAAATATTTACAAAGGTAAATAGATAAAAGGTGATAATAGCGGTTGCTTTACAAAAGTAGGATAGACAAGATATTTTAGCACAAAAAAAAATATTGTCACCTTTTGTAGATCGATGTTTAATAAGTTTTTTCTTATTTTCAACAATACTTTTTGACATGTTATAATCAGTGTCATCTTGAGCAATACATAGAACATTGTGTATCTCTTCTTTCTCCATGTAGGTATCACTTTTTTTTGTTCAATCTCAATTTCTTGCAAAATGTTAGATGCAATAGGAGATACAGTAGAAAGTTTCTCCTCCAAAGAGTGTTCATCACAACTAGATATTGGTTCAGAAGATGTATCAACAAAAGTTTCTCATTAAAATTTTTTCATCACTCCATGTTCGATGATATTTTTTTTATATAAAAACCTTGCCACCACGTTAAAGCATTATCAATTAATGCACTACCAACATTCAAAAGCTTTCTCCTTTCACACATACGGCATTGTCCAAATAGATTATCCATTTCTCTTTCCCAAGCAATATATTTAATAGAATCTAGACCATCATATAAAGTAAGAGATGAAAAAATATAATTACTCGCGAAAGAAGGTGATGTAGCAATGGTCTGAACCTCATGCATCTTTTGATCACGTACAACATCCCTCTCAGCTGGATTACATCTCTTAAGACTTATCAACATATTGTTCACAAACTCATTGTGTTTTTTAAAGTTTGCCTCGATATTATCAAGGACTCTGCAAAGTACTGCTCATACTATATTGACCTACTTTTCTTACAGGCATGATTAGAAAAATAGTATATAAATAGCACAAAATATTGCTCCTACAACTACAGTGGGATGGATGGTGAAAATGCATCAAAAGAAAATGTCTTATCGAGTTCTTGCAAGGTTTTTACCAAAGCAAAGCAAAGGATGATGCAATCGGTGGCAGAAAAAACCAGGGAGTCATGGGTATGTAGAGCTTGGAGAGCTGAAATAATGAATAGTGAAACACAATTCTATAACAGATAGTAATATTGAATAAGTGTTAAAAGTATTATGTTCTAGTTGCTGGTCCAATCTTATAAAAATCCAGATGTTATAAAAATATGAATGAAGATATTAAAGGGTAGCAACAACAAAAATGATAAGGCTACAGAAATAAGCAAACTGTTCAGCACTTAAAAAATCAGCAAAAGTTAATTCTCGGCTTCTAGATCTTCAAAAGTTTTTATTTTTATTTTATTTTTATGATATTTTGCTCTGAACCAGACGCACAAAAATTGGTACATGACCAAATTTCAGATCAATATGATAAAAATATGTGACTTGGAGAAAATCTTGAATTTCTGTTAAATCTGCACTGAAACTTTGGAGCGCGAAAGCAGAATATTTTGATCTGAAATAATTGAATCTAGGCCTGTCAGAGGTTGGGAAATTTTCTGTAAATATTCGAAAAGTACTTATTTATCTAATATGAAGTCTAGAAATAAAAGTTATGATTATTTTAATGATGAATCTCCGTATTAGGTATCTGGTTAAGGCTGAAAAGAGTTTTGGATTGGAAATCGGGTTTGGATGATTTTATGGTGAAAGCTTATGAATGGATGATTTAGATGCTTGGGATCTGTTAGTGGTTGAAATAAGGGATGGATGGGTGAAAAAAAATTTATGCAATATAATAGATATGAACACGGATAACGATTAATCGATGCAAATGATGAACAATGTAGAAAAACAACTGAATGCAAAAAGATTTTAAAATTCAGCAACTAAAATAGAAACTGAAGACACAAATTCAACACTACGTACTCTAAAATAAAATTATTCACACGACTTAGGCAGCGGAACACCTAACGATCTTACTTCTTTTTTGTGTTGCGGCTTTTTTATGGACGATAGGATGAGTACAAATTTGACAAGGATAGATGTGAACTTGATGGTATACCTGGCTGTGATATTACTTGATGTGTACGTGGTTCTCGATATTCCTTCAAGTCGTGATAACTCTCGATTTGATGAAAATGCGACACGCAATCAATCCAGCTCAAATCAACACGATTCAAATCTTGCAATCGCAACACCATTTCTCCTTTTGTTATCAACCGTGCACACATGACCTCGCCAAGAAGGCTAATCCTAGCCTACGAACAGAAGAATACAAATAAGAACAAGGAAGAACGCAACTTAATTACAAAATCTGAATTAAACTCACAAAGTTGGAATCCAACGAACCAGCAAGCGACAAAACTGTTTGAGAACAGATTAAAAACTAATCAAAAACATATACCTTATGGTGCAGCTACTGTTTATATAGGGGTTAGCACATCTTTAGAGGGCAAATCCTAATACTAATAGACCTAGGAAAGATACATGGCCTAAGAGCTAAAAGATGGTGTCACAGCACCCTAACAGACTCTGGACGTCATATTGTTTCAGCGATTCTTAAAGATCTAGAAAGTATTTTCACCCAAGATTAGATCCGTTGGAAAGCTTATCTTCTTAGATTTTTATCTATATCTAGAATGTCCAAAACATAGCTCGTATGCGACCGGAGCATCCGTTTTAGTGCAGGCTGCTCTTGGAGTCCGACTCAGACTCGAACCAGAGTTGGATTGGATCTCCTCCAGGGTTGAACGTGCCTTGTTGTGAGCATCTACAAGTCCTTTTTCATGCTTTATAAGTCCTTCTTCATGCTTTACTTGACCTTCTCCAATGTTTTTAATCATGATAAAGTTAATGAGAAAATAGGATCCTACTAAGTTTTGACCCTTAGACAACAAAGCCAAAACGTTGCAATAAAGTCCAAATGGTTGCAATATATACCATTTGCAACCAAATTATGTTCGTTGGCAGGCGTGGCAAATATTAGTGTGGTCTAAAGTTTACGCCTCGAATTTATTTTTTCATTGCGAAACATAAGTCTAATGCAATGATATGGTCCATCGCAATAAATAATAGATGCCACGCCTGATATCGTGGCAACGGAGACTCTTGCCATGGGTAAGATCGTGGTGATAGTTAATATTGCCATGAGATGCACTGTCACAATAGATAATAAATGCCTCATATGATATCGTGGCAACAAAAACTATTGCAATGATTATCGACGTGGAAATAGTTTATATTGCAATGAACTACTTGGTGGCAATACGCATTGTTGGCACAACAATTTAGTCGTTGTAATAGAATCTTTTGCTATGTGCGTTGTTTCGTTGCAATTTATTCTTTTCCCATGTAAAATATTTTGTTGAGATATAAATTATTACAATGAAACATAACCGGATGCAATAGTATTTATTGCCACGTATGTGCACTGCTGCTAGAGATACATGCGCAATGAAATTATTTTCATGGTGACAATGTCATATAGCAATGATAAGTGTACATTGCAATAAGTACTACATAGCAACTAATAAAAATCATGGTAATTATGTATCGCAACAAATGAGCATCATGGCAATATAGGATTTACTGCAACAAATGAGTATTTTTAGGCAACACATTATACACTGTATAATTTCGTACTGAATATTTGTTGCAACAAAATATAAAGATAAGAGCGAATTATATAAAATCAAACTTAACTAAATGTGTAATAAACACATTTGCAATATAGTAATCATAGTAGCTAACAAATATGGTCTTTGACTTAGAAATCTGAAATAGAAAACAAACTATTGCTATGATTGCTAACACCCTAGTAAAAAATTAAAAACAATAATTGTTATGATTCTGATAACAGTAGCTAGAAATCTGTCCTCTCAATCCTTTGGGAATAACTTGGTCTTAACATATTTTCTTCAGTTCCATGTGACTTCGATTCGCCTATTTAACTTCACCAATAACCCTACAACACCACATAACATCTGAGTTGTCTACTACAGATAAACAAAAAAAAATCTGCAGCACAGCCAAACAACACTATCAAACATGGAGATAACAGCCACTACACAGGACACATTACTACTACTGCCATGTTAGCACCATAATTTTCCTAATGGATCAAAAGCCTCGTATCTTTCACTTTCTAACGCACCAAAGAATCATTTTCACATCTTACATCTCACCAAGCACCTGGTCCCATAATCCATTTGATAGGCACACAGTACTAAGACCCTGATGAAAAAACAGACTAAAGATATACAAGTATCTTCATCCTCAAGACCACATGCAGGCAAACATGTAGGATTACAACTTGCTTATTAGCCAGTTCAGCCATTAGAAAGTAAGTAACTGCTTCCTGAAGGCCAACATTCTCCCTTCCTCAAGTAATAAAATGAAATAGTACAGATCAGGCTGAAAAGTGCTCTGCAGACAAGTTACATTTCAGAGTTCAGAAATTTCTTCAGAACCATATTTGTCACAATTGAATTGTAAAAATGATAGCCTGTTACATTACTCTACTAAAAAGGAGCACTTTTAATAACGATTACTTCACATAGATTCTTTCTGCAAGTATACAGTAGAGTAGCACAACAAAAAAATCTAGCTTATTGTTCTAAAAATTAATGATCTAGGAAATGATAGCCTGGGAAGATATGTATAATATTGGATAACTATAATAAGACCTCTATTGTCAATGACTTGTGGGAGCATGAGAAAGTTTTTGAATTGGGAGAGCATTTCATGGCTGTTGGACAGATTAAATCGATAACCACCATATCAATGAATGTCTAATTAGCAACACTTAGCTCATAAAGACATGGCATATATTTTTAAGGTTATACCCATTAGTATTTAATAAATGTATATTTAGGCATACTTAGTAAAATGTCAAATATGGCACACCTGAAGCATTACTTGATCTATGAAAGCTAAAAAAACAGTATCAATATATGCCAAATACAATGTACTGCAGTCTGAAAGAGCTACAAAGCTTTCTATTAGACCTAAGCTCTTGCTCAAGGTACTCCCAGATGGTCCCATTTCTCCCCCAACCATTAATGACTCGCAGGAAAGGTACAATAATGTTCCATTCTGCTCTGCTTTTGTACAGACCAGCAATGGCTATATTAATAAATTCAGAATCAAAAGAAAGATAGCAGAATTCAATGTGGGTAGCAAACAAGCCCTACATTCGACTGTGACCACAAATCATCACTGTTGACTGTCCAAACTCCCAAGGCCGAGTCATTTCTCAAGGCGGACAATATTGCATATTTCTTAAAGACAGCATATATATATATAGTGAGAAAAAGATGTGCAACGTACCAGTATATCATTTGATATTTCCAGCTTCACACTCCAATTAGTGGAGCCCTCTTCCTTGTAAACATTACCACTTCATCGACAAATGTATGGGAGTTTTCTCCAACAGGGCCTCCCAGCCTTGTTGTTGGATACCATTCAGGTTACTCATATATGATCAATGTACGTCTAGCTAAATATTTGCCAATGATGGTAGAATACAAGACTGCTTACAGAAATTTGTTGATTTCTCTTCTGGCACAAAAAAAGCTTTGCAAGCCTTTCGCCTCTCTGTAGCAGCAGCAGCTTTCAGTGTCATACCCTGCAGATTTCCGATGTGTCTTTCTCTCAGTGTTGGATCAAACACAACCTGGGATGATGAAGTGCTGCATTGATTACAAATTTAACCAACAATGCATAATCTGGGGATTGAGCATAGCATTGACTAAGAAATTAAATAGCAACTGATCATATCCAAACAATTAAATTCTAAACATGGAAGCAACAAGAAATTTAAAAATATTATAATAGCATAAGAGGGGAATGCGCATGTATACATTTGGCAAATTGTAAATTCTCGCAATTGTTTGTGCAGTCTCTGCTGCTTGCTTCAGATAAGAGGAGTATATGGCAGCTGCCTTGGCTTTTTTTTCATTTTGAACATAAGAACTGTAAATACAAACTTATGAATGACAATCTAAGCAAGTAATACCATACCGCAACAGCTTGCTGCCTCCCAATATCATTCAGCTCTACGCCCAAGTGCCCCCGATCAAGTATGTCCAGATACCATTATTCTAAGTTTCTAACAAGAAAATAGTTAAAAATTATATGCTTTGAAACACCTGACCAAGAATAAATATTTTAGCTGCTAACTGGGTGCTGGGCAGGAAAGGGAAACCGAATCATAAATCCTATAATGCAAATTTTTATAAACTGGTGTCACGTTATAATGCAATATTTCAGCTACTAACCAATGAAATTTTCCCTAAGGGCTAAGATCCTTCAAGCAACTATAATGAAGCGAACATGTGCATTATCAATTCATATCAATAGCAAGACAGAACCGCCAATTATCATTTAGATACAACATGTTGCATAAATTATACTACAAAGGTGTAAAGATGCACTGCAGGGTTGTATAAGCAGGAACTGCATTCTCAGACGAATGAATAGGGACTGAAATAAAACACACACACACACACATGGATGTAGAGGGGACGACAGTGTGCTCCAGGATCTGTTCCGCCAGCCTCCGCTCGCTCTCAACTCTCAAGGACTTTCTACCTGTGTGGAAGTTGTGGAAGCGGCAACAGGGGCAAAGCACGCAGTGTCAGAGGTGTAGCCCTGGTGGCATAGGTAGCGGATGAGCTTGGAGCAGAGATAGACGTCAGGCGCATTTTGGCAACCGCCGCGGGTGGCGTCGTCGCCAGCGCTGCTGCCCCCACGAGGAGGTGTCTTCTTGATGCAGGTTGAGACGACACCATGGATGGAGGCAGGCGCGGCGTCCTGGACTGGGCCGGCGCATGGACTGATGGAGATGGCGTAGGAGGCGGCGAGGCGGCCAGCGCAATGTATTGCAGCATACTGGAGTTAGTGGGAGTGTGGGACACGACGGGGAATGGGGGAGTTGTATTTGGTGAAAATTGGGCAGCAAGGCCGGAATAAATGAGGCGGATTTCACGGAGGTAATTTATGGTTGTATATGGGAATTTCAGGTTTTGTGTAATTTTGGATGGAAAATTTTGGGTAGGAAAATTTCTTGGGTGGGAACCCTTTCCGAGGTGGAACGGTAATCGGGCCGTGCCGTGCCGACCCAGTGGCTGTCAGCCTAAGCTCAAACACGGCTCGGGTTTTTTTAGAAAGACGTGTCATATAAGTGGGCCCATCAGGCCAGGCTAAGCTTTATCGGCTCGAAGTTCGAAAGAAAAATAAACTGCATTTTTTTTCGAAAATTACTGAAAATAGTTATATAATATTTAAAATATTAAATATTAAATATAAATTGATCAAATTATATTTTTTTTATCAAGTAAGATAAATAAGTGTCATTTTTTTACTTTTAAAATCAACTTTTTGATCAATCATCTTAAGCAAAAAATTGTGAAAATGTACCCATTAAATGTCTTGTGTTAATATTAAGAATATCATAACAACATATAATTAAATTCAAATTCAAATTGCCAGACAAACTAAAGGAACAACTTTGGAAATTTTAGGAATAACACAGAGCACACCTACATGAAGAACTCGACGAAACGAACCTAATGGGACAGTTTTGAGAAACTTTGAAAATTTGAGAGAATTTACATGAATTCCCAATGATTAACCGCTCAAAAGAATTCGAGAAAACTAACATAATATCTTTAGTAAACTTTGGGATAACTCGAAGGGCACATTCACGGAGAGCTCGATGAGAGGAACCTAAGAAAATTAATCTTTGAGAATCTGTGAGAACTTCCTTGAATTCCCATAGATTCCTTGAAAAAGTTGTTCAGTTACTTTTCTCAAATTCTTGGTGAACTGCTAATCTGGGAATAGAGAGAGGGGCAAAGCGGTAATATCTGAGAATTCAAGCAAGTTTCTAAAATCTGTCAAAGTTGTTTTGTTAGTTTAATCTCATCGAGATTTTTGTGTTAGTGCACTCCAATTCGCAAAGGTTGTTCTGTTAGTTTCTAGAATTTTTTTAAGGGGCAATTGTATTTTTACCCTACTTTAGAGTTTAATTATGGTGTTATGCTTATATTTTAGTTTGTGATTTTGCCTTTAATTTTTAAAAATGAACGTGAAATTTACTTCTACTCCGTTAAAACAAGTTAATGGTATTAAATATAACATCTACAAAATAAAGTATCTTTGATTTACTCTTATTTTTTAAAAAATTATAATTTTACTCTATATTATATGAACACTGAAAATATTTTGACAACTTTCAGCCGTTTGGAACTGACTTTCGGCCGTGTCCATCGGACAGAAGCGCGCAGACGTGCCAAAGGGGCGGTTCGGCCGCCGCTTCCGGCGGCCACGATTCGGCCCAACACGGCGTTTAAACCTGCAACGCGGAATCCTCGGATCAGGCAGCTTCCAGCGAACACACCTACGAAAAATAAACAACCGGTCAAATTATAAGTTATTTTTATATATTTTTTTTTTCTTCTTAACACATCTCTCCTTTATCTCTTTTATACTCGTTTTTAGAACACATATTTTTTATTTTTCTTAATTCACATGTCCAAATCTAACATAACTTATAAAATAAGACAGATGAAATATTATATTTGTCATTTTTTTTAATAAGACAAATAGACAAAATTAATATTAAAAATCAATAATATCAATGTTTAAAACAGGAGGAGTATAATATTTGCGTGGCCCTCTTAAAATTTTTGTTTAGTTCCGCCGCTCATTGAACTCTGGAGACGCACAACTAATTCGTCAATGTGAACCGTGGTTTTTATTTGGTGGGGGGGATATCTATTCAGTTTAGTAAATTTTGTTTATTTGAATTTTTATTTGAGTTCAGAAGAAAACATCTCTTTTTATTTGGTACGGGAGCACGCATGGGAGTACCCAAGCCGTGTCCCTTGTAGAGAAGGTTTGCCTGTTTTTTATTTTTTTCTAATAACTTTTTGCGATTTATTTCTTGAATATAAAAATAAAAAAAATTTAAAAGATTTTGAGATAAATGCATTTTGTTTTATTTAAACCTTTCAAATAAAATCTTGTTTTTAAGACATCCTTTCAGAAATCCGAAATTTGAGAAAACAATCCGAAATTTGAGAAAACAACTTTTTTCAAATAAATTAAATTTGCTTTGAAAATCAATACATCATCTTTTTATAAAAATCAGTTAAATGTTAATAAAAATATTAAATATTTATTTTCAACATAATTTTAAAATCCAAAAATAAAATAAGTTATTTAAATAATTCATAATTTTCTTTTTATTATTGAAAATTATTCACATCCCCAAATAGAAAATTTGGGGTGACATAGTTTGTTGGGGCAGCGTACGAAAACGGTGATGGATTAGGAAAGGGAAATCCCGTAGGGATTAGTTGGGGAATTTTTATTCCCGCTGCCGCAAACTGTAGCATTTGTTAGTTTTGCACAAAACTGTGTCTCCACGCATGGCTTCAACCTGATTTGCTACTGTCGCAAGGAAAAAAAATACTCTCTAGTTTTAAATTATTGACACCGTTATTTTTTGATATTAATTTTGATAATTTATTTTATTCAAAAAATTTATTCAAATGTGTAAAATTATTAGTTATTCTTTAAATATCACTAATGATAAAGTAAATAATAACAAAATTTTCCATATTTGAATAAATTTTTTGAATAAGACGGATGGTAATTTGCTACAAGGTGTCTCCTAGCAGCAATACAGAAATAGTAACTGAAACATACCAAAAGCCAGTTCTAATTAGCATAGGACTGCCATTATTTGATGGATAGTTTAACTTAAAATTTCCATCCGAGCACTCTTTTCTTTTATTTTTTTCATTTATGTTATCTCTTATCAATTTTAAATGCAAAAATTAAAGCATGAAAATAAAATATGCCATACCATGCAAAAAATGAAATCTAGCAATCTATAGTTTTGTCATATTAAAAATTGTGAATTGCAATTAAGAAATTTAAAAATGATTATTTTAAATTTGAAAAATTGTTTGGTGTTACAGTGCTATATTGTTTGAATCGTGTACTGGATATTAGGAGAGGAGGCAGGGCACATAAATAAAATAGTAGCAATACTAGTTTAATCTACTATTTTATACCAATGAATTATATTTGTTGCAGTACATACCTACAAAATGCAACAAATAAGTTTTGTGTTGCAAAAGACAAAGACATTTGCAACGTATAGGTTTTTTGTTGCAAAAGAGAAAAAAACTTTTGCAACAGTCAACATTACATACAACGTATTATACATGTTGCAAGATTGTTATATACTTGCAATAATTATCAAAATTGTTGCAATAACAACTAAAATATTGTAACTAAAATTAAATTTATCACAACAATATTAGTTCGCGGCAATATTAACAACCACTAGCAACCAAACTAAAAATTGTGGCAATATAAGCTATTTATTGCCACAACTTTTGATGAAATTACAATGCAAATATAATCATAGCAATTTTGTCCACTATTGCCACCTAATTTGAAGATTGTGACAATAATACCTATGTATTGCAGCAAAATTAGTGTCATAGCAACGTGGAGCATGGCTAAATAATCCAAAGTTAGCAGTGCCCTACGGTTTTTTATGGAAACCCTAGGGAAAGAAATCTTTCCCTAGAAAACTTGGTTCATAGGGAAATCTGATTGTTCCAGTTAACAAAAATAAAAGAGCGTTGGACCTGAAGCCTGACGCCACCGTTGCCCGATGCTGGCCTTCGCGCCTTTGCCCCACCCGGCAATGGTTGACGTCGTCGGCCCCTCGCCACTGCGTTGACACAGACCGATGAGCTGCGGCCCGACGCTGGCCGCCGCCTCGCAGAGCCGAGGTCGACACTGCCTGACCCACCCCGGTGAGTCGCTGCCCGACGCTGGCCTTCGCGCCTCCGCACCGCCCGGCAATGGTTGACGTTGCCGGACCCTCACCGACACCGACCCCTCACCGTTGCGCCAATGCCGACCATTGCGCCGCTGCTCTGACTCTGGCCGTCAAGTATGTCGCGCCGCTGCCCAAACTCCGCCTCCTGCCCAATAAACTTTTTTGTTTTAGAAAGAGGCCTGCTGCACGGAACTGTGTGCGGGACGTGGGATAAAGGAACCGAGGAGAGAGAAATGAGGAGATTTGAAATCTGTGGGCTCCGTCCGTGTGACTTCTCTAGGAAAGTAAAATTTTGGTAGGGAACGTTAAAAAAATTCTCTATGACTCAACTGGATTAGTAGGAAAAGAGATTATTTTCCTACGGTTTTTAAATTCACTCTAGGATATTTTCTTTCCCTAGGAGGCGAAGAAAACCCTAGGGAACGAGGAAATTTCCTAGGAGAATTCATTGATTCCAGTGGTGGTCACTAGTCTAGTTCGTTCGTCAATGAACTTGTTTATACAAAAAAGGGATCATACTTCATATTTAGATTATCATAATGATTTTTTGCTTAAGGGCCAAGTGTTGGTGCTGTGCCAGACACATTCCAAGTATTGGATTTAACCGCGCGTAGGACTAGAGAATATAGATGAGGAGTCAAAAAGGCCTACTACTAACACCCTGTTGACGTGAAAATGTGACACCACCCGAGAACGTCCGCACGTGGATCACAAAAATGCACCTCGTGTGCAGTGCAGGAAAACTGAAATTTAGGATGTGTTTAGTTCGATATATATACCGAGAGGGATGGGAGAAGGCCACCCCCTTTTTTTCCCACCGTTTGCTTCGGAATCGGTCAGGGGCCAGGCGGCCTTGCACGGAATATCCCACAAGATTTCGGGGCCGGCTCATCCCACTAAAACGAGGGGACTGCGCCGCCCCCTTCACTCCCATGCTCCAGGTTCCTGATGCTCCCGCGCTCCCAGCACAACCTCCGTTGCTTCTGCCGCTCCAAGCTTCATCTCTGTCCTTGTTCAAGGTCCAAACCAAGGAGAGAGAGAGAGGAGCTACTGTGGTGGGAGAGAGAGGTAGAGAGCCGAGGGGGAGAAATAGGAGCTGCATGGTGAGAGATAGAGAGACTCGAGAGAAGAGCTGCCGTGGTGGCTGGTTAGGGGGCTGGTGTGGTACGAGGAAGACGACTCTACTGACTCGAGTTTCGAGTGGTTTGGGCAGGAGATAATTCTTGCTTCTTTCTCACCTGTCCATACTACATATTCCATTAATAAGGGTACATTCAGACATGATTGTAAACTTCTTCATTTGATTGGCTATGACATCATTTTTAGGTGTGATTGGACTCTTCAACAAAGCCCAATCAGTGTTGACCCTCAAAAGAAAATGATAACTGTCACAAGGGAAAGGGACATACACCTTTCTTTTCTTCACCATGAAATCTCAAAATCCCATAAGGTGATTAGTTCCAATCAATGGCTGAAAATCCTTGAGAAAGGTCCTTTAGACTTCCTTTTACAAATGAAGGTGTTCTCCAGGGATGGTCAAAGACCACAAGCCATATATCAATGGGTGATAGTACGTGGTTCCTTACACAAATTAGGCCCCATTTGGAACGGAAGAATTCCTCCTTTTTCTGCGTTTTTTTCTGTGAAATTGAACTGATTCCTATGAAATTTCTGTAAAATTCCTGTAAAATTCCTGCGTTCCAAACGAAGCCTTAATGAGCTCATAATCCCTAACCATATCCACTACAAGAGGAACACCCTTTTTCAACGCATATATGCGTTGCTACAAGTCCAAATAAAGGTTGCTAGTATCTTTACCAATGCATTCACTATGTGTTGCTGTAGCTGGCGTTGCAAGGTTCTATTACAACATATTTAGATGCGTTGGTAACATAGTATATAAAACTGTTGCTGGCAGGCAACGTATATCAGTCTCTCCCCCAATGCTTGTATGCGTTGCAAATAGGGTAACAATTTTTAATATTACAAGGTACTGCTATTTGTATCTGATTAACAATTAACACTGGAATCAAACACTAGAAATTTATAGTTCATCCATAGAAAAAAATTTGGCTCACAAGCTGCTCTGACTATTTTATTTATCAACATATATACATAGTAGTATACAATTACATTGCAGTACGATAAAAAACATGTTTTCTCAACTACTCTATACAATAAGAATATATATTTCTCTACTACCTTTTTTTTTTTTTGCGAAACAGGGTAGATTATATTAATCTAGCACGGTACATCTAGTACATCCCCATTTAACATGAAGGACCCGGCAAGAAGAAGAAATTACATCGAGGTCCATGACATCATCTTCTCCGATGAGCAGCTCCGCCTGCCCAGACCGGAGCCAAATCCACCCATCGTCATCGCCGGAATATCGACCGTTCGATTAAAATCAATGGCCTCCGTCGCGCGCCTGCCCGGCCCACCCCGGCCCACCGCGTCTCCTTCCTCGCCCCAGCCCCCCCGCGTCCCTTCCTCGCCCCACTCTCCACTAGCCTCCGCCGCCGACTCCCCCTCCCGGGTTCCGGCCTCCCCACTGCCTTCCTCCTGCCCGGATCTGCCCCCTCACCGCCTCGAGCCGTCCTGTCGCGCCGCCCGGCCGCTCGCCCCCGACAGCCCCGCTCCGGCGGCCCCCTCGGTGCGGCGCGGCCCGGCCTCGGCCAACTCTGCCCCCGCACG
>BCLH01000008.1:794333-811689 GCA_001602315.1 Zoysia pacifica | reverse complement strand
TATTGCAAAAGCAGTGTTTATACTACGACTAGAAAGGCCAGGCGCAGCAGCTATTTGGAAGAGAGTAAAGAACGAGAGTACGAGAGCAAGGACTCACTAGTCGTCGCTTTTCGCCAGATCGATGCAGCGCTCGTCGCCGGATGGAGCTCGCTTGATTCGAAGTTTCTCCACCAGCCCTGCTCTGCTTTGGGACGATGAACAGGAGGGCAATAAAAGGGGGCGCAGAGAGGTGCTCGGCCACTGCTAGTCCTCGTCCAGTGTTTCTGTTGCAAACTGATTTTCAGTAAAGTATTTGAAAAAACCATGAAATTTTTTAAATAAAAAGCCGTTAGATAAACAGCTAAAATTGTTAGATTTTTAATTATTTTTGCTAAACTAAAAATTGATCGATAAACTTGAAAATACTCCAAGTTACTCCCTTGGTCCCAGTTTTATATAGCATATCCTACCTCTTTTACTTTTCTTATTTTCTCTACCACTCCTTTAGTTAATTGAAGACAAAGTTGTTCAGTAAGAAAGACATGTACTTAGAGGCTTCTTGGATCAACGCCGATGCCTGTCCACTAAAAATTGAGTCCATACGCGTCGACGTGAATTTGGATTCAGTTTGTATTAGACATGGCCATGGATATCTATTATCTGAGTACCCGCACATACTCGACTCGACGAGTGCGGATATAGATCTCAATCTTTAGATCTCATTCTTTTCCCACGAGTATAGGTATAAGTTTCATATTAAACCCATGGACAAAATAAAAAGGATAAGAAAAAAATCTAATTCATACCCGCATATCTGTTTACCTCATAAATTATTCAAACATATGAGTTACGATATACAAACGAAGCAAAGATTATTAGTTGAAATTTACTTTTACCTTTTGTTCTATTTATTTTATCTTTTTGAAATATAATATAATTTTTAGTGGTACGGTATTACCTAAGTAGCATATCTTAGATTAGATACGCTCTCTTCTCGCCGCCGCACATGATATACACGGGTATATATATACCTGCGGGTAAAAAAAATATCTATGAATATGAATATAGATAACGTTTTCCATCCATTGCGAATAAAGAGTATGGATATGAATAAAGATTTTTACTTAGGATATGAGTGTGATGAACTACTATCCATGGATATCTTATCCGTTGCCATCTTTAATTTGGATGGAAGCCCGCACTGCTTCAAAAATTAGTTGGCCAACAGAAACAGCTAGCGGCGCGAGTCATTTACTCCCTCTATTTCATAAAAAAATTATTTTTTTACTTTTAGATTTTAAGTTTGATATTTCGTTTTATTTAAAAAATTTGTGAAAATATAATTTATTTTATTATTAATTGTTTTATCATTAGAAATACTATAACTATGATTTATTTATTTTTATATTTATAAAAAAAAATTGAAAAAAACGAATGATCAAACGTGATTTTAAAAATTAAAAAATAATTTTTTTATGAGACAGATATAGTACTAGCCAGCGCACGGGCGTGATGAGAGCGCAAAAATTGACTGCCGTCATGCGGCGGGCGAAGGCGCACCAACATTTGGCGAGCTATTTTATGTTCATATTCACCTTTACTTTCTCTGTTTTAATAAAAAATTATTTTTAATTTTTATTGAGTACAACTTTGATCAATAATTTTAATAAATTTAATTAATTTGTTGCATTGTCAACAAGGACATTGTGAAAATCTTATTTTTGAATTTCTTTTCACAGATGATCAGTAATAATATAAATTATAAAAGTATTTTTTTATAAATTTAAAAATATAAATATTAAAATTTTAAATTTTATTGAATCTATAAAAAATGTTGATCAAAACTTTAATTAACAAAAATTAAAAATAAATTTTTACTGGAGGTAGTAGCACATTGTATATTTGCAGGAGGGACGGAAAGTCAGTCTATTGGCCAGTCGATTGATTTTCTATCTTCGCGGTTGCTGCTAGTCTAGGAGGGCCGCCCTCAGGTAGAGCCTGCAGCGATGCATCCAATACTGATACATAGGTGGGGCCCAAGCTGCATACAATATGCTGTAGTGCTCCTAAAATAAAGAGTTAACCTCGTGAGGGTCGCTCGAAATCGGACGCCCCATGGTTAAAAAAAGAAAGAAATCGGACGCCCCAAAAAGCGAAACAAACAAGGCCACAGTTGAGGCGGAGAAAAGGAATCGGTCCCGCAAGACTCTGCTGAAAGTGCATCAGTCAGCGTTTGAGAAAAAAAAGACCCCATTTATTCTTAAATTGTTACTCTTTTATACTATTCATCTTATAAGTGAAATTTTAAATATTATTACTTATAAAACAAATTGCAATAAAAAATATATGATACTTCGTATCATATTTTTTAAATAAGATGAATAGTTAAATATAAGTTTAAGTACACAGGGAGCATATAGTTTAGAAAAAAATTATCAGAATAAAATATGTTTTCTTGTCCTAGTAACAGGTTGCGTTGATGTATGAACAGTTAGGATTCGTATCTATTCAACCTGATTTTCTCTTTTTCTATTGCAACTTACTCCCTCTCTTCACTTTTATAAATGTTTTAGGACTCAAACTTTTCACTTCTTCTATTCTTGTGCTTAAAGTTAGATCCTGTTTGTTTGAACCAAAGATTTTGAATTTTAAAAAAGTTAACTGATGACTAATTGAAAAGTTATTGAATTTATCTCAAAATACTACTCTCTCCATCTTGTTTTATAAGAGCATTCACAATGTACTCAAAAAGTGGTCCATAAGTTTTAAAATATTTTTTATGGTAGATCATATATATTGTACAAATTGTTAATAAGAAGGAAAAATTAAATTTGTTGGTAAAGCTATGATCAAACCATAAGAAATAAAAAATTACTTGTTCTTACTTATCACTTTCTCATTAGTGTTGAATATGATTTTTATTTTCTATTGAATTTTAATTGTTGCTTACACATTATGCATCTTATGAACAATTAAAATCCACTTCAAATGGATCCCACTCTTATGAAATAGTTGGACGATAAGCATTGTGGTTGCCCTAAATCATTTTGGATTGGGCACGGGAATTAGAAAAATAGAAATGGTAGAATGTTCTAAAATTGAGAAAGAAAAATAGAGTGGTGATATATTAAAAAAAATTTCAGTAAGTGAGAATAATTTATAATATAAAAAACTTAAAAAATCTAAAATAACTTATAACTTGAGATGAAGTAAGTACGTCCATCCAAAAAGTCACACCGCCTTGCCTTGCGCAATGCGAACGCTGAGAGAGGGTTATTGTGAAGGTGACAAACGGAACTAGTTACAGAAATTTTAGACTTCTAAAATTATTATTGTCAGTATTTTGATCACTATTTTAATCACTGATACAGTATAATTTACGTATTTAAAGAGGGAATCGATGCATTCTTCCTATCGATATGACCTAGTCTATAAAATACTCAAGAATTAACCAGATTCGGACCACTACGGATGTATAATATCCTACGTTCGACAAAAGAATATTTATCGTATAAGCTCGAAACAAGATTACAACGGCAGAAAAATTCTTGCTTGAGCAAGAATCCTACCATGCGTATGGAGTGTGAATAAAAACTTGAACTATATGAATCCTACCATGCGTATGTAGTGTGAATAAAAACTTGAACTGTATGAGTTTGTCGTCTAACTTCCCTAGTACCCTCTTTATACAGGTAGAATCGCGGTCTTCTGTGAAGTTGATTCTCTAGTGGCTGCTGACGTCAGAGTATCTTATCGTGTCTTTCGATCGTCATTTACGTGGCGCTAGGAAACAATGGTTGCTTTGTCGTTAGATTTACCGTCCGTTGAACTGCTTTTACCTTCTGTTAGCTCGCTTTACCTCTCGTGAGGTTGCTTTACCTGTTACGGTGCCAGAAATCTCTGCACTCAAGGGGTTGAAGCAATGACCGACCCTGAGATCGAATGCGTAAAGCGGTTCCCATCCATCATCTTGATAGGTCCTATTGTCAATCAACCCCAACCCTCAGACGGTGGGGCCAATTCTTCGAGTAATCTTCGAGTAACCTTGACCCTCGGGGGTCAGGCTAGTTCTCTGGACCTTCGTGCGACAAAGTCTTCAGTAAGTAGTGATTTCGGCCCAAAGGCCTCGGCGCTTCACTGGCTTCCGTATTAATTCTGGGGCCGTAGGTAACTGGGGTATGTGATCCCAACTATCATCAAAATATATACTCTATCCGTTTCATAATAAGTGACGTTTTTGATTTTTTAAAATCGATATTTGACTATTATCTTATTAAAAAATTTATGAAAAAATGAACAAATCAAGCTTAAATACTTTTAATAATGAATTAGTTCACAATAAAATAAATAAATTTTTTAAAAAACTTTTTTTAATAAGACGAATGATAAAAAAGAAGTTTGAAAATCTAAAACGATATTTATTTCGAGACGAAGAGAGTAACTTTTTAATTAGTTTTATAAAATTTTTTCTTTAAGAAAAATAGAACCTACCACCGTCCAAGTGTCCAACAAATCAGCAACAGGAGAAACAGATCCATGGGCATAGGCAAGGGTCTCTGCTTGCATCGGTCTTCCTCTTTGTCATATGACGAGGAGCTCCAGGCATCCCTTCAGATCTTCCAGGTCTGTGCTTTCAGAAACTCCATCTCTTGGTCCAATCCTATTACTGTTTGTAAAAAGACAAATCATCGTCTCGTTTCCGTACTTTACCTCGATCTTCCTGAATCCTTCGTTAGCGCTTTGAGATCTACAATATAAATTTTCAATTATTTTTATTTTTTGCATCAGTGGAAATCAATGGACACATGCAGCTTGTTTGGAGACGACGGAGCTTCGTATCATCTATTATAAGCATGTTCAGCAATCATCTGAAAGTAGGTGCGCTTCCAGGGAGTAACAGTTTTTACGGGAAGCAATGAGATCCTTGTTCCATTCCTAGGTATCATTTGTTCCCAAACGAGACTAAGGAATAATCTATAATAAGTACTTGAAATACTTAATTTCTAGATATTTTACACTAAAACTACGGTATTGATAGTACATATGTTTAGTGTCCCCAGTAAAAAAAAAAAGCCATATTTTGGGTGTAAATGGGTCCAGAGAAAAATTCTCAGCTCCAAAATTGCTGACACTGAACCTATCGATTTTGGAGCCCGGTTAAGGATTAAATTGATACACGCCATTACAATTTTAGTGCAATGACATGCCCCTATTGTTCTTGTGAAACTGCAGAATAGGGCTTGTCTATGTCAATCCTTGAAATCCTATAACTGCACACAGAATATTTTACAAACACACTGAAATACATGTCAACTCCAAAACACCAAATATGAGAAAAAAGGATTTTAGTGCAATGAATCAAGATTGAGATATGATAAATATATTACTGGTCATGGTTCAAGTTCCCGTGCTTAGGGACTGTCTGTTATATTCTTTAACAGGCGGGGTGCAACCTCCCAATGCGAGGGAAGAAGTCACGGGTGAACTTATTGATAAACAGCATACTGTGACTTGTATAAATGGCTGATGAAGGAAGTGGTGTTGAGGAATTGGTGCGCACAATTCGTGATGTGAACGCAGAACCCATCAAGATACCTTATGCAGTTATAAAATCTATTACAAAAGATTTTGCTCAAGTGATTGCTACGGGTGCCTTTGGAGTTGTTTACCTGGTATGCCAGTAGATATTGAATGCCACATCATTAATAATATTCATTTAATTACCCAAGTAAAGCAAAATATTAACTGTCAATGCTTACAGGGTATGCTAAAACATGGAGATCTTCAAAATGGGATGGTTGCTGTGAAAAAAATTTCTAACTATAACAATTTTTCTGAGCAGCTATTCTTGGACGAAGTCACTTGCCTAAAGAGAGTAAGGCATAAAAACATTGTAAGATTTTTAGGCTACTGTGCAGATACACATGGGGAAGTGATGGAAATAAATGGGAAAAATAATATAGCTGAGGAACAGTACAGGTTTCTATGCTTTGAATATGTACCGAATGGTGACCTTCAACGTTATCTTGAAGGTATATAGAGTATGCTACATTATTCTTTCCTATCTGCTGACCATATTCCATTCACCTTGCCATATTGCATTACTTTTTATTAGTGTGAATTATGTGACCGTCGCAACTTAGCTTTTTTTTCCTTTGCACTTTTCTCAATCTCATAGCTAGGCTTTTGTGCCTTTGGTGCTGATACTATGACAAAATTAGGTTATGCAATGGTGATAATGCTACACTGAACAATGCTGAAGGTCACACAAGGGCTAAGCTGGCCAGTCAAAACTATTGAGGAGTTGTACTATAAAAATTATACTTAAAAAATAATTGAGTAGAACTTACCAGTGTTATGCTATAAAAGTCTTGTTAGTGGGTATATGAAATCCTTCTCACATGCATGTGGATTGTTTTGCCATTTTTCTCTAACACATATATGGCAATGAAAGAACCCGTGGACCACATAAAAGTTAGAAGTCCAGAGAAAAGTTGTGCATCCTGCAGTGATAAAATATACTAAACTTCAAAGCTTAATCACACCCTAATAGGAGCAGTAAACATTTCAGCTGCAAATAATAAAATATATTTGGTGATTTGAACTTGGTACTGTGGTGCTGCGACATGTGTAATGCTTGTGGAGTCTGATACAAGTTCCATTAATAAACCACGCAGAATATTATGCGTCTGAAAGGTTCATTTACATTGAACTCTTTGCTTTTGTGTATTTACAATGCGCACAATGATTTGAAATGCTCTTCTACTATTTTCTGCAGAAAAAACTTATGGATATGAATGGTACATGCGTTATCATATAATTAAGGGAATTTGTCATGGTTTGAATTATCTTGAACAAAAACGCATTTGTCATCTAGACCTCAAACCAGCAAATGTGCTACTGGGTGCTCACATGGTGCCAAAAATTACTGATTTTGGTTTGTCAAGGCATATCAGTGAAAAGCAGTCCAGAATACTAATTGAAAACATTCCTGGAACATTGTAAGCTCGTCTCTTGAAACTCAAACATTAATTTTATCGTACGCTTTTATAAAATAAATTTATTATAATGGCCTGCAGGGGATATATCGCTCCAGAAATAATAGACAAAAGACAGATATCACTGAAGTCAGATATATACAGTTTGGGCATCATCATGATAAGATTACTTACTGGTAGTACGAGGACTGTTAATGAAAATGTAAGGACAGTTTGCTTCTGAAACTTTTGGTACCTTTATATCAAATTTTCCATTAGTGTAACCCTATGTGTGGTTGCGGCATAAGTTGCAAGGGTGCCGTAGTAGTGACTCAGGTTTAACCCCTGTTTTGAGCAACGATGCAAACTCTCGTCCCATATTCAACCGTGTTAGGGTCTCTATGGAGGATTTAATTCCCAGATATGAAACTTATTCTGTAAAAAATATTTCAGGGAGCATCTTTGTTTCCCAGATACGAAACTCATTGTACAAATGATTTCAGACATTTGTGAGAAAGCTTCCTTTCGTCGATGCAAGTACCATTAGCGCTCACATGCTCCATATCAGTATGTATTGATAGATGAGTCTTAGCTTCATTGGTATTTAGCATCATTTGCTGAATCAGCACCTATATGGCTGAATTGGTGTGATGTATGACAGCATAGCAGCCACCTAATAGTTTAGTTGCTTGGGCAGCAAGTTTAGGCAGTAGAAGTAGTCAATTTTGGTTTGAACTTGTGCTAGGTACGGCCTGTCCTTAGGCAATAAATTTAGCTAGTGTAGGTTGCAAACATTGCTTTGATTTAGTGCTGTTTACAGCTCTATCACAACAAGAAGTTGTATTCAATCGGTTCAGCCCAAACCGAGCTTCTCTTGTATAAATATGCCACTATAGCCCATGAATGAAATCAGCCATTCCATTGAGATCTAAACATTTGGTATCGGAGCAAGGTTTTGATCCATGGCATCGGCTCCGGTGAGAGAAGATGCTGCCCTGCATCTCTACCGCCGCCGTTCCCCTTCTTGGACTAGACAAGGACGTCGTCGGCCTGAACCTGCACTCATCGTTCAGCGTGTGGTGAAGGAAATCGATGGCACGTCGTACCCTCAACTCACCCGCACAATCTATGAGGACTGGAGCCTCTTAATGCGTGTGAAGCTTGAAGCTCGCGGTTTGTGGGACGCCTTCGAGTTTGGCAATGCCAGCCGCCAAGATGACCGCATGGCGGTCGATGCTCTCCTCTCTGCTGTTCCCCAGGAGATGGTCCGCTCCCTGGCGACCAAGAGGACAGCGAAGGAGGCATGGGAAGCGATCAAGGCGATCCACGTCGGCTTCGATCAAGCAAGGAAGTCGACATTGCAGCGGCTCCACCGAGAGTGGGAACTGCTCTCATTCCGCGATTGAGAACAAGTCGACGAATTCGCACTTTGTCTCTCTGGAATGATGCGCTCCCTTAGCATCTACGGCGAGGAGATCACTGAGCAAAGGGCCGTCGAGAAGTTGCTCTGAATCGTCCCCGACAAGGACTCGCAGATTGCGCTCTCGATTGATACTTTGCTCGACACCGTCGAGCTCTCGATCGAAGGGGTCACTGGGCGCTTGAAGGCGGTGGATGATCGCAGTGCTGCACCACCTCCGCCTTCACCGAATCAAGTCAGTGGCAAATTGCTTCTCACAAAAGAGCAGTGGCAGGCAAGGATGAAGGAGCACCGTACTGGAGTATCTTCATCTAAAGGAGACCAAGGTGGTCATGGCGGGTCACGTCGTCCACCACTAAGGCCAAAGACTCGTGGCGGCTCAAGCGGAAACAGAGGATCTCGTAATGCTCCGCGTGACTCAACAGATGAGTCACATCGCAACAATCTCTCGCCGCTAAAGAAGATGAAGGTCCAGGGCTACTCATGGCCAAAGTATGCGCCATACCAAGCTTGGTGCCGCGCGTGGAGGACCACGCTGCCGAACCCGAACAAAATGTTGCTGCCCTTCCCAAGATTCATTTGGAGGAGCCCTGCGCACAAGTCAACCTCGTCGACGATGTTTGTCACGGAGACAAATGGTACCTCAACACTGGTGTAACAAACCACGTGACCTGCTGCCGTAACGTCTTATCTGAGCTTGATTAGCGCATCACTGGCACGGCCCGCTTCGGTGATGGTTCACTGGTGAACATTGAAGGACAGGGTACTGTCATCTTCTCCGGTGCTGACGGTGAACATCGAGCCTTGGCGGGTGTCTATTACATTCCTCGGCTCAAGAACAACATCATCTCTATGGGTCAGCTCGCGAGAATGGCGCGACAGTGAAGATCAATGATGGCATGCTGCGCATCTGGGATCGCAACCAAAAGGTGCTGGCAAAGATTGAGCGCGGCTGCAATCGACTCTACATCATGCGTCTTGATATCGCGCAGCCACTCAGCCTCGCCACCCAACGCGATGACATTGCTTGGAGATGGCATGAGAGGTTTGGCCACATCAACTTCGACGCACTTCGACAGCTAGCAAAGGAGGAGATGGTTCGCGGCCTACCGATGCTTGACCATGCAGACCAATTCTGCCACACTTGTGTCCTTACCAAGCAGTGGCGAACGCCATTCTTGTCGCAGGCAAAGTTTCGCACCAAGCATGCCCTCGACCTCATCCACGGTGACATCTACGGCCCTGTCACTCCGACGATCCCCGACGGCAAGAAGTACTTTCTCTTGCTGGTCGATGACTATAGCTGCTACATGTGGCTAGTACTACTAGCGGCCAAGACTGACGCACCGGCTGCGATCAAGAAGTTCTAGGCTATGGCAGAACTAGAGAGTGGCCGCAAGCTACGGATACTGCGCACGGACTACGGCGGTGAGTTCACCGCCGTGGGGTTTGGAGACTACTGCGCGACCGAAGGCATCCAACGCCACCACTCAACGCCATATTCGCCGCAGCAGAAGGGTGTTGTGGAGCGGCGCAACTAGACGATCGTGGCGACAATGCGCAGCTTGCTCAAGCAGTGCGACATGCTAGCCAAGTTCTGGGGAGAAGCGGTCACAACGGCTGTCTTTTTGCTCAATAGAGCACCTACCAAGGCTCTTGATAGTAAGACACCGTATGAGGCATGGTACGGTAAGAAGCCGACAATGATGTACCTCCGCATGTTTTGGTTGCATGGCATTCATAAAGAAGACGAAGCTGAACCAATCCAAGCTTGAAGACCGTAGCATCCTCGGCATCTTCATCGGCTATGAGGCAGGCACAAAGGTGTACAGGGTGTTTGACTCTGTGTTACGGCGTGTCCACATCACACGTGATGTTGTGTTCGATGAAAAGCATGGTTGGGATTGGAGTAATGTAAAAGGCGATGATGTGCAACGCACCAAGGACTTTGTCATCGAGTCATCAACCTTGGTGTACAATGTCCCATCGCCACCGATTCCAGATCGTGGGGGTGCACGTCACCGAAACTTGTCACGACACCGCCACCTACTTTGGCTCCAGCACCTACAGTCGAGTTCGCCACGCCACCCTCCAATGCTGAAGAATAGCTTGATGCAGAACATGGCGACACTCCCGTGCATTTCCGCCGAGTGGACAATGTCCTTGGTGACAACGCGCCACTGCCTGGCGTGGCCGTGCGCGAGCTTGCAGAGGCCGAGCTACACATGGTGAGCGCGCACGAGCCAACCACATTTGCCGAAGCACAGAAAAAGACCGAGTGGCAAAGGGCGATGGAAGAAGAGATTCAGGTGGTGGAGGACAACAAGACATGGCACCTTGTTGAGTCCCCCCCCTGGACACCGTCCAATTGGACTTCGGTGGGTTTATCGGCTAAAGAAGGACGCCGCCAGCAATATCGTTCACCACAAAGCCCGCCTTTTTGCTAAAGGCGATGTCCAACGTGCTGGCATCGACGTCGACGAAGTCTTTGTACCGGTGGCTCGACTTGAGTCCGTGAGGCTCATGATCGCCATCGTGGCGCAAGCCGATTGGAAGCTCCACCACCTCGATATTAAGTCAGCCTTCGTCAACGGTGATCTCAAGGAGGAAGTCTATGTCGAGCAGCCACCCGGCTTCATCGTCAAAGGAAAGGAGCACCTTGTCTATCGACTTGACAAAGCGCTCTACGGGTTGCGCCAAGCGCCTCGTGCATGGAACATTAAGCTGGACTCTAGAGCACCTCTTCATGCAATGCACTTTTGAGCATGGCGTATATACCCGCGGCAATGGTGACCAACGGCTTCTAGTTGAAGTATATGTCGACGATCTCATCATGGTGGCAATTCAAAAGAGATCGAGAAGTTCAAGGCAGAGATGAAGGTGAAGTTGAAGATGAGCGATCTTGGGCTGCTCTCCTTCTACCTTGGGATTGAAGTGAAGCAGGGGAATGGAGAAATTTCTCTCCCAGTCCGCCTACGCCGCCAAAATCCTCACCACTGCAGGAATGCAAGGTTGTAACCCTTGCGTGGTGCCCATGGAACCACGATTCAAGCTGAGCAAGGTGAGCTCAGCGCCTATCGGAAGCCTACGCTACCTCACGCGCACACGGTTCGACATAACTTTGCTGTAGGCCACGTCAGTCGCTTCATGGAAGCCCCAACGACAGAGCACTTTGCGGCAGTCAAGTGAATTCTACGCTACCTTGCCGGCACTTTGTCCTACGACCTCAGCTACAAGAAAGGAGGAAGAGAAGGTGCCAAGCTGATCGGCTACACTGACAGTGACATGGCAGGCGATGTCGACACGCGCAAGAGCACCAGTGGCTGCATCTTCTTCCTCAGCGGCTGCCCAATCAGCTGGTACTCGCTAAAATAGCGAGTTGTGGCACTCTCCTCATGTGAGGCTAAGTACATTGCTGCCGCCTCTGCCGCTTGCCAAGGAATTTGGCTTGTTAAGACTACTTGGAGAACTGCAGGGCAGAGAAGCTGATTCTTTCGAGCTGAAGATGGACAACAAGGCAGCAATTGAATTAAGCAAGAATCCCGTCTTTCATGAGCGCAGCAAACATATTGACACAAGGTACCACTTCATTAGGGATTGTGTTGAACAGGGCAAGCCAAGGGTGAACTACATCAGCACCAAAGATCAATTGGCTGATATCCTGACCAAGCTATTGGGAAGGATAATATTCCAAGAGCTGCGCAACATAATCGGAATGCTTGAAGCATAGAAGTCAAGACTCAGGGGGTGAGTGATAGATGAATCTTAGCTTCATTGGTGTTTAGCATCATTTGCTGAATCAGCACCTATATGGCTGAATTGGTATGATGTATGACAGCATAGCAGCCACCTAATAGTTTAATTAGTTGCTTGGGCAGCAAGTTTAGGCAGTAGAAGTAGTCAATTGTGGTTTGAACTTGTGCTAGGTACAGCCTAGTGTAGGTTGCAAACTTTGCTTTGATTTAGTGCTGTTCACAGCTCTATCACAGCAAGAAGTTGTATTCAATCGGTTCAGCCCAAACAGAGCTCTTCTATAAATATGCCACTATGGCCCATGAATGAAATCAGCCATTCCATTGAGATCTAAACCAGCTGTGCTGTTCTCCAATCCTCTTCTAACATGTATCAGAGTTGATTCAGTCTGATTGCACACTATATGGAGTTGCTTTTTAAATAGAAACGGTTTTACTGTTAATAAATTTAACCAGTTGCGGAGATTCTTGAAGATCCTATCAAATATCCGTTACTCATTAAACCCTAGTTTATGCTTTAGACATATCGATTGCTGTTATCCTTACTATAATGCTTTTTATAGTGGCATGAATCGTTAGATGGGGATTGCCAACTAATGAAAAAATGCATGGAGATAGCACAAGTTTGTGTCGACCATGACCCATGAAACAGGCCAACAATGAGTGAGGTAATTCTTAGGCTGAATGAGGCAGAAACTTCTATTCAGAAGATTCCCTGGCTGGCTGTTAAGGAGCCAAGAAATGACCCAATGTCTTCATTATATCAGGTATGACCGTTGTATCTGGAATTTAAATGTTTTTTTTCTCAAACATGCAGGAGAGCTGCATATCATTGTATTATAAGAAGAAGAAACACTCCATAAGTTCTCACTTATACATTTTTACATTCGCGCCCATTCTAACTGAAACAGGCGACTGAAAACCAACACATTGTAGTCACCGGGAAGGGGTGCTGTGAGGAAGGACATCCCACAGGCACCGGTCAACCCCCAGATCCTGCACTCTTCACCTGCACTGATCAGCACCTCGGCCATGCTAGGGATGACTTCCATCAAAAACACATCTATTCCTGTGTTTCCACAGAGTCGAAGCTCCTAAACTAATCAGGGAATTGAGCCCTTGCCGCTGATTTTGCTGCTGACTGCTGTCCACCACTCCATAAAGATGGCATCCAACTGTTGTGGACAGAGTGCTTGAAGGCCAACCTGATTGAACATATAAAACCAGATGGCTTCGGAATTTAAATGTTAATCTATCAAGTGCACATCAAACACATTTAAGTGTCCACAAATATAAATGATTTCTAAGTTTACCGTGACTTCAAATTTTTGAAGTTTGATTATCAATAGAAAAACTTTCACAAGAATTGACAACATAAAAGTAAAATTAATAGATACATTGTGAAACCAACTATCATAATATATAGCTCTTTTAATTTAGAATATTGGTTGAAATTTTTCGAGTTAGGTCAAATCTAGAAATTTAAAGACTTATATTTGTGGATGGAGGGAATACTAAAAATACGGAACACACCGAAGGTTCTATGCAAACTTGATGTGATAGGAGACTGGCATCTAGCCTAAGATAACCTCAAGACCTTGGCCTCCATCACTGAGAGGCGTTAAACTAATCAGAAGATAGATATATGATTCATATGGTACCCATGATTTATTAATTAAAAAATGATAGATGTTGAGTTCAGATTATAGGATGAAGAGATTAGACATGTCCATCTTTCTCTAAGGATTAATATAAATACATATGAAGTATATAACACATGCTCAGTTGCTGCGTAGTCATTCAAACATGGACAGTGGTCACTATGTTACATAATGAAAAGAATAGTTATATTTATTTTACTTTATTTAGAGTAAAAAATTTAAATTTTTTTATCTTCTTGATTGTAGAATGTGCAAAGATTCCTGTCCCTGTCGTCACAAGCTCTTTGTGACCACTACAGGTACGCAAACACACCCAAGCTATGTGAATCGAGTAAACTATGTATCTTTTTGTAATGGTCTGAAGCAATCACTACTAACTAGTGTACTAAAGGAAAAAGTTCATTTTAATACCATAGCAAATATACTTACTGTCTATTATGAACTTTTTTCTTTCTACATATGAATACATATAGATAAGTTATCTAGTGATTCTTTTTCTTTTTGTGAGTATCTAGCAATTCGATGATTGGGGTATTTAATTAACTGACGCGCTGATAATATTGATGTTTGAAGCGGGTGTTTTAGTTGGGGGTATTTTGTAAGAAAGTTTCTTAAATGTCTTGAAACTAAAGTAAATCCAAGTTTTCTTTTGAAAATCCCTAATCCAAATAATCCACAAGGGTTTTGAAACTTGATTTCTGGTTAATGCGAATATACAAATTCTATTGTATATGGATTAAGAGTTCAATAATTAATTTCTGCCATGAAATTCACCAGAAAGGTTAATCACTACAAGCTTTGTCCTTGTTCATCATTGCTCTAAGTTGGAAGCTTGCTAATTCTCTCCGTTGCCTAATTTTGAAAGCATGTTGTTTATATTTAGAAGGACCGACATATATGATGATCTTGATGCCCTGGAGTGTATACTTGTGGGAACCGAGAGGCCGACTAGTATACCATATCCACTTTTACAGTTTATTACAAATGATTTTAAGCGACAGATCGTTCATAATAACTTTGGAGAACTTTTTAAGGTAAAATTTAATTTATTCAGATAATGAATTGTTATCTTTTTGTTCCACACTCTTCATGTTTCCCCACAGCAATTCAGGGCTTATGGGCATGCTAACAAAAGAAGCACAATAGGGCATCCTGCAGGTCGTTGCTGTGATCAAGCTTTCTAGAAGCCTCAACATTATTGAGAGGAAATTTCATCAGGGGGTTGAACTCATGACAATGGCTAAGCATGAAAATATAGTGCGATTTCTAGGCAACTGTTCTTATGCAGAAGAAAAAGAGGTGGAAAAAGATGGGGAAATTACCAGTGCAGAGATATGGGATAGATTTCTCTGTTTCGAGTATTTTCGGAACGGAAGCCTTGAGTACCATCTTTCAGGTACGATAAGAGAACTTAGTAATATCAATATATAATTAATAGTTTTGTTCTCCAAAATTGGAGATTGTATAATTTTTATTTTCATATTATTCTTCTGTATCTGTTTTTATCTTCATTTTCTCTAATTAGCCCTTTATCTCAATCTGATTATTCCTAGAAGTGATACACTAAAAAACTCCCATCTTCCTTATTACACAAAGCATGGACAAATCAAATATTGAGTAATTTTACATTACAATGTAATTCCTCCTTTTTTTAGATGACGAATAGTTCATTGAACTAATCAGGGTCATATATAACAAATGGTGAAGCACAGAGGCTTTACAGCGCCAGGTTGTACATGCCAGTCCGAAACAGCAATCGGACATACTCCCACTATTTTTAAATTATCAAAAGGACTAGAATTCTAGATAAAAAATGAATTAGATTTGTTTGTCCTAACTCGAACAACAGTTTAACTTAGAGAGTAGCATTTTGGATAAAAAAAACTCTAATGGAGCGCTATTATTTGGTTTACTGCTGCAGACGAATTAAGGGGACTTCAATGGCAGACACGCTATCTGATTATAAAGGGAATCTGTAAAGGATTATATTATATTCACGAGGAAAAGAAAATCTCTCACGCAGATCTCAAACCTTCAAGCATATTACTGGACGATACCATGGTTCCAAAGATTACAGGCTTTGGTATATCAGAACTCATAATGATGAGTAACAAACATGGTCGACAGCTGTAAGTTATACATTTAGAGATACTGTTCAAAATTCATTTTGCTTCACATATAATTGATTGGGAGATGTCCTACTGCCAATATTTTCGGGGAAACATAATTTCGCCACTCAATTTTCACCAAATTATCACTTAGCTTCTAGCAAAAATGGGTAATAAGATCCTTCCCTTCGGGTTGTTATAGACTGACCAGTTTGACTAGGGGTGTAAAAAAAGTGATCATAAGGGTACCCGCTACCCTCCAAACCAATCTAGGTAAAAAAAAAACTAAGTTTTCAAAATCTTTCTAATTTTGAAAAAATAGTTTATATTTTTAAACTAAAGAGGTTCATAGAGTAACTTTAGGTGCATCTTTTTACACCCCTAAGTTTAATCAAAGGACCTAACCAGACAACAGACAACAATATCCATGTAATGTTCCTCTCAATCGCATCTCAACTCTCAAGTAGCCATGTCCCTTGGAACACGGCTTCCATCAACAAACTGTTTGAAAATTAGATTTTCAAAACCCGTTCATTTCAGCTTTTGACCTTTTAGCTGAAAGCAAAAGCTAAAATAAACAGGACCTAAGCGGCAGAGCACTTGAGTTGAAGTTTGACACAGAACAGTTGATTTTAGGGGTGACCGCTTGTAGTGGCAATGGATTTCCTGAACTTTATGCTATTCTTCACAGGGGCAGAGAGTACTTTATCCGCTCTTTTTATTTGACAAAGCTGAAATTTTTAATTCATTTACAATTTGTTTTGTTCAAAAGAATATTATAAATACCACATATTTTATTATGATTTAGTAAAGGTGTTTGAAGCATGACTTATGATTTTACATATTTGAACTATTTTTTTGAATGAGATATATGGTAAAAAATATAAAGTCAATGGTTTTGAATAAAAAAGATCCGAGGGAGTATGGCAGATGGGCACTCGGTCTCTGATATACCAATAAAAGAAAAAAAAAAAGCATATTTGGGATGATGTGTTGTGATTTCCATTATTTACTGTACTCTATTCCATTATATTCATATCATAATGCAAGCTTCTCGCGTTTTCTGCAGAGGATATGCTGCTCCGGAACTTATGGTGGATGGGTTAGTGTCATTTAAGGCAGACATTTTTAGTCTGGGTGTCACAATCTTGGAGTTGGTGACTGGAAGCAAGGAGAAGCCTGATATTACTAACGTAAGTGTGATAAATCTCCTGTGTTCATGTATAGGAAAATTAGGTATTATATTCAAATGATCTTTGTGAAAGAGGCGTCCAAACGTTTGAACACGAGGAGAGATGAGTGACTATACTACAACGGCTGTGCCTTCGCCTGCTGGACAAGAGCTCGCATCTGTTAGATCCTTGTATTCCCTTGTAGTTGGAGGACCTTTGTGCATATTGTACTTTGTATATTTAGCCCCTTGGGCTGTGCAATACGTGTGCTTTTGCTTCTTGTAACA
>BCLH01000008.1:780735-794054 GCA_001602315.1 Zoysia pacifica | reverse complement strand
CCCGCCGGCCCTCGCGGTCCCGTCGGCGCGCCGTCTGATTCAGGTTGAGCCCGAGCCCATCTCCCTCCTTGTAACATTCCCAAAAAAAAGGAAAAAAAGAAAAAAGAGAGAAAAAGAAAGAAAAAAAAAGAGAAATCAGTGCGCTTCTTTTTGGTCAAGGCAATCATTGCCCGCCCTGGTGCCATTCTAGTTCCTCGGTGTCTTGTTGTGTTTAATGGCAAAATTGGGGAGAATTTTCTTTTCATATGGAGGTTCACATGGGTGGACAGCAGTTATGGAGCTATCTCACAGGACATCAGACGTGTCCTCGCCTTGAACTTCCGCCTTCTCTCTCTTACCCGCCTGATGGGGATGAAGCTGCTCGGGCTGCTCTCAAGTCCTTTGAGGCAGCTATGGACACTTACCAGTCCGAGCTCGCGGATTACGAGACTTGGCAGCGTGAGGAGGCGTGTGCCAAGGCTATTCTCCTTGCGAGCATGGAGATCAACCTTTCACTTTCTCTCAGGGGCTTTTCCACTTCACAGCAGATGTGGGCTCATCTTCGCCAAAGTTATGAGATTCGCAACGAGGCGATGTATATTGCTGTTGTAGAGGAGGCCCGGTCTCTTCGTCAGCTTGACCACAGTGTGGTTGAGTTTCATTGTTAGATGTGTGCAGTTTGGCACCGTCTCGACAGTTTGAATGCTGAGTTCTGTGGCCCACGTACTTGTCGGTGTTGTGACTGGCATCGGAGTCAGACGGACACTCGTCGTCTTCATGAGTTCCTCTCTCGCCTTCGCCCTGAGTTTGAGACAGTCAGGTCCCAGCTCCTGACATGACGTCCTCGTCCCTCATTTGATGAGGCGATGCCTGAGCTACGCTCAGAGGAGACACGCCTTCGTGTAGGGACTGGGAGCCGGGACCAGCAGGCTGCTTCTATCCTCGCTGCTCGGGTTCCCACTCCGGTTCCTGCACCCTCTACCATGACTGTCACCGCCGCCCTCAGACTTCGCCTGTGACTGCGGCTGTGACTTCTTCAGCCTCTTCTTCGAGTTTTGAGTGCGGCTACTGTGGCAGACGTGGCCATGATGCTTTGGTTTGTCGCAAGAGGCAGCGCGATCGAGCTTGTCGTGGTGGGCGCTCTTCTCATACCTTGAGGGAGGGCTCCACCCAGCAAGGTCCTCGCTCGTTGTCTGCGGCCGAGCAAGAGGCTCTTGCTCTGTTTCGACGTCTCACTCTATTAGCACACACTCATGGGACAGCTGCTTCTGCTTCTAGTTCCACTCCGCCTCCACCAGGTTTCTCATCCCATTGGTTCCTTGATTCTGAAGCTTCGTTTCATATGACTCATGATTTGACTCACTTGTCCTCTATGTCTTCTCTTAGTCTACCCCTCATTGTTCAGCCTGCTGATGGCACATCTCTTCCTGTTGTCGGACAGGGCACTCTTTTGACTCCTTTCTTTGTTTCGACTGTTTCACATGTTTCTAAACTCACTTTGCAGTTGCTGTTGGCCAGTCAGATTACTGATCATGGTTGTCGTATTATTCTTGAGGCTGACTCTTGTTACATTCAGGATCTTCGCACGGGGCTTCTAGTGGGGACTGGGCCTAGGCGTCGAGACTCTCAACGCCTATGGGAGCTTGATTGGTTGCGTCTACCACCATCTACTTTTGATAGCCACTCATATGTTTCGTGTGCTATCGTCTCCGCTGCTTCCTCTACTACGACCTTCGAGCAGTGGCATCGTCGTCTAAGGTCATCTCTCAGGTTCTAGATTGTCGAAACTTGTTGGTAGTGGTGTTTTAGGCCCAGTCTCTGGAGAGTCTGCTCTTCGTTGTACGGGTTGCAAGCTTGGTAAACAGCTGCAACACCCATATCCGTCTAGTGAGTCAGTGACCCAGCGTCCTTTTGATCTTGTTCACTCAGATGTCTGGGGTCTTGCTCCCCTTCTTTCGAAAGGGGGTCACTCTTACTATATGATTTTTATTGATGACTATTCGAGATTTACCTGGATCTATCTTATGTCTTCTTGTGGTCAGTTTCTCTATTTATCAGCATTTCGCTACTATGGTTCGCACTGATAGAATAAATCTAGTGCAGGCGCTTTGTGAACTTAACTGATACACCAGCACCTGCTCATGTCGAGCACAACCCGGTGGAGTTCGCTACTCCGCTCTCTCACGACGAGGAGCGTGTCGACGCGTACCACGACGGCGAGCTGTTGACGTATCACACGATGGAGGACCTTCTCGGCGACGCATCGGTGCCGGAACTAGTGCCTCACGACCTGGAGGCACAGTTGCATCTTGCGTGCGACAACGGCGAGCCTCGCTTCTTCGCTGAGGCTGAGGGACACGCGGCATGGCGCGCCGCGATGAAGCTAGAAATGGATGCGGTTGAGAAGAACCGCACTTGGAAACTCGCTGACCTTCCTCCTGGACACCGTGCGATCACTCTTAAGTGGGTGTTCAAGCTGAAGAAGGATGAGGCCGGTGCCATCGTCAAGCACAAAGCTCGCTTGGTGACACGCGGGTTTGTGCAGCAGGAGAGGATCGACTTCGACGATGCCTACGCTCCCGTTGCATGAATGGAGTCCGTGCGTCTACTTCTTGTGTTGGCTGCCTAGGAGGGCTGCGCGTCCACCATATGGATGTCAAATCGGCGTTTCTCAACGGCGACTTGGAGGAGGTCTACGTGCACCAGCCGCCGGGATTTGTCAAGTCAGCGTTTCGAGCAAAGCCCGCACGAGGCGGCCATCTACCGGCGGGACAACGGCGGCAATGCCCTGTTGGCGAGTGTCTACGTCGATGACTTGGTGATCACGGGCACCAAGGATGCGGAGGTGGCAGCGTTCAAAGAGCAGATGAAGGCCACCTTCCAGATGAGTGACTTGAAGCCTCTCTCCTACTTGATATCGAGGTGCACCAAGACGACTCCGGCATCACACTTCGACAAACCGCCTACGCCAAGCGCATCGTTGAGCTAGCTGGGCTCACCGACTGCAACCCAGCTCTCACTTCGATGGAGGAGAAGCTGAAACTCAGTCGTGACAGCACCACAGAGGAGGTGGATGTCACGCAGTACCGGCGACTTGTGGGAAGCCTTCGCTACCTTGCCCACACGCGGTCGGACTTGGCATTCTCCGTCGGCTATGTCAGTCGGTTCATGCAGCGACCAACGACGGAGCACCAGCAGGCCGTCAAAAGAATCATCCGCTATGCTGCGGTGACTCTTGACCACGGCCTCCACTACCCAAGGTGTCTCGGGGCGGCACATTTCGTCGGGTACAGCGACAGTGACGACGCCGGCGACATCGACACCAGCAAGAGCACGAGCGGGGTGCTCTTCTTCCTCGGCAAGTGCCTTGTTAGTTGGCAGTCGGTCAAGCAGCAGGTGGTGGCCTTGTTCAGCTGCGAGGCTGAGTACATAGCAGCTTCCACCACTTCAACTCAGGCTCTCTGGCTCGCTCGGCTGCTTAGTGATCTCCTTGGCAGAGACGCTGAAGCAGAGGAGCTCAGAGTGGACAGCAAGTCCGCTCTGGCCTTGGCAAAGAACCTTGTCTTCCACGAGCGCAGCAAGCACATCAGAGTGAAGTATTACTTCATTCGAGGCTGCTTGGAGGAAGGGAGCTTCAGGGCAAGCTACATCAACGCCAATGACCAACTTGCTGATCTTCTCACCAAGCCCCTTGGTAGGATCAAGTTTCAAGAGCTTCGCGTCAGGATTGGGATCATTCAAATCTGCCAGAAAACAACGCACAAGACTTAGGGGGGAAAATGAAAATGATGGAACAAGTCTAGTGCAGACGCTTTACGCTTTATGCTTTGTGTTTTACGCTTTTCGCTTTAGCATCTTAAACTAGCTTTTCGCTTTAGCATCTTAGACTAGCTTTTCAGCTTTATGCTTTAGCATCTTAGACTAACATCTTAACATATGCTTGGCTGCCCACCAAGTCTATATATATGTATCCTCGACCTCTCAGGTTGGTCATGACATTCTAGTGAGTAAGAAATATGGAGAAAATTGCCCCCAACACTGAGTGTCATCCCTCACAATACAAGTGTTGCGCCTAACACGCACTCAGTTTAACTCTCCCATTCGAGCTTTCTATGCTGACTCTGCTGGTGAGTATATCTCAGATGCACGTCGTCGCTATATTGCTGACCAGGGCACTCTTGCTCAGTTCTCCTGTCCTGGTGCTTATGCTCAAAACGGTGTTGCTGAGCGCAAGCATTGTCACATTCTTGAGACTGCTCGTGCTCTTTTGATATCCGCTGCCCTTTCCCCTCATTTTTTGGGCCGAAGTGGGGTCACCACGACTGTCTTTCTCATTAATAGGCAACCATCTTCTGCTCTTGAGGGTTGTATTCCTTATGAGCGTCTCTTCGGCTCACCCCCTAGTTATCACCATCTTCGGTGCTTTGGGTGTGTATGCTATTTTTCCTCGTGAGCGCACAAAATTGACAGTCTTTCTGGGATACAGTACAAAGCATAAGGGTTATCGTTGCTACGACCCTGTTGCCCGACGGATACGGATCTCTCGAGATGTTACCTTCGATGAGTCTCGTAGCTACTATCCGTGCACTTCATCCGATACTCCCTCTAGCACTGTTGAGTCTCTTTTCTTTCTTACTCTCTCAGACTTGTCCTCAGTCTCCCATCTTCCGCTGTTACCATCTTGTACTGAGACTAAGCATCCTTTAGCCACTTCAGCACCATTGCCACCCTCACCACCACCAGCACCATTGCCACCACCCTCACCAGCACCAGCTTCATCACCGCCCTTAGCACCACCTTCTCCATCCTCGCCTCTACCTCATGCCACTTCTCCACCTCCTGTGCCTCAGCCTCGACAAATTAGACAAATTACCCACTACTACACGCGTAGTTCACGAGCTGCTGCTCCACCTGATACCTCCCCATCTTTTATCAGGTCTGCTTCTGAGCCCCTCCTCATTATGGTCTTCGTGATCGTAGTACTCTTCACCCTCCTCGCTTTGGCTTCACCGCTGCCGCTCTTATTGAGCCCACTTCTTATCGTGAGGCTATAGTCCACGAGGAGTGGCGGCATGCAATGGCTGAGGAGATTGCTGCTTTAGAAGCGCCAGCACTTGGGATGTGGTTACTTTGCCGTCCCATGTCACTCCTATTACTTGCAAGTGGGTCTATAAAGTCAAGACTCGCTCTGATGGCACCCTTGAGCGCTATAAAGCTTAGATTGTAGCACGTGGTTTTCAGCAGGAGTATGGTTGTGACTATGATGAGACCTTTGCTCCAGTGGCTCACATGACCACTGTTCGGACTCTTCTTGCTGTGGCTTCCGTTCGGCAGTGGCCCATCTCTCCGCTCGATGTTAAGAATGCTTCCTTTCGGCAGTGGCTCATCTCTCCGAGCGAGTTACGTGAGGAGGTCTACATGAGGCCACCTCCAGGATATACTATACCTGATGGTATGGTTTATCGGTTGCGTCGCTCTCTTTACGGCCTCAAACAGGCTCCTCGAGCCTAGTTTGAGCACTTCTCATCTGTTATTACTACTGCTGGCTTTACACCCAGTGATCATGACCCTGCTCTCTTTATTCACACTTCTCCTCGTGGTCGCACTCTTCTTCTCCTCTATGTTGATGATATGATCATTACGAGTGATGATTCTCAGTTCATTGAGGTTGTCAAGAAGCGTCTGTGCGACCAGTTCTTAATGTCTGATTTAGGTCCTCTTCGCTATTTTCTTGGGATTGAGGTTTTCTCTACTCATGAGGGGGTTTATCTTTCTCAAGAGAAATATATTCAGGATCTTCTCTCCCGTGCTGTTCTACCGATAGCCGCACTGCTGATACACCTATGGAGCTTGGTGTTCACCTTCACCCCACAGATGGTGACCTCCTCTTCGATCTTACTCGCTACCGCCACCTTGTTGGGAGCCTTGTTTATCTTGGGATTACTCGTCCGGACATTACTCACTCTGTCCATATCCTCAGTCAGTTTGTATCTGCTCCCACCCAGCTCCACTATGCTCACCTTCTTCGTGTTCTACGGTATCTCCGTGGGACCATCTCTCGCCATCTTTTCTTCCCTCTCTCTAGCCCTCTCCAGCTTCATGCATATTCAGATGGGACATGGGCTAGCGATCACTCTGATCGGCGCTCTCTCTGTGGATATTGTGTTTTCCTTGGATCCTCCTTGATTGCCTAGAAGATGAAAAAGCAGATAACAGTTGCCTGTTCGAATGCTGAGGCGGAGTTACGTGCTATGGCAACCTTGACAGCTGAGGTCACATGGCTGCGGTGGTTTCTTGAGGATTTTGGGGTCCCTACTACAGCACCGACCCCACTCTCCTCTGACAGCACAGGTGCTATGAGTATTGCTCGGGATCCTGTTAAGCATGACCTCGCCAAACACATTGGTGTTGATGTCTATTATTCGAGATCGCAGGTGCAGGATCAGGTTGTGACACTTCACTATGTGCCTTCCGAGATTCAGATTGCTGACTTCTTCACGAAGCCACAGACAAGGGCGCAACATAGTTATTTTCTGTCCAAACTCAATGTTGTAGATCCACCATGAGTTTGAGGGGGTGTTAGATCCTTGTACTCCCTTGTAGTTGGAGGACCTTTGTGCATATTGTACTTTGTATATTTAGCCCCTTGGGCTGTGCAATACGTGTGCTTTTGCTTCTTGTAACAGCATCCATGGGGGTCCATGTTATTTGGAACTAAATAATACTAAATCCCGTAGTATTTACTAGCCTGATGACATGAACACTTAGAGGATTAATTATAACAGACGACCTGGTTAGAGATTTCACCCAATTAAGGCCGCTAACAACCTGTGTCTGTTTGAAGAAGCATGTGCATAGGGTGAATGAGGATCTCCTCCTTTCAGTCATGGTGTCCAGTAATGTTCAGATCTGGCCTTCAAGCCGAACCCACACAGGTCTTGATCTGTAGACTAGAATATATTGGGTGATGTGGCCAGAACCTGCAAACTTTGTAAGAGCTAAGCCTCCCTTGTTTTAGATCAGCCTGGGATCAACCGTTAGTTGGTTAGTTTCTAGTGTTTTTTTTTTCTCGAACACGCAGGAGAGCTGCTTATCATTGTATTAAGAAGAAGAGTTTAGGGGAAAAAGAAACCCCCGGTACAACGAAATTACAAGAACAACATTTGCGCCGGTTATATATTACAACGACCCAGGCAGAATTAACCTAGCCTCCTTCTAGCGGAGCCGTGAGGAAATTTATCCCACTAGTTCCAGCCAACGACCAAAGGGAAGCATCTTGCTGAGCCGTGGTCAAAGCAGCTCCAAGATAGGGAGATGCACCATCAAAAACGCAATGGTTCCGATGCTTCCATAATGTCCAGCTTCCTAGAATAACCAACGAATTTACACCCTTGCGCACCTGATCTTGCATAGCATCAGCACTTCTTCTACACCAATCATCAAAAGAGTTCTCCCCTGGTTGTGGACAGAGCTGATCAAGTCCTAAAAGCCTCAAGTGAAAATACCAGAATATCCTGGAGAAAACACAGGAAACTAACAAATGATTGATTGTCTCTGGTTCTTGATCACAAAGCACACAACATTCCGGATGATTTAAACCACGCCTAGCAAGCCTGTCGGCAGTCCAGCAACGATCATGTTCAGCAAGCCACATGAAGAATTTACACCACCCTGGAGCCCAGGATCGCCAAATGCATTCAACTGGTTCAAAACTCAATGCTCATCTAAAAAAGGCCTCATAAGCTGTTGCTGACGTGAACTTCCCAGGTGAAGACAACCTCCAAACATGAGTATCTTGAACCTCTGGCCTCAACTCTACCGCAATTAGTATATTCCACAGGGCAAAAAAATTCTTGAAAAGCAGCAGCAGAAAGAGCCCCCCCCCCCCCCCCCCTCAAATCTCGAAGGCACTGATGATTTGCCAGAGCTTCATTAACGCTTCTTCTATTAAACACCTGTTTAGGTACTGATGTAACAAGGTTAGGGGCTATTTCCAGGATGCTTTTTTTAAGCAACCATTTATTCTTCCAGGAAAGAGTGTTGGCTCCATCCCCCACTATTGTATACACTGCCATTGAGAACAGAGCATGCACATTTTTATGTACCTCTGGTACTGGAAATAAGGCCCACGGTTTTTCAGGTTCAGTTTTATGAAGCCAGAGCCATCTAGCTCTTAGAGCCCAATTAAGAAGATTAAGATCAGAGATTCCTAAACCTCCAAGCACCTTTGGTCTAGTAACTTTAGACCAAGCAAGGAGACAGTGACCTCCCTTCGCCTCTTTTCTTCCTCTCCATAAGAATCTCCTCCTTATCTTATCGACTGCTTTAACAGCCTAGGAAGGAAAATCCATGGCCATGGCCAAGTAAACCAATTTAGATGTCAGCACATACTGCACATATATAGCTCTACCAGCCCCTGTCATGAGGTCTGCCTTCCAGTTTGGCAATAGAATAGCTAACTTATCAATAAAGCATTGAATTTGCGCCTTCGAGAGTTTTCGTAGAGAGAGAGGCAGACCTAAATATTTTTCCCTTGATCAAAATGCTTAACCTTAAAGTCCACTTCTTAACAAAGATGATAAACCATTTGCAGTAACAAATAAATACCATTGAAACTTTAATACTCATAGTGTATCTTATTTATTTGAAATAGAAACTCATTTATATTTATTAGGAACTGCATTGACAATAGATCTATGTTGTGTGCGGACCACATCATAATAGGCCCTGAAGGATTTGTGCGGTGTGCAATCACTGAGATCTGGCTTCTGTGTTGTGTGCGACAGGGGCTAAGTACTTTGCAGTGAGGATTGTTCACCAAATTAGCGAGTGATCCATTTTGTATGTAGTCAGATTTCGCGCATGCTCCTAAATACGGTTTTCTGTTGTATAGGGCCACTGGCGCATAAAACTCTACTCCTTATATCAATATATCGCCGGGCTTTGTTCGGGTCTTTTGAAGAAAATAATCTTTGTGAAATTCCAGGTGCTGAAAATAATCTTTGTGAAATGCCAGGTGCTTAGAAGGTGGAAACATAGGTGGATGAAATCATTGAAACAAACCCCTCTTGATGAACAGCACCAAGTGTCGTTCGCAAAACAATTCCACCAAGTGCGTAAATGCACTGAATTGGCGGTAAGATGCCAGGACAAGGAACCTAAGAGAAGACCCTCTATAGGATTTATAGTCCGTGAACTCAAAGAACTGGACAATGATGCCAATGTATCTGATGAAAAGTTTGATCAGGTAATTCTTATGCTCTCATCAACCTCCATATGCCATCTTATATGGTTCAGTAGGTAGGAATTGTATCATTTCCCTCCTCTCTCGCAGATAATTGCTCAGCTGGAACCAATGCTTGGGATTGAGCCGCTGGAGCTGCATTTCCCGTTTGAACTTTGTAACAAAGTGTCGTGCTCGGTTGAACTAACCAACGACACAGACTCTCACTTTGCCTTCAAGATTGTTCCATCAAGTTCGCTCCCACACAGGGCAGAGCCAGACAAAGGCGTCGTTCTGCCGGGAGACAAATGCACTGTAATCATAACATTGGAATTGCTGGAGATGGCAACGTCGCCATGTAAACACGGCTCATACAAGTTCCATGTGCTGAGCACTAGAGTGGACGAGAGTCTCAGAGCTGAGGATATAACTGACGATCTGGTCGATGAAGATCATGATAAAGTAGTCGATAAGGTGGATGTGAATATATCATGAAGTCCAGAAAGCAGAAAAGTGTCCACCACAAGTGATTGGAAGGTGTGTCCTGCCTATTTGTGAGATCCTAAATTTGAAAATTCCGGTATGCCTATACTTCGGTTTTTTGCAATGTTCATCGATCTGTGGAAACTTTCTGAACTGTTGGAGAATTAGGATGCATTTTCTGTAGTTATGAACTATTTTGAGGAATAATCAAAGGTGCTAAAGTTTAGAATATTTTCATGCTTTTACAAAATCGAATCTTATCTCCAACATTGAAGTCACCTTGCTGGAACACCTTGCTCTTGCTGATAAGATGCACCAGTTGCTGCTGCAACTCTCCCGTGATGTCAGTTCTATTTCACAGTCACCAAATATTACGGGTATTTCTGTGCGATTATTTAACCTAATACATGGCGAAGGTTCAGTCCTGGCCAAAGAGAAAAACAAGGAATTCACCCTGACATGTTGGATATTACTTGTTCCGCAGCAACTGATAAAAGTTGCGAGTAGCTAACACCAAAATTGCTTCACTCCAGTTTCATAAGAAAAAACATAGGATGCAGAAATGTTTCCTTCAATCTGAAGGTCTCATATAATTTTAGGAGTATATTTCTATAATACATCGCGATATGAAGCAATAAATCAAGCTGCCATTTGTGCAGAGTAGTTAAATCAGACGATCTCGTGATGAACAATACAGTTACCAGAAAGAAAACAATTGTACAACAGATTAAAAAGAACTCCCTCTCTGTCATTGTATTCCCCGGCTAGGCGAGCAAACATTAGTAACTACGTACAAGTTACGAAACTGATCATCAAATCTTTCTTGAGTAAAGAAGTGTTGTAGTTCAAGAAGAAACACATCAATTGTATTTCTGCTGTAATTAATCACAATGTACGCTCGTGACCCATCCTAAAGTTGTTCCCTTGCTAAGTCTGAAAATCTCAGCTCTGTGACCATTTACTCCTGTAGTCTTGTATCAAATCCAGGAAGAGCCTCTTTACTCTCAGGTTGCCACCATCTATACCGCGCAATCCTCACGGGCGCCAGCGGCCGCGGCGCTCCATCGCGGCGACGTGCTCGTCGTGCACCGTCGTGAGGTCGGGGTGCCCGTACCTCGCCGCGGCGACGGTGTAGCACGCGATCACGTAGACGAACGCGAGGAACACGAGTCCGAACAGCTGGAAGACGGCGAGCTGCTCGGACCGCTCCTGCGCGGCGCGGTGTTTGCACTCGACGTGGCCGTCGGCGTCGCGGAGGCACCCGGCCGGGAGCATGGGCCCGTACAGCGTGAACGCGGTCTGGTAGAACCAGAGGCCCTGCAGCGCGATGAGCACGCCGCTGGCCAGGTCCACGGGGAAGCTCGCCGGCAGCAGCGCGCCGAGGACCGTCGCCGCGATGCAGAGGCCGACCAGGACCACCAGGAGGAAGTGGTAGTAGCCCTCCAGGCCCATGTGGGTCGTCGAGTGGAAGTAGAAGAGCGTTGTCATACCCCATTTTAGGGTTACTCTCATGTACACTGTATCAATTTCTGGATTAGTAGTTAACACGCACAAAACATTGTAGATACATGACACATATTATAATATTACATATATTGTTCCAGATGTTTGAGATACACAATCAAAGTTTACATTACAAACCCTCGAAGAGTGCGAAACATCCTCGGTCAATCAATACTTAAATAACGAAAACGTGAGACCAAAAGCTATGACATAGTTAACTTGCACGAAGAACGAGTGCTACTCATCGCCTTCAAGCGGGACGTCATCTTCTTCTTCATTTGAACGATTGTCGCAAGGGTGAATACAAAGTCCTCAACAAATTCCAACTCAGAGGGGTTATATTCATGCACATAGCTATCAAAGATAGGCTAAGGTTTTTTTTAGCAAAAGTTAATTTTTATGTAAGGTAAACTACAGATCAGAATTTTTCAAAACAACAGAGGGTATGGCAATCCTATACTAGTCAATATTTTAGTAGTGGCCCTGCGAGAGAAGTCATTTTTCCCGTCAGTTTCTAAATTTTTTTTTAACTGCACGGGCCTCCAATATCCTAGCCAGACACTTCTTCTAAAACACGGACACCTATGCCCACTCGTAAGTACTTCAAGGAGATAGACAAAACTAATCAAAGTGAGCCCAAGCTGTAGCGTGCCAATACCGTGACAACGGCCAGTTCGGATGGATTTATACACTCTGTAGAGGTTGTACACTGTACCCACAGGCTATGCTTCTTTTGATCAACAGAGTCACATAACGCACACTTTTCACGCATTAAGGTATCCACAGGGTTTCCTCAAGATGCTAACAGGGGTCATCTCTCGAGAGCAAGCCCGATGACGCGATAGCACATTCTCGTGACCCCCTGGACACCCGCACAGTTCGAGTCGTTACCAAGTACCCAGGAGCTATGCCATGGGTTGTACAATTCCCATGGCGCGGACCATTGCTGTAATCGTAGACCAGGCAGCGAGTTATCTCACGCCCACTTCTTGCGACTTGTGTACCAACCAACCGCCTTAGGGGCCACATGGATACCAAAGGGTGAAGGTGAGTCCTTCCCAAGAACAAAGGTTCTGTGGTTGCACGTAGACACTACATTGAGATCCGATGAACCGGTCCTTATATAACAGGGGCGGCGCTTATCCACGACAGGTGGACTAGTCCGAAGTCTATCACCAACACACAGGCACATACTACTACTAGGAGACCGCCCTACGACCGAGTTTTCAAAATCCCATCTCATCACCTAACACAGTTTTTGCTAATCACACAGTCTCACATGGTTTACTCACACCACCAAACCCTACTTAATACTTTTAAAAAGATGGTGAATATATATATATATAGCATAGCGAAGCATAGCTTCATGTAGGGAGAGGGAGATCCTAAGCGTTCTAGAAACCAAGGTAGCCATCCGACCCTTAAAGAATTAAGGACGGGATTCCTACGGTTATCAAAGTATAGTAAACAAACATGGTAGCAAGGTAGTATTCACACTTAGTAAAAGTTTAGGACTATTCTAAATGTAAATACTTTAGCAGCAAGTAGGTTGACTTCTACACAAAGATTTTAACATAAATAACATAATTATGCAAGCACGAATGATCCTATAGGAGCATGGCAAATATTAGGTTCGATATGGTCAAAGGGTTAGAACTTGCCTTCGTGGACGTTCTCGAGTTCCTCCTCGTATTTCGGGTCGTCGGTCTCCTCGTTTCCGAATGCTTCGTCGTCTATACGGTAAAAGAGAAACAAACGTAACTATGACGAAAAAATAAAGCGATCGATTGAAGAATCGAATAAATCATGAAGTAAAAGAAAAGGGCTCGGAGTCTTGGTTTTAGGGGCGCGGAGATTTTGACGAACGGAGGTGTTATGTGGAATTAGTGCTAAATACAAGTGTGGAGGTCTTTTTTTTGTAATTTCCTAGGAAGTGGGGGGGTCTAAGTGTAAAATTGCAGTGGAAATGGGTTTGACAGATAATTTCTACATTGTAGGGGTGTTTCTAGAAAAATATAAATTTTTCTGGGATTTTTGAGAATTTATTTGGAATTAAAATGGGCTGTGGGTAAATTTTTGTGTGCACTGGTTGTGTGTGCATAGCAATTTGCTATGTGAGGCTGACAAGTGG
>BCLH01000008.1:762482-779620 GCA_001602315.1 Zoysia pacifica | reverse complement strand
TTTGAAAATTCAAAAACAATTTTAACTCCAAAAAGATTCACTAAATTCGGATAAATCCAAGAAATTCAAAAGAGCTAATTCCAAAAGAATTTAAGTACTTTGACACATTTATTATTTATTTTATTTTATTATTATTTATATTTTCTTTTTCCAAAGTTTATAATATTTCATTTTAAAGTGAATTTCTCTTTTAAGAAGAGAGAAAAGTTTTTTCACTAAAATTTTCCTTAGGAGAGTTTTGCTTTAATTAATTCTTTTTTTTTTTTGAGGGTGTCACAAGCGTGAACTCCGCCGTGAACGCCGTCGCCGCGATGAGGCATAGCGCGCCCTCGGATAGCGGTAGGTACCTGCGATGATGATATCATTGTTGCAGATCAGTTGCGAGCATAGAGCGACACAGTGATTGGCTAGTAAGCAACTGCTAGCATGGGAGAATCCATGAACTGAGATGGCGGTGATTAATAAAGGGAGGAAATTGGAAACCATTGTCACAAAACAATTACTGTTATGTTCGGTTTTTAACTGATAAGAATTTCACAACAGAATTTTACAGAAGTAGCTTCTAATCCATTGTAAAATACAGAAGCAGCATCTTATGCGATTCCTACGTTCATAACATATTGTCATGCCAAAAGCCCCTGCACTGAACCTGAACCTCTGAAAAAAAAAAATTGTTGGTTGCACTGAACACCGGCTATAATTACCTCTTAATCTCTTTACGTAGTGCGGCCATGATCGTAGTTTTGACCGAAGATAATGAGGCCATGATCATTGGATGGTGCTTTATAACAGGAATCATTACAGCCAATTTTCAATATTAAAAGTTACAGGAACAAGATCACAAGGTAAAACAAAAGGGCAATGTTGTACTGTACCAAAGGGGAAAGGGGTGAGCTTGGAATCCACTTGAGTGACACTATGACTGCAAGGCAAAAGGAAAAGCAGGAAGGGAGTCATCCCACCGATTTTTTTATCCAACAGTTGGTGCCGATTGTGCCGTCGGATTACTGTTTGTTACCACTGTTCATTACTTTTCACTGATCCTGTAGCATCGATCTGGGGCACCGATTTTTTTATCCAACAGTCCAGATGCGTTTAAGTTATGGATTAAGTTGGCAGGGGCTAAGGTAGCGGATCCGTTTCCCCTCATTTACTGGTAAAGCTGTCTACTGCATGTTTCATCATGTAAACTGTTTCTCTTCATTTTTCATATTTGATCTTCAAAGAGCATATAAGACTATGTTCTGTGTATATATAGATGTGAGATACCAAAAACAAACAATTTTATGACATCTGAAATTTGTATAATACTTCTGTTCGCTCCAGGATGGAATTACAGGCAGATTTGCTAATTCTCATCCACAGTTCAAACCATCGGGAAAGTGCATCATCCTCATTGGTCATCAAAGTAGTTCACAATCAGAGAAAAAGCAGGTTTCTCTAAACTCTAATGAAGTGGATGCATGTTTTACTTTTCATACGCTTCTGTCTTTGAGCTCTTATATGTGCGTGTGTTTTTAGTATACCTGAATTGTTTTGTAGAAATACGTAGAACATTCATGTACCATGACCTGTCTCCTTCTGGCTGCACTATATCTCATTTTGTCTGCTTATAATAATGACATGGATTTATACTTTTGGTGACACATTTGAGCTAGAGTCAAACTTTGTTGTTGAGGATATTCAGTAACTGAGGTGTCTTGAAGTGATAAATCAACAGTATATTGCCGCCGCCATTGACAATAGTGTATTGAGGACTGACATAGAGACCCTAATAACAAAGGTGTAACATACTAATAAGTGTGGCTTATCCCTCAAAAGTTTCAAATACATTGTACCCTGAAGGACCATCCTGATTTGATTCAAATCAGTCTTCTATCAGCTAGGCCCTCTAGGAGCAGAAAGACAGCTTACATGATGGAGCTAGAAGAGCAGGCAGACATCTAAATCACTTCATTTGCTTGCTACATCTGTGAGCGATGAGTATGAATGGTGTTAAATCATATCAGGTGACACACCTGAGTGTGGTAAACTCTGTTGCTGAGGCGTCTTGATTTAAGAGCTGTAATAAATTTGTGTTCTTTTACCAAAGATACATAGAATCATTGATCTCACTCTAATAAGTGTCTTCATTGCTATCATGTTTTTTCTTATACATTCTCTTTTTCAAATTTCCACAGTAACGCGTCGGAGAATCAACTAGTTTTTGCTGTAATTAACCACAATGTACGCTCGTGACCCATCCTAAAGTTGTCCTTGCTTAAGTCTGGAACTCTCAGCAGCCAAGCATCTCTGACCATTTACTCCTACACCAAATCCAAGAGTTCACTCAGATTGCCACTACTATATCGCACAATCCTCGTGGGCGCCGGCGACATAGTGGCCGCGGCGTTCCAGCGCGGCGACGTGCTTATCGTGCATCATCAAAATAATTTTATAAAAACAATTGTGATCCATTGAAAATCTGTTATAATGTTTCATGTCAAAATAATATTACAAACACAATGTCTACCATCAAAACTATGGTAAAATCATAAAGGGAGAAATTATCTTTACACATGAAAGTTTACACCATTAAAAATGTGGTTCAGGTGAAAAGTTGCGGCTGAATCGCAAATTCGAAATTTAAGTCCCATTCACAATTAACCTCCGAATCTGTGGTCAGAACCCAAATGCCTTAAAACTCAAGTCTGACTCGCATTCAAATAAGAAGTGTAACAGGCTCCTTCCTCCTCGTAGCAATTACTCCTTCCGTTCTTAAACTATTGACAGAAATGAGAAATAAACTCCAAATGAGGTAAAAATTGATATCTGAACATCAATAAATAAAAACAGAGGAAGTAAATTGGTACATTTACCACATCAGAGAAGCAAAGGAAGGGTAAACGACTACACTAAAACAATCCATATCCATGTTCGTCAGTCCGTATCAAAGAAAGGAGCACAGTAAGAAGAAATGAGAGAGGGGAAAGAAGCAAGAACAGGAGGTCGCGCACCTTCATATTTGGTACGATGCCTCAAAATAGGGACGATTTGGATGGATTTCAGCGGCCTGCTTCAGTGCAGCCTCTGCTACCTTGCGGGCACCTCCAGGTCCGAACAAGATGTAGACGTGCGTGAGCGAAGGCAGGTTCACCAGGCCCAGGTCGAAGCCACCATCGTTGCCTGCGATTTCCTCGCGCACATGGAACTCGAAATCAAGTGTCGTGAGCCTCGACATAGCTCCCTGCTGAAACACCACAGGCCCTAGAAATCCCCTCAAGCCGACGCGCACCAGGCATCGGAACGATCCAGCACCAACGACAAATCTCTCAACCATTCCGAGCTCCTTATGGTTCACCTCCAGAAAAAGATCGCAGAGAGCTGGCAACCTCCCGATGACTTCGAGATCGTCCTGCTGAATCTCCCTCACGGCGATGGATAGGTGGCAGAGGTCCACGAGCTGCGAGGGGTTGTTCATCCACGCTGGCAGCGCTGAGAACCAAAATGCAGAATCGATAGACAATCTACGGAGATGGCGAGGGGCGACCCAGGCATCCAATCCACCCATGTCTCGTTCGCCACCAAAGACTTTCGTGATCTGTAGATGCTGGATCTTTTGTAGCTTGGGTAGACACTCCACCAGCTTATCGCTACATTTATCAGTGAACAAGAAAATGCACAGTACCCTCAGCTCGGTCAGAAAGCACAACTCTTCAATACAGTCCGTCGAGTCGTCATCAATGCGTAACCTTGAGAACTCTTCAAGGGATCTGAGGTTCTTAATACCGCTGGGCACTGTCACACTCAAGCTAATGGATAGGCATGACAAATGTTTTAGCTGAATTACAGTTGATGGCAAGCGAGAAACATTGGCCTCCCTTAAGTTCAATGTTTCTAGGAATTGCAGGTTCCCTACTTCTTCAGGGAGCTGATCAATACTTGTGTACTTTAGACTTAGATACCTCAAGTGAAATAAATTTCCCAAGTATCTGAGGCTGTAACTTTCTGAAAGATCACAGTCCTGTAAATCAAGGACTCGCAAAACCTTAAAGCTAGCAAGGGCCGGTATTTGATCAACAGAAGATGGAAAGGCAGCAACTGACCTTACTCGCGGCATGCTCGTAATAGTCTGACTTCGTTCATGATCTACCTTGCTATATTGTAGGGACAACCTTCGAACTGAATTGGTATGGTCCATATCACTTAATATAGTAACAAAGTTTTCTTCATATGATAAAGAACGGACAAGATCAAGAACCATATCATGTACCCGACAACGGCATATTATGCCAAATTCATCCACTGGTTGGATCATGCTTCTATTTATGAGCTCATTGAAGTAATTCTCTCCGAGTGCAAATAAACCTTTTCCAAGTTCTTCATGCTGAATAAAACCTTCAGCTATCCACAACCATATCAAACGATCTTTTTCAATTTCAAAATCTTCAGGAAACATGCTTATGTATAATAAGCAAGTCTTTAGATGGGATGGCAAATCATAATAGCTATATGACAAAATTTTTCTCATATTCTTTGCATCTAGACTATGCTCCATGCCAGTACCAATAGAATTGTACACCTCGTACCACTCCATTTTATTTCTCCCTTTACTGGCTAATAGACTCCCTATTGTAATAATAGCTAAGGGTACGCCAGCACATTTCCTTAGTATTCCATCCGATACTTCTGACAGCTCCTCATCAGGACATCTTTCTGGTTCATCATTGTTGCCATTATTTTCATTACCAAATATTCTTTGGTATAACAATTTTCTTGAGTTTTGAGGGGAAAGAGGTTTCATTGTGTAAGCAAAACCAGCTTGTTGAGCAACACTGAGAATACGGGTGGTTGTGATAATTTTGCATCCAACCTTAGTATCAGGCAAAGCACATTTAATCATTTTCCACACCATGATGTCCCATAAATCATCAATAACAATTAAATACCTGCATATATTGTAATAGAAAAGATATGTTACTTGCAAATTTATTAATCAAGTTAGGACAGGAGTATGCCTTACATCTACTGAAGCGCAGATTTTTCAGAAGAAGGTATATAGCCCAGTTTTCTTAACATAAAAAAGCAAAATATATGTCATCTATTTCATTCTGCTTTTTCCACTTAAATGAAGGAAATGTCACTGTTGCAAGTATCATCCAAGAACTTCATTGAGATGAGATCTGTCCATAAGGAAATGAAACACAATCACAGATAGAGTTGTCACTTTTGATGCAACATTCAGGGCCTTCAGGAAAGGCTCAATCAAACTTGGATCCTTGACAGGCTCACAGACATGAGTGTGCCATGGTCACAGAGATAAGATCACTAAGACGTGACCTGTGCTTCTCCTACCAGCTACTAGACTGGATCAGTGGCTTTAGGGCAAAAAAAAAAAAAAAAAAACAGTGAACGCAACAAAATGACCATAGTTGACTGCAGAACACACTTGAAGTGATGAACTGGGGATAAAAGCGACAGATAAAAACTATGAGTGCTGTCAAACGAACAGGATGTCTTCTACTCGTATGTTATGATTTTTGTTTGCTACTGCGTGCTGACAATCCCAGGAACTAAAATAATCATTATATAAAATTTGAAAGGGAGTGTTCTGTTGTGCGTTTTTACCTCTTCTCTAGAAGAAGTTCTCTGAGTTCCCGCACGAGCTGCCCTTCATCCCAAGTTTCTCCATTGATACTTCCGTATGTTTCCTTGTCCAGCTGACGGAGCATGCCTTTGAACAATTTCTCCATGTCAGGAGTCTGAGACACCGAAACAAAAGCTGAGCGATCAAACTGTCCTTTAAGCTTTTCAAACACCACATTTGCAAGGGTCGTCTTCCCCAGTCCACCGAATCCAACGATGGAAATTACGTCGTGAGGCTTAGACACTTCACTGCCGACCTCCATAAGAATCTTGATCACCTGATCTCTTGCCTCGCCAATGCCAACAAGCTCGGTCGCCTTCGCGTACCAAGCGAACAGACGAGGATCAAGGGCGACCGGCTCTGCAGCAGCAGCTGTTCTGATCTCATACCTGTCACGTCGTTCCCACACCTCTACAACACGCCTCTTGATATCTCTGATTTCAGTGGCGACGCGACGACGGACTTGAAGCTGCGTCAGCAAATTATAGCACCTCTCGATGAACGCCTTGAAGCCCTGCGGTCCTGCAGGCAGATCATTGCCTTTGCCGCGCACCATGAACGCGTCAACACTGTCCTCTATGTCGTAGGACAGCTCTCTCACATCCTTGGACCAGATCTTGTCCTGGTTGTCAAGTTGGTCTGATGGTGTCTTTGAGATCTTCTCGAGAGCACCCTTCATGCTCTCCAGCTCGGCTTGGATGAACATGATCTCTGCCTTCACCCCCTTTTGTAACTTGTACTCACCGACAAGCAGCTCGCCAAGCTTGGGGAGCAGGCTCGGCAGCGCACCCATCACGACCTCCATGTTACCAGGTGTGTGTGTGTGTGTGTGTGTGTGTGTGTGTGTGTGTGTCTATCCCTGGGCAGGCTGCAAGCAACACAGAACAAAGAATAAAGTATTTGCGATTCAGAAGTGGTTTCAGATCTCTATAGAAACATTGCCTAACAGCTGTTGTGATGGGTACAAAGAACGAGAGCGTAAGAGCCAGGACTCACCGGTATACTGTGGTTGCCAATCACACTGCCGCTCGTCAGCAGATCGAGCGGCCGTTCTCTCGAACCGAGAAGTTGCCGCCGCCGCTCAACCTTCTGCTTCCGCTGGCCGCTGCCGCTGACTTGGAAAAGGAAGGAGACGACGTTCCTAGAGCCCGTAGGGATGCAATGCACGGTAAGATAGTGAGATTTGAAGCTGTTTTCGGCAACGCAAGCACACAGAGAAGAGAATCGAAAGAAGAGCAGACAGAGCTTGGAAGGGAAGAACAGAGGAACTTGAAGATGGGGAAAGAGATGTCAGTAGATACGATGAGTATTATATTTTTCCTTATCCCTTTACAACTCAGCACGGTGCTACTTATAGTGTGGGCTGGCCATCGGTTCACTACGGCACCGAAGCCACTCAGACACACACTCTCGAACACTGTCGTGACGCTGGTGCACGCTGCTTCGCGGAGTCTTCTGCTTGTATGCCGGTGGCGGCGTGGATCCCCTGACATGTAGGCCTTGTGATATGTGAGGCTCAGGTCCATATAAAATTACAGCCGATCCATGTCCAGCTTCAGGGCTGCCGGTACAGACGGTATGCAGCACGAGACTACGAAAGCAGGGTTACAAGTGTATAAAGTTCGGCGCCAAAGAGTGACGACAAGCACAGTTGTAATTAACTGATCATTGAACCTTTCTTAAGCTTGAATAAAAATGTTTAATAGTTGTAGTTCAAGAAAAAAAAAACATCGATTGTATTTTTGCTGTAATCGGTCATAATGTACGCTCGTGACACATCCTAAAGTTGTTCCCTTGCTCAAATCTGAAACTCTCAGCAGCCAAAGCATCGATGGCCATTTTCTCCTATACCAAATCCAAGAAGAGCGTCGACTCAGGTTGCCACTATCTATATCGCACAATCCTCGCGGACGCCAGCGCCCGCATCCCCGCGGCGCTCCAGTGCGGCGGCGTGCTCGCCGTGCACCGTCGTCAGGTCGGGGTGCCCGTACCTCGCCGCGGCGACGGCGTAGCACGCGAGCACGTACACGAAAGCGAGGAACACGAGGCCGAAGAGCTGGAAGACGGCGAGCTGCTCGGACCGCTCCTGCGCGGCGCGGTGCTTGCACTCGACGTGGCCGTCGGCGTCGCGGAGGCACCCGGCCGGGAGCATGGGCCCGTACAGCGTGAACGCGGTCTGGTAGAACCAGAGGCCCTGCAGCGCGATGAGCACGCCGCTGGCCAGGTCCACGGGGAAGCTCGCCGGCAGCAGCGCGCCGAGGACCGTCGTCGCGATGCAGAGGCCGACCAGGACCACCAGGAGGAAGTGGTAGTAGCCCTCCAGGCCCATGTGGGTCGTCGAGTGGAAGTAGAAGAGCGTGAACTCCGCCGTGAACGCCGTCGCCGCGATGAGGCATAGCGCTTCCTCGGATAGCGGTAGGTACCTGCGATGATGATAGTCATCGTTGCAGATCAGTTGCGAGCATAGAGCGACACAGTGATTGGCTAGTAAGCAACTGCTAGCATGGGAGAATCCATGAACTGAGATGGTGGTGATTAATAAAGGGAGGAAATTGGAAACCATTGTCACAAAACAATTACTGCTATGTTCGGTTTTTAACTGATAAGAATTTCACAACAGAATTTTACAGAAGTAGCTTCTAATCCATTGTAAAATACAGAAGCAGCATCTTATGCGATTCCTACGTTCATAACATATTGTGATGCCAAAAGCCCCTGCACTGAACCTGAACCTCTGAAAAAAAAATTTGTTGGTTGCACTGAACACCGGCGATAATTACCTCTTAATCTCTTTACGTAGTGCGGCCATGATCATAGTTTTGACCGAAGCCACAACCGAGATCAAACTGGGCCCCAAGCCACAACTGAGAATGCAAACCAGAGTCACCATGCACTTATATTAATAGTGAAGTGTGACATCCAGGACCCACTTCCTTCCCGACCTCTAAAGTACAAAAAGGAAAACAGAGGACAAGAAATACTATCTCCATGGGGTTACCCTTTTTGTCCAGCTCAAGCATGCAAGAGAGCTCATTGGCAGGACAGTGCTTGGTCCATGTCAGCTTTTGGACCATATAAACTTGAAAGCTAATAAGATCACATGTCCACTGCTACTACAAAAGTTGACAGCTTCTTGTTACTCAACGTTATGAAACCCAATTTTAGAAGCTCCCACGCATGTTGCGGGATCTTTGGAAGAGATTTTCTAGGCAGCCTTTCCCTACTGCGTGCGGATCCTCTGCAGTACTGCCGGGTCGCTGCCATGTGGGCCTAGTCCGACATGGCACAGCCCCTCCTTCCGATCCTCCCCCTGCTTGCGAAGAGTGTGCAACCTTTTTCTCTCGTACTACTAACTAGAGTGTCAGTGTACACATTCAAAGGGTGCTGCGAAATTTCCACATTAAAAAAAGGGAGGCCACTACGAAATTTCTTTGCAGAAAGAAGGTTCTTTGGAACCTTAAAACGAAGTTACTCGTATAGTAAGTACGCAAGCCATGTTTGCAAGTGCCGGGTTGGACCAAAATGGCCCGCTTTGGTGAGCCGGACCACACGGCGTAGCCTGGACCAGCCAATTCTTCTTCCGGAACCAAAGAAAGATGCGACGGGCACCTCAATTAGTCAAAGACTCAAAGGGGAGGAAGCATCAGCTGCTTACTGCCCGCCATGAGCAAGGGAATCCTCCTACCTGCGCCACCCAACTAATCCAACAACTCGCTTCGGCCTTTTGCTTTCAATCAATTCGTATGTACTGTGGCAGTTAGCTGATCATCCACCCATCGTGTTCATGACCCATGGATCCAAACAGAAATAATAAAAAACTGTTCTTTACGGAAAAAAATCGATCTTTATGATCATACTTATCACGGATCCGATCGGATCCATGGCATGCAGTGAGTGGGAGATGACGATCGATAGATCGAGCGAGGAACAGAGCACCGATCCATCCCTCCACGGCGGCGAGTGGGTGATTAAGCGACGACTGAGGAGCGAGAACCGAGAACCGAGAACCGACCTTGTTTTCTGCGAGACGAGCGCGAGCGCGCCGAAGAGGAAGAACATGAGCAGCATGCCGCCGTGCTCGAGGTCGTTGAGGTGCGCGGGGTTGACCTCGCCGTCGGCGAACACGCGCAGGTGCGTCGAGTAGAGCACCTCCACGCACATGTCCGCGAACGCGCCGCCGGCGATCACGTACAGCTCGAGGTGCCGCAGGCTTGACGACGTCGAGACGGGGTTCCAGGCGCGCACGCGGAACGACGAGGGCTCCGCGGCGAACCGCGCCACCGACGACCACACGCGCCACAGCCCCACCGCGAGGAACAGCGTGCCCGGGAGGACGTGGCCCTTGAACGACCCCATCGATCGATCCCGCGCGCGGTCGGGCGGGGCAGGTTTCGACGGGGTGGGGGTGATTCGGTCGGTCGGTCGGTCGCCGGCGGCGGCCTGCGCTGCGCTGAGCTGACTTTCGCCGGGGCCGCGGTGAACCGGATCGCGGGAGGAGGAACTGTGGAGCCGGCCTCGCCGATCGCGTCAGGGATGACGTTGACCGAGCGGTGCTGACAACAAGGAGGCCGCGACGAGACTGGATCTATCTAACCTGATCAGCAGGTTCGATCGCCTGGGACTGCGAGCGCGAGATAGCGAGAAAGCAAACAAGACACGGGTGCGTGGCGAGCGAGAGAGAGAGAGCGAGAGAGTGATCTAGGAGGAGGAGCAGCAGCAGTGGTTCGGTTCGGACAGGATCATTGCTTTATGATGAGATGAGAATCTTCTGCTCTGCTCTGCACTCTGCTCTGCCTTTCCAGGGTGATGATGGCGGCTCGTTACCGCTCGCCCTCACCTTTCTCTCCTCTCTCACTGAGAAGTGAGAGAGCGGCGCCGTCGGTGTCGGCGTCAGGACCCGTGTCCAGGGAGCGTCGGGTCGGTGGCCGTACCATTGCATTCATCGAGACATGTTACTACACACACGATGACAGTTCAGCTGTTTCATTCACTTGATCTTCTTCGAGGCGCGCTCGATGATGCTCGAAACCACAACGCACGCACACACAAATGCCACGGGATGGATGGCGAAGCTCAGCGAGCTTTGTTTATTCACTTTGTTATTGATTTTGGGAGTATAATCTTCTTCACAGAAAGTTTAGCATGGATCGATCACGTGTTGGACATGGCGCCGCAGCCGCCACCGCATCCTAAGCCGCAGCTGGCGGCCTTTGTCATCGCGTGGCTCGCCTTGCAAGCGGAGCCCTCGATGAGCATGCCACCACATCCTCCGCCGCATCCTGATCCGCAGCCGGCGGCCTTCATTGTCGCGTGGCTCGCCTTGCAAGCGGAGCCCTCGATGAGCATGCCACCGCATCCTCCGCCACATCCTGATCCGCAGCCGGCGGCCTTCGTCGTCGCGTGGCTCGCCTTGCAAGCGGAGCTCTCAATGATCATGCCACCACAGCCTCCACCGCAGCCTGAGCCACAGCCTCCAGACTTGGCGTGGCTCCCCTTGCTAGAGAAGCCCTCAAAGATCATGCCACCGCATCCTCCTCCGCACCCTGAGCCACAGCCACCTAACTTTCCCTGACTAGCCATGGCGCTCTCCTTAAACATCGTGCCACAACCGCCGCCACATCCTGAACCGCACCCTGAACCACAGCCTCCAGACTTGATAACGCTGCACTTGGACCCTTCAATGACCATGGCACCGCACCCGCCCGACTTGACATTGCCACCCTTGGACCCTTCCATGACCATGGCACCACATCCACCACCGCATCCGGAACCACAACCACTAGACTTGACATTGCCGCCCTTAGACCCTTCGATGACCATGGCACCACAGCCACCACCATATTCGGAATCGCAACCTGAACCGCAGCCTCCAGATTTGACAGTGTTGCCCTTAGACCCCTCGATAATCATGGCACTACAGCCACCACCGCTGCCTGAACCGCAACCTCCAGACTTGACAGTGTTGCCCTTGGACCCCTCGACAATCATGGCACCGCAGCCACCACCGCAGCCTGAACCACAGCCTCCGGAATCAACGTTGCCACGCTTGGAGCCTTCAATTACCATGCCACCGCAGCCACCACTGCCACAGCCACCGGACTTAGCATGGCCGGTCTTGCCGCTCAAGTAAACCATGTTACCACAGTTTCCACCGCAGCCGCCACCGCAGCCACCAGACTTGGTGCACTCAACCTTGATGCTTGCATCAACAATGGGGCCACAGTTGCCGCTGCATCCACCACCACACCCTCCAGACTCCCTCTGGCCACTCCCGCCACCACTTGCAGCCACCTTATGGCAAGTGCCACCGTCAGTGTGGGCAGCCTTGTCGCTTGCCATGACTGTGTCACCACCGCACGCTGTGCCACAAGTGCCACATTTTGCAGGAGCAGTAGCAGTATCCGTTGCTACGACAGTCGCTGCATCTGGCACCATGGTAGTCTCAGTCCCAAACACTACAGGCTTCTGAACCGTGGTGCCTGCAATGAGCCCTGCACCGTCTTCACAATCAGAGTCCATGAGCAGGAATGATATCACTATCCAAGGAAGAAGGAACCAATGCTCATCCACCTGACAAAGGAAAGAACATGAGTATGCTAGGGTATACAAGGAAGATGCAGGTTCTCATAAAGACAAATTAGAACTAAGTATGTACCATGATCGACTGAGACTTAGTGTCAAGCAATGCAACTGCTTTCCCATATGGCTGTTGAGCAGAGAATCTCACAGCTGTGAAAGCTGACACATCCTCTGAGTCTGAGTGATGATTGCAGCATCTACGTTCATATTCCAGCTTCCTTCCTCGATAGAGTTTGATCTGTCTCAAACAAAAGTGTCCGGACTTGAGTTTTTGGTGTATGAATTAGTGGTATGGTTGATGCATGCTTGAGGTAAAATTGCGATTTGAGATGAACTCATACTTACCAGCTTGTTGTCACCTTTGAGCTGGAGTATACACCCATCATCACCAGTGCTTGGTTTGATGTCATTAGAGATTGATAATTTGGAGTCCGTCAGTGTCCACTTGTTATCCTTGAATTCTGCTAACTGAAATTCCTTTTTCGACGATTTTGGAAGTCCAACTAATTCCCGGATGAAAGTCATGCCGTTTTTCGCCTTGTGTGTTCTGAGGTAGAGGTGAATCATTAGTAGCTATCCATTTGCTCGATAGCTTCAGGTTGAAATTAAATAGTTAACCATCATTGCTATCTGAATGATTTTCCCTTTACCCTTCCCGACCCAAAATTTAAACAGGAGCAGTTAAAAGTTGTGACTCTTTAGTTCCTACAAACAGAAAGACATCCTCATAGTTGAGATAATTTGGTACAAAAAAATTGCAATAAAAGTAGTCCATCCTGATATATAGTAAGCGTTAACGACTGCTACATAAGCTGAACATCATCAGCATTGAAAACTGAAGAGTGCTGGCAATACCACAAAAAATTTCAAACAGGGGGACTACTGATACTACATTGTGAGAGTACCAATCAGCAAAAAATGTAGTTTCTTATTGCTCCTATTTCGTTGATACAGATCGATAAAGAACCCATTCATTTCATGAGAGAAGAAGAATACCTTAACTGAACGCGGATAAGTTCAGTGCCGAAATCATACACAAATCCAGTCCAGATGCTCATCTTTTGATCCTTGATTGAATGCGGAATTAGAAAGGTCTTCAGAGAAAAAGGCTCCATCCTGACCATTCTAAGCACCTGCTGAGCGTTGGTAGCAACAGTAGCCGAGACAGCAACTCGAAGACTAATGGGAGGAGAGGTGGCATGCCCACCATGAGCTTCCAGTTCAAACCACCTCTCAAAGGAGAACTTAGAATCAGGACCTGCAAGCTCCTCCAAAGGGATAGAAACCTTCCCTATTTGTTCTGATTTCTTAATGCCATGATCAATCATTAATGTTAGAACTAGTTCACCATGCGGTTCACATTGGAGACCAACTCCAATGCTCTTCCCTGTAACCGCTACAATATCCAACCTGCCACCATCACTGATGAACTTATCCGGTTCATTCTTGGCAAACCATACATATACACTTGCCTTTGGAATTGCAGGTGGCAAATTCTTGATGTCCACAATTTGTAAAAATAACTGCATAGGAGGGAAATGTTCAAGTCAAAAACAAATTAGTCGAATCATACTGTAATTGGACCTATTCAATTTACAATTGTTTTACTTCTGTAAATATTTCTTAAACAAGAGAGTGGAATACCTCGACAAATTCTGACTTGATAACATTAAGATGCCTCTCAGCTTTGCATATAACATGATGATTATCAGCCTGACCACTAAACGCCTCAGGAGTGGATGTCACAGGAGAAGGCAAGTTGCCGCGGTACATGGCACCAGCCTTCCAATATCTTATGCCAAAGGTGCTCTCAAACTGTTCGGTAGTCCCTGTAAATCCGACATCAAGTTTTTTCCCTTCAGATCGATCAGCGTCAGTGTCATCATGCTCTAGAACTCTCCCAAGAAGCTTCAACATGTCGTTGCGGTAGGTAACAGGATGAATCTGGTGAGTGTGCCACATGAGATCCACATCATATGTTGGTACGCGGAAGAGCTGCATTCCTTTCTCTTGATTCATCTTGATCAGATACAAAAATGCTTTGTATCGAGCTAAAGCTTCTTCAAGAAAACGTTGATGACAAAAGGTTGGTGTTCCAACCTACCAGAAAAAAAGTAGAATTTTGTTATGTAACTTGTGTGTGTCAATTAAATTTGAAGAGCAGTCTCTATTATTTTGTCCAATAAAAAATAGTTTATGTAAAGATTTGCACTTTCTATATCTTAGCGCATCAATTAAGCCGGGGAAAAATCTGTGGTGTTTTGCCCAAAAAAGAGAGAATTTCAAAAAAGTTAATGACATTCCGTAACCTAGTGCATCAATTTAACTAGAAGAAAATTTTCTAATGTGTAGTTCAAAAAACCTTTAGTCATAACATATAATCGAGAAAGATAGTGTAAATACTTGATAATAGAAAGAAGTTTGTCTCTTCACAGCTGCGACCAAATCATAGGAAATGCCGTCTGCAGCTTCAGATTTCACATCAGTGTTAATGCCAGAAGAGCTGGTGTACTCCAATTCGAAGGGCTCCTCAGGATACAAGTCTGCCCAAACTTTCTCCGACGCAAGCTTCGATGTTGTTAGAGTGGATGACTCAACTTTATCATTGTCCAGAACCCTGCCATATAATTTCTTGCAGTCCCTTATATATTGAACCTGGAAATATGCAATTGGATAATTATTTCCCTTGGTTCTCTGAAGAACATCATAAACTTGATTTTGATCAACAAGATGCTTTCATATAACAGTCCCAACTACAGGAAACACCATGTATATCGGAAGATGAAGGTGGGTGTCTAATGCAGTGTTCAGCTCGTTCCACCCAACGGATCACCATGTTAAAGATGCATACCGGGTTAAGCCGATGACAGTGCCATATCCACTCACAGTCAAGAGGGACAACCAGTGGCCCTTCTACAACAGCAGCCTCAGTGTGCTTGGCAAGAAGTGGAAGCCAGCAAGCCTTGTACCTAGCATATACCAACAGAACCAAAATGAAAAATAGGAGTATAACGATAAGCATCTTGGAGCATAAATCAGATAATTTTGTGCTCAATTATCCAGGGGAAGGCAAAACTATTGCCATATAGGTAATCTGTATTTTTTACGATCATAGGCTTCATCTGAAACCTAACCCCATACACAAAATCTAACTAGTGGTTACCCGAAACAATTTGACATCTTCTAAAAAAAAAAGAAACAATTTGACATCAATTGTTTTTTTTTTTTCTCCAGACGAATTTTGCCATAATTATCCATCCCAGTCGCTAGAGCGCAACAAAGAGTTTCCCTAATTTAGTAAGCTACTCCAACAAGAACCATAACGCAGGCGTTGAAACGTCCCTGCATTCTCGCCGAGCCTGAGCCCAACCAAAAGGGGAAAACGAAATCCAAGAAGAAATAGTACGCATCCGTACCTGCATATGGCCCGATCGAGAAGGGGCCCCTCGTAGAGCCACCGGCGCCTGTCCACCGCCGCGAGGAACTGCAGCTGCCGCTGCGCCGCCGGGACGAGGTCCGCGCCGACCTCAACCTCCCGCTGCGCCGCCGCCCACCGCGCCGCCTGCTCGTCGTCCATCGCCTCCTCTTCCCTCCGCGTCCGGCCCGGCCCGGCCACCTGCGGAAGGGCGTCAGGTCATCGGCAGGCACCAGGATGCGGCGGCGGTTAGAACGAGGCCGCGATCGGACGTTTCGTGGCGGCTTGGCCGTTTGACTTCCGAAAGATTGAATTTTTATGCGAGACACTTCCGTTTTTATCGTTAATTCCTTACTGAACTCGTCTTCTTGAAAAGTCAAAACAATTAGTGCAAACACAGCCCCAAAAATCGCTCTTTTTCTGTGGGAAAAACAGAGTAGTACAACTACGATCTTTTGATAACTTCAAGAACAGAGGAAATCATCAAAGAGATGGAGAACCTGAATTATTTTTTTTTTGGAAACGATGCAGAACCTGAATTGGTAACAGAAAAGTGTGATCAGAGCAAGAACTAGAGTACTCCTACCTGACCGATTGTACTACTACTGGATTGGAAGAGAGGGAGAGGAGGTCGAGCTCGGAGACTGGCACTTGTGCCTCTGCTGCTGCTGCTACAATGAGGGCCCCTGTTTATTGAGGCAGGCAGCAGTTGGTGCAGGCCAGACGCAACGACGTGCCGACATCATCAACGGCGAGGAGATAAATAATCGACTGAAACCGCATCGCTTTCCTATCCATTTCTTTTAGAGCATCATGGTCAGCAGCAAGGTGACTTTCAACTGACGCCACGAGACATTCAGCAGGTAGTACTACTCTGAAACCAATTTTTACAGTACTGACGAAACCTAGTAACGGAAAAGCCGTGCTGCTGCCGGGTTCTGCAGTTTGCATGGCCGTGGAAGCAAGAACAAGAGCAAGAGGGAAGGGGCCGTTTCGTTCCGTCTGTTTGTTTCTGGCGTCTTGGACTGTCCCACTGGTTCTTCAATCTTCAGCAGGATCGTGTGACGCCTTCAATCGATCGATCAAACCTGGGAGTAGGGTTTCAAGTTTCAACTCGTGGTGCTGGAGTACAAGAAGATCATCGGTGCTGCGACGTACTCTAGCAACGCATCTTCAGTCACGCTGTTCTCGCGGTACGATCAGTTGGACGCTTGTGCAGTACTACAAGGTCGTACTGCAAGCAACCTTTCGTGAAGTACAGAGCTCAAAAACTCTGTAAGGATGGATCGTACTGCAATGGCTGCAGGTGGGAGGTGGCTATTCGGGCGGTCATAAGTTAGTTAGCGATGGACATGTCACGGGTTTCGTCTTTAGCGTGGCAACCAGTACTACTAGAATACTAGTATTATGGAAAAAATTCTCTGTCGGTCGAAGCAACAGGTATAGAGGATCAATTCTGCGGTTTCAGATGGATGGGCGGGGTTCGGGTCGGCCCAACGGATCTGCAAACCGGCCCAT
>BCLH01000008.1:738658-756787 GCA_001602315.1 Zoysia pacifica | reverse complement strand
CATGAAATGTATGACGAACCTTTTTGACAATAGATTTGGCCTGCTGAGCAGTGTCATTGGGTCCCAATTGTTCTTTGCCTTAAATAATTAAGCAAAACAAATAATTATAAAACTATACTTCGAAATTTATACTCTTCCCTATATTACAATATGTAATTTTTTTATTTTTCTTCATGGTGCTTTAAACTCCCCTGTCTGGTTAGTAAAATTTCCCTTGAATTCCGTATCATTTGAATACTTTCAGCCTTGTTCACTAATGAAGTTCTAGGCCTAACCATTTCCATTAAAAATATCTGACGGACATCACAAAGTGCCAGTATGTAAAATGAATAAAACAGCCAACATGGCATGAAAAAAAGCTACACCAAAGAATATTACCAGAACCATCTAAAGCTCTAAGCCCAGTGCTCCCATAGCATGGAGGCCAAGCTAAGATTGGTGGTCCTGTCCACATGATTAGAGTTTTGTGTCCCTTGTGGAGTGTGATGACAACCCTCTCCAAATGCTTATCCTCTCCCCTAGTATCTTTCTCTAGAACTTGGGAACGTTTTGTTCCTTTTCCCATCAACATGCTACATTTGAATGCAGAGAAAATGACAGTACTTTTTATATCACTGCTATGGGAACTGGCCAAATTTTGGGGCCCACATGGCCATATCTACAAGTATGCTTCAATTGTTTAAGTTTTTTTTCATGTTTGTTTAATTTTTAAGAAAACACCATAACATGGTACCTAGTGTACTATAAGCAAGAGAAATAAATTTTATGAAAGGAATTTTTGTCAGTGATGAGTTTTATTTTTCTGAAAAGGGTTCTTTTACTGAAACAGTGCAATAGTATACAATTTCAGTCAAATTTGCACATCATGTTGAAAAATATTTGATAATGTGCTATTCCTTCTGAAGTCTCATACCCAAATATCATTATATAGAGAATGTATGACCAAAAAGTAACAAACTTATTTAATACTGATATGGACATTTTTTTGACAGTAACAGTCCCAGATATGTCCCTAACCTGAAGGCAGAACATATAGTTTTGACAATTATAGGTTTGTCATATTCAGTGAGTAATGAACGGGTTAGTTACTAGCAATGTAAGATGTCATTGACTCATTTGCCCCATGATTAGTGCCATGACTAACTAAAGCTACCAGTACTCGTGATGGACTCCACCTGTATTTTGAAGTTAGCACTGTAATCATACTATTTAACTGGTTAAAAATTTCTCGAAACCATCATACTATTCATCATTTGTTGTTTGCTTCAATGATATTTTGATCCCATTCTAGCTACGATCATCCAACTAGTTTAACCTTCTAGACACATCATTCAATTAGTTGAAGAGTCTGCTTGGCTGTTGGTTATACCCAAGTGCCTGCAATGATTTTCAGGTGAACAACTTGCATATATACTTCTATAATTTTGCAAGGTTCATGTACTTTCAGTTCGCTGTTACCAGAACGAAAAATTTCTGCCCCTTTTCGTACATGATAACTTTATATGGACGAATAGAATTCGCTAGCACTTAAACTTAGCATAGAACATCATATCATTCTGAGCACTTCTGTAAGTTTTCAGGCGCAGGTATTACATAAAACAGGGAATTACAAGCACTTGTAACCTTTATCACTGAGAAGTGAAAAAAAAGTATTATGTCAAATCTTGCAACTCAAATAAATAAATTGAAGTGTTCTATATAATATGTTCAGACAACAAATTTTTATCTACTCATTAATTATTGCCGCTGATGAAACCTGTGAATGATTAGATTCCAACAGATCTGATCTGATACTCCATCTGATTGACGCTATTGGATTTATAATTTTTTTGTCTGGGAGGACCATCTCACTGGGGCAAAGTGTTTCTTGTTTGGCTGGACTACTGATTATGCAATAAAAGCAGTGATAATTATGATAACTTGGACCATTAAGGCATTAATATATGTTCTCTTGAGCATTGGAAATATCCATTTTCATCAAAAGCCCCGTGGAAGGGCTCTCCCTTTTCCCTTGAAAGTATACACCAAAAGATGCTTGTCCCTGGCTACTTGGTAGGGCGCTTGAAACACATTTTGCGGTTTTATACTCTGCTAGCTAGTACTATTTCTGAAAGACCTGTTCTTAATGTTTTTTTATGTTAGATTGCAATAAATAGTCATATTCTGTACTGAATTATTTAACTATTGTTCTGTAATAATTTGAGCTGAGCTTGTTTGTCGCTTATTATTTTCATCCTCTGGTGCACCATCCCTGTCAATTTTCAGATAGTCTATTGAGAGTCCGCATCCAGAGAAATCAGGTCTATGCTTCTAAACATTTCTAACCTTTTTGACCCCTCCCTCCACCCAAAAACGAAAAAAAAAGGTTCTACGATGAGAGGATTGTGCAAATAATTGGCTCATTTAGTTCAGGTGATGGGAATGAACACTGCTTACAAATCAGTAGATTATCTTTTCAACTTTTTATGTGAATGATATCATATAGGGAGTCACTGAGAAAATTTCTGTTATTAATGTCCATCAAATTCAGGTTGCCTAACAGATCATAGAAAAGGTAGTAACTGGGTTTTACATCAACTGGACTCTGCTGTCAAAAGTAAACCGATAAAAAGGTAAGCAGCTGGGATGAATTGCTTTCAAGACTAATAAGGCTGTTGGTCGTTAATTTCCTCTAATCTAATAGAACTCCAAGATTTTATTTATCCACTGCAATCTTCTGCACTTTTCTTTTGAGATGAGTCAGAAAAATCAGTTAGCATTTCATTCTCTTATGAATCACTGTAGGCTCAACTTAGTAACTGTGCAACAGCAGAGGCCCAACTTTATCATCTCCATATACAAACATAACCAGAGTTAGAAGGAAAAAAAAAAAGAGAATAAAGTGGTGGTAAGAAAGATGGTAGATAACACAAAGAAACTATCATCTGGGGCAAGAATTTATATAGAGCTAAATTAATTATCCAATAAGTAAACACCTTCGGTGGTTAAGCTAGGTGACAACAAGCGGTAAAGGCAAATTTTCAAGTTTGATAGCCTCTTATTTTAATAAAGAACTTATTACATCTCCAACCAGCTAGGTGACAACAACAAGCGGTAAAGGCAAATTTTCAAGTTTGACAGCCTCTGATTTTAATAAAGAACTTATTAGATCTCCAACCATTAGCTCCATAACTAAAATCCACATATAGTGAACCTAAGTTTACTTTGATAAATGAAGAAATCGTGCACAGACAAACAAATCCTGCAGCACAACGGAATCGTTACGTGCATCATGCATGCAAAGGTTCACTGCCACTACGCCCTTAGCAGCCGTGCCTGATCAGAGGCAGTCCTGGTACCAAGACTAGACTCTGCGGCGCTGCCTTGAACGAAACACCGAGGGTCCTGAGAATCCTTGTGGTACACATCAGCTGGAAGGTGTGGTAGCCATAGGATTTCGACACACACAAGCTCTGCCTGTGACACCGTCACTCCACCATTCTTGACATACATTTCACCTTCGGCATGTTCGTGCAACTTCTTGCGAGCGAGGCAAAATCCATGCCAGCAAGCTAAATCATGCAGAGTTCCATGAAGCCCACCGAAGGCTATCCTTGCCGGAGGTGGCGGCGAGGACAGTGTGTCAAGCAGGTAGATCACTGACTCCGAGTCCGTGGCTCGTGTGCTACCTAGCACCTCTGGTTTGAAGTGCGAACCACATGCTTCCTGATACCTTCCAGGCCTACGTCGACTATGATGCAGCAGCATACTAAGGTCGATCGATGAAGAACAAGGACATGTTTGTGAGATGAAACCAGGGGGTTCTCCGGTGCGGAAGGCTTCCCTGCTTCTTTGCGGTATATATAGACCAGCCAGTCTGATAACTCTACGTGTACAGAAAGGAACATAATAATGCCTGCCCTCTCTTCGCGGATGTTCTGGTTATTTTAAGAGGAATCACTGGAGTCAGCTACCAACTGTACCTTGTTTCATTAGAACTGTAAATTTTTTTGTTTGAAAAACCATCAGAACTGTGTGTCACGTACGCTACTATACCATCGTAAATATGTTAGTGCTGGTGCCTCTGTTTCAATGCTTTGGTAGTCATTTGCGTATAGACGTTATGTGCGTGTGTTATGAAAACTGTCACATGAAACTGGCGTGCAGCCAATTTTTTAGAGGAACCAAAAACGTATTGCAAGTTGCAACTCCATGATTCTGATCACTACTTTGCAAAACAAAGATAGCAACCAAGCATGGACTATTAATTACTTCCTCCGTTTCAAAATATAAATATTTATAAGTTTAATCAAAATCAATTTTTTACCACTTTGATCAGTAATAATAAAAAATTAATGATATTTCATCAAATAAAGTTTATATTTTTGAATTCATCATGAAATAAAGTTTTATAAAAAATATTTTTTATATTAAAAAGTTCATAATTTTTAAAATATTATTAATCAAAGTTAAAAGAATTTTACTTTGACTAAATTTAAAAATAATTATATTTTAAAACTGAGGCAGTATGAAATTACACTGGCTATGTTCTGATCGTCGACCTTCGCGGTGCTCGGCGCGGACCTCACATCATTGCAGCGGATGGAGGGGAAGCATCTAGCTAGGCCGTGAGCTGGTTTCTGTTCGGCTTCGTTAACTGAGAAGTTGACACTAGTTAAAATCAGAGAGCAACAAATGACAATCTGGATTTCTACAAATTTCACATTTCACTGATAAGCGGTGCTAACTGCTCACACGATGGGTGAAAATTTCTTAACAAGTCTACACGCACCATTAGTCGGTGACGCTGATGACAAGTGGCCTCGTAGTTGCTGTACTTGTAGGCGGAGACGGCAGTTTGCCTGGATCAGGACCAGAGTGACGATGTAGATGAGGAGCTCAGGTGGCGCCACCGCCTGGATAGCAGGTCGTTCTAGCTAGCTGTGGCCTCTGGATTTCATACGTTCAGTTCTCAATCTCCATTGTCTTGTTACGGCCTTAATTACTTCCCCTGGGTTACAAAACCAGTGTGCGTGTGTTGTATTGATTCCAGAACATCACAAATTGCATTCCTTTGTACGTACTCAGCGACGTGCCTAGACAACAACAGTGAGTTTAATGGTGCAGTGTTCCTAGAGCAGTGTCCCTCGACGAGTTGCGGCGCCATGAAAGCCCTGGTGACATCGGGCTTCACGCACATCCAAGGATGGGGGGCTGGTGCCCAACACGCTACGCTGCTCACTCTCGCAGCACGCACACTTTGCCGCGCTGCCTTTAACTGAATACTGAACACCGAGGGCCCAGAGAATCCTTGTGGTCAGCATTGAAAACAGCAGAAGAAAATGAACTAAAAATAGTTAGTCGAATTGAATTATAATCAAACTTAATTTTTATTTATTTTTAACTAAAATTTAATAAAGACCGATTAGATTTTTGAAAGGATCCACGAGTCAATCACCCTACTTGTGGTACACATACAGCAGGAAGGTGTGGTAGCCGTGGGTGCTCGCCACACACGAGGTCAACCTTTGACACCATCACTTCACCATTGTTGACATAGATAGCACTTTTGTCAGTTCTTGCAACGTCATGCGAGCGAGGCAAAATCCATGCCAGCAAGCTAAATCATGCAAAGCTCCATGAAGCCCACGGAAGGGTATCCTAGCTGGTGGCGGCAGCAACAACAGTGTGGCAAGCAGGCACACCAGTTCCTTCGAGTCCGTGGCTTGTGTGCTACCTAGCTTCTCCTGCAGGAAGCTTGAACCCAACACTTCCTGATGCCTTCCAGGCCCACGGTGCAGGCAGCATCCTAACATCGATCGATGAAGAATGAGGATATGTTTGTAAGTGAAACTAGGGGTTCTCCGGTGCAGAAGACTTCCCTGCTTCTTTGCAGTATTTATAGACTAGCCGGTCTGATAACTCTACGTGTACAGAAAGGAAAATAATAATGCCTGCCCTCTCTACGCGGATGTTCTGGTTATTTTAAGAGAAATCACCGGAGTCAGCTACAAACTGTACCTTGTTTCATAAGAATTGTGTTCCGAACTTACGCTACTATACCACCGTAAATATGTCAGTGTTGGTGCTTGTATTTCAATGCTTCGGTACTATAGCCATTTGCGTATAAATGTTATGTGCACATGTGCTCGTGTTGTGAACTGTCAAATGTCACAGGCGTGTAGCCAACATATTAGAAGAACCAAAACGTATTGCGCGCAACTCCATGATTCAGACCCACGTGTGGCGAAACGTATTAATTAGGTCCCATTTCGTACATGGGAATTTTCTAATTCGTGTGTTTTTTTTCTATGAAATTAAATTGATTTTTGTGAAATTTTTATATTATTTTTGTGAAATTTCTGCATTACAACCAGACCTTACTGACCCTATGCAGCTCGTGTTTTAGTACTACTGTGCTCACACGATCGATTTTGGATCGGAGACTTGTACTTTCTTAATGAGTCTACACACACCATATATAAGTCGTTGACACTGGCCGTGGGCTCGTAGTGGCTGTACCTGTAGGTGGAGACACAGCTTGGATCAGGGCCAAAGTGATGATGTGGACGCTCGGGAACCACAGGTGGAGTCACTGCCTGGATAGCAGGCCATTCTATCTATACCTGTGGCTTGTGGATTTCATACATTCTCAATCTCCATCATCTCTGTTATTGACTTACTTATCCTAAGGAGTGTCCATGTTATATTGATTCCAGAACACTACAATTTGCATTCCTTGACAGCAAGATTGGCTTGTTGGTGCAACATTTCCAGTGTAACATCCTCAACTAGCTTAGTCTGTTGCCATGAAAGCCCCGGTGACATCGACCTCCATGCACATCCAAGGATTGTGCCCAACACGCTGCGCTGCTCACTCTCACGGCACGCAAACTAATTTTCAAAAGAAGCAGAGAAAATTGTGGCCGTGAATTTCTCGATGCCTTCCAAGCCTATGCATGATACACATATGCTGATAAAACCAAAAGCACATCTGTCTATTTGTGATGAACAAATAAGCACCACATATTGCTACTGTTTCGTTGAAGCCGTTCGTTCGGATCCTGGAGTATTTATAGTCCGAGTGAACTCATGGGCATAATGCATGACCCTTGGAAATGTTCTCCTGCTCTTTAAGTACCGAAGTCAATTAGAGATGGTAGCTAGCTGAGAGAGTATTTATGAAATATACTTGATGAATACAATAGTTACGTACTTGTTAGCTTGAATTTGGAGTAGCCACGTAAATATTTATTCATATATGAAATGCACATTTCGTTTGGTACAAAGATCCACCAGGGACCCATGGGCTCTTCATTAGCTACTCTGACTTCTAATTCTAGTTCATCTTGCTCTTGTCAGTGCATTGTCTGGATAGTAGTGGACATAGCTTTTGTTACATAATTCAACTAATAACATTCAGGAATATACAAGTATCTTTCTGCAGATATGTAAAATGTCGCATTCACTAATCCTTTTTTGGTAACTTGCATTTCTTTCTCTGGTACGTTTGGACATATTGTTACTACTGCTTGTTTGTCCAGGATAACCCTGTTCTCCTTTGTTTTATTGTAGCCCAAGCTTTCAGTACCACCTTGAAATTGATGCCCTTCACGACCCAAGGCACAGCGTTGTAGGGGTTGGAATTTTTTCCCTGGGAGGACAACCTCACCTGGGGCAAAGTGTCGCTTGTTTGGCTGGACCACTGATTATATATCCAATGAAAGTGGTGATAATAATGCTTAGCTTGTACTACTAAGGCATTAATGTATGTCTCTTTAGCATTGGAAACATCCATTTTCATCGAAAGTCCAGTGGAAGGGCTCCCTTTTTTCCTTTTTCCGTGAAAGTATACCCCAAAAGATGCTTGACCCTAGCTAACTCGATAGGGCGCTTGAAACACCTTTTCCAGTTTTATACTCTGCTAGTATTTCTATACTGTTCTTAATGTTTTATGTTAGATTCCATGAAATAGTTCTATTCTGTACTGAATATATTTAACTATGATATTGCTAGCTGACCTTGTTTGCGGATTATTATTTTCACCCTTAGGTGCATCACCTCTCACAATTTTCAAATACTCTAATGAGAGTCCAACCCCAAAAGAATCAGATCTATATTTCTAAAAATGTCTAATCTGGAGAAGTCATTGCATTTATAGAGCTAAAGTAATTACCCAGTAAGTAAACACGTTGGTGGTTAAGCTAGGTGACAACACAACAAGTGGTAAGAAACATTTTTAAATCTAATAACCTCCAATTTAAATCAAGAATTTTTGTAACATCTCCAACCAGTGGCGAATGGTGATTCAGGACTGAAATCCCCCTTAGTTAATCTAAACCTACTTTGATAAAATGAAGCAATTGTGCACACAAACAAATCCCTCGCAAGTGAACCGCAACGCACATCATGCATGCAAATGTTAACTGCCACTAGCGCCAAACATCGCTTCCAGTGAGCGAGGCAAAATCCATGCCAGCATGCTAAATCATGCAGAGCTCCATGATGCTCACGAAAGAGTATCCTTGCCGGTTGCAGCAGCGAGGACAGTGTGGCAAGCAGGCACATCACTGCCTTTGAGTCTGTGGCTTATGTGCTACCTAGCACACGGTACTGGAAGGGCGAACCACAAGGTTCCTGATGCCTTCCAGGCCTACGACTATGACACAGCAGCATACTAATTAAAAAAGGACATGTTTGTGAGATGTAACCAGGGTTTCTGAAGGCTTCCTGCTTCTCTGTGGTATTTATAGACCAACCAGTTGTAAAAAGAAACAGAATAATGCCTTCTCTTCACGGTGCCTGATCTATTTTAAGAGCTCGAAATCACTGGAGTCAGTTACGAAGTGTACCTTGTTTCATTAGAACTGTATGTGTTGCAAATATAATACTGTCAGTGCTGGCGCCTGTGTTTCAATGCTTTGGATTTCTGAAAATTATGCGTTCCAGTAACAAGCTGTGCTCACACGATGGTTCTCCGATGCAGAAGGCTTCCCTACTTCTTTGTAGTATTTATAGACCAGCTGGTCTGATAACTCTAACTGTACAGAAAGGAACATAATAATGCCTGCCCTCTGTTTCAATGCTTTCGTAGTCATTTGCGTATAGATGTTATGTGCGTGTGTTATGAACTGTCACATGAAACGGGCGTGCAGCCAATTTTTTAGAGGAACCAAAAACGTATTGCAAGTTGCAACTCCATGATTCTGATCACTACTTTGCAAAACGTCACGACTCACTGAATCTGCCTCCCGTCGAATGTGTTGCATCGTGGGAAGCTACACTGGCCATGGTCCGATAGTCGACCTTTGCGGTGCTCGGCACGGACCTCACATCATTGCAGCGGATGGAGGGGAAGCATCTAGCTAGGCCGTGAGCTGGTTTCTGTTCTTCGGTTCATTGAGCAGTTGATGCTTCAGTTGATACTAGTTTAACTTTGATCAGCGAGCAACAAATGAAAATCTGGATTTCTGCAAATTTCATGTTTCACTTACAAGCTGTGCTCACCGTGATCACACAATGGGTGAAGACTTTAACTTGGACACAACAGCTGGGAGTAGCTTGGATCAGGGCCAGAGTGAAGATGTGGATGAGGAGCTCAGATGGCGCCACCGCCTGGATAGCAGGTCATTCTAGCTAGCTGTGGCATGTGGATTTCACACGTTCTCAATCTCCATCGTTCATTACTGGCTTACTTCTTCTGAGTCACATGACCATTGTGCATGTTAGATTGATTCTAGAATTTACATTCCTTTGTACTCACCGATGTGCCCGGACAGCAAGAGTGGCTTGTTGGTGCAGCTGTTGTCGTGTAACGTTGCTCGACAAGCTTAGTCCGTCGCCCTGTAAGCCCCGGTGACCTCGACCTTCACGCACATCCAAAGATGATGGCCAACGCGCTGCGCTGCTCACTGTCACGGCATGCACACTAATTTTCAAAAGAAGCTGAGAAAGTTGTGGTCATGAATTTCTCGATGCCTTCCAAGCCTATGCCATGGTACACGTGCGCTGATAAAAGCATAAGCACATTTGTCTCTTTGCAATGAAGAAATAAGCACCAAATACTGCTACTGTTTCATCGTTCAATTGATGCCGTTTGCATCATGGGGTATTTATAGTCCGAGTAGTCTCATGTGCTGATGTGCGTAATGAATGGGCATGGCCCTTGCAAATGTTCGCCTGCTCTGAGTATTGAAGCCAATTAGAGACGGTAGCTGGCTGAGAGAGTAATTGTGCAATATACCTGATGAATACAATAGTTACATACGTGTCAGAGAACATTAATTTTTCTTGACAAAAACAAAAACCTTCTGGCTGCACGAGTGGTAATTCCTTGGAAACTATACTTATTATCTCGAATTTGGAACAGATGCAGAGATATTTATTTATAAATGAATCTCACATTTGGTTTTGTACCAAGATCCTCCAGCTGGTGCCGACGGGCTCTATTGATTGCTACTCTGTCTTCTAATGCTAGTTCATCTTGCCTAGTTGCTTGTGTCAGTGAATTGTCCGGATCAAAATTGGCCTGGTCAAAGGTGCAGACTAGTACGTTTGTCTAGAGTAAGAAAACGTATCAGACATTGAACTGGAGCTGAAGCTCTCTTCATGTATGGGTATGGCACAACGACAGCAGTGCACCAATTCGCACATCGATGTCCCTTCTATCTGTCTGACGTTCAGATGGACGCAGACCCGGCTGCAGTTTGCGGGAGTGGGCTTGTGCAAGAGGCAGGGCCTGTAGATCACGGACGACTACCAGAGGGCTTCATCGCTCGCGGAGACGAGGCTGTGCATCGCACCACGTGAACTATACGGTAGCCAGGGTTGCTGCACTCTGTTCGTGCAATAAGTTTTGTAACAGCTGCCGCAATTTTTTCTGATGCCTCCCGAGCCTATAGGCCATAGTTGCTTGTGCTGCTGAAATATGGTGAGATAAAGATGGGAGAATGAATAGAAAGGTTTCTGGTCTACGGATGCTTCTTGCACGTTGTGGTACTTATAGCTCCTGCTCATTTTTCTCACCTACTCTTATCATTGGACTCACTCAGACACTCATTGTAAATGACTGAGAAACAAACTCAACAGTCGAGACATTTATTTTTTTGAAACTGTAGTAACTTTGGGTCTCGAGATGCTCATACCAGCTTGTTGTATATGTTCATTACAGTCAAGTTCTCCCACGTACTTGCAGTAAGGAGGGGTTTATACTTTATCTACGTCTTTGTATTTTTTCTTTCCAAAATTCTTTCAATTTTTTTCTTTCTAAATGTTTTAGTTATCACACCTACTTTATAGTATCAATTGCAGTGAAAGTTCATGACATACTCTGTTGCCTCCTTTCTATACACTGTACAATAAAACAATTTAACACACAAATAATGAGTCTTTTCAAAGTTTGAAGCAACGAAGGCCTCTTGGAAAGTATAGCCAAATCCCGGCGAGCGAACAGGACATCAAAACAGGGTTTTCCGGTGGATCAACTGCTGCCATGCATCAAGACGTCAGTGGACATGAGAGACAGAACCACAGGCCATGCCTCTTCTGGCGGCCTGACATCGCTTGATCTGATCACCTTGCCACTGCACTGGTACTGGCTCCGCTTCCACTGGAACGTAGTACATCTTCGCTTTTTTTTGCTGTGTGGACGTATTACAAGGCTCATATACTTCTAGCTGCAAAATTTCCTGAGGCTTTCCAGTCCTGTACAGAATTTTCAGCATGCATGGCACTGACTGGTTGTTGTAGCGTGGTTCTTGCTATGTGGGACTGAGAAAGGGAATAACTTGCGCATCAGTTATATTGATAGTGTTCTTATGTGCTGCATACATGAAAATAAAAGCCCTGATTCATGATACTGCCACTAAAACATGAATGTCAAATTGTAGTCCCTTCTTGTTTTTGTAATCTGTACGACAAAAAAGCTTGTACTAAATATAGTGTAGCTTGATGTGGTCTATTTGGCAAAATTTTCAAACAACCGATTCAGAGACACCGGGTCGATGTTCTGGTTTTTAAGTTGCTGGGCTATACCAATCCTTGTTGTTATCACTATGTGAGAAGCTAAGAAAAATATACTTAAATGGTAGTACCCAAGAATAGGATCGCCCATATATCTAGTTTAACGCATCATATTATTCTAGAAGCTCCCATTAAAAATAATTACTACTCCATCAGCATTTGCTCTCAGCATCTCATCACAGTTTCGCCACTTCTATCGAAGTGGTAGCTGCAGCCGCCGAGAAGACTCGAGCATTCGGATACTCCAAGTCGTACTGGTCGCTGCATTCGCTCGCAAGTCTCAACGAGATGGATCCTTGAAAAACTCCACCTGAAACTGATGAGAAGGTAGACATGAGCAAACCTGTGCAGCCTGTGTTAGTTAATCTTGTTTATTTTCGTCGTGTTTGCACCTGAGATGCTGGTTTCTTTGCTCAGGGAGGGCATCTGACTGATCTGCACAAATTCCCAATGTTTCCCAATCCTAGGTGGTGGCAAAATGACGAGACAAACGGCGACGATAGATGAGAGGTTTTGATGAGGCATTTGCTCTTGTACACTGGGATTGGGATGCTTACTGCATTTTGTTGTATTTAGCGTCAGACGCTGCCATTCGATGTTTTTCCGCTCGAAGTATACTACAACAAAATGAATATTTAGTTACTAAGTTTTAGTGACCAAGTAATTTAGTTACTAAAAATTGATATGTAGTAATCAAGATTTAGTTTTTATTGTAGATATACATTTTTAGTGACTAAAGTATATGCTCATTGATTGATAAATTTATTTAGTTATCAAAGGTTCTCTACTTGTTATTTAGTTTTAGTGACCAATATGTTCAATTGTTAGTTATTAGTGACAAGGTTTTAGTGACTAAAATGTGATCAAAGTTTTTAATAACAAAATAATTATATTGACAATGTTATATATATAGTGATTAAATATCTTCGTGACTAAAAAGTATTTTTTTTCATGTAGACTGTGTTTATATATAGGGTGTGTATCTATTGCACTCAAGTACAGATATATATAAAGCTCCGTTTGGAACAGAGAAAAAAATTTATGTTTCTTTTTTTTCCCTAAGAAATTGAATTGACTCCTGTGCGCTTCATACGGGGCCTAATTAAGATGCTTCCAAGCTTCTAGCTACCTCCAGCCATCACTGCTACAACAAGGCCATGTAGTTACGGGTGATAATCCCCCTGCATCAAGCACATAGCACCTGTCGCTACAGGAGCGCCACTGTATATCACGTATCACTCGTGGCAGGCCAACCAGATGTAAAAGCGTTTTCGAATGAGTTGCTCTTGCAGCATGGTTCATTTTTGAAACTAGTAGAATCAGGCCTGACGGTACATTTTGTGCTGGAAATTGTTAAGCAAATGGTTGGGCATGCAGCAACTCTGTACAGAAATCTTGCCTCGGAGGCCTTATTGTTTCAGCCGGCGATCAGTTCGAGAGAACAGTACGTATGGCTCGACCAGAAACTTTACCAAAACATGATGAGAACATAAATATGGGAGCACCTTAACTGCATTTAAATTTGTTGTTTATCAAGCATTGTATAACAAGAGGGCCAGGTTCTCACCTTAGCACTTGCCATCTTCTTGCACACTGCACTTCGGTTTCAATTTTGTGCTGACAGATTTATGTATGCGTATGGCCGAAGGCTCCAACAAACTGATAAAAGTACTACCACGGCAGTGTATCAAACTCACAATGATAATTTTTCAGGACGCTTATGTTATATGTACATACGTAGATACTACTAGTACCAGCTGTCAAGTAGTGTAGATGGCATCGGCGTGCAATCCTTTCAATTAGCTGAACCACAACTCTCTCTCTCTCTCTCTCTCTCTCTCTCTCTGACCTTTGAATGAAATGGAAAGTCAGCATAATCTCATCCCTGGTTTTCTTTACTGGTTTGAAGAGGCAGATGTGTCCCAGCATCAAGCAAATATAACAGCAAATTACAGTGAGGAAAATTTTTAAAATTGTTGAAGAAATGATCAGGCAGTTAAGAAGAAACAAATGCACATTTAACTGAGCAAATAAAAATACGTCTCCACCTCGGCTCCATGAAGCAGTACTGAATCACGGAGCCTCTCAGTTACTTCATCACAGCCGTGATTTGGAAATGGCACATACGGGTTTGTCTCACCTCTGCTCCATGAAGCAAATACCGAATCACTGAGAAGGAAAGCCAAGCATACTTTCCTGCTGCTTTCCACTTCTATACCAAAACATGATGAAAAGGCTTTTGGCAGGACACTGATTTCACTTCCCACATCAACGGAATCCAACAGTACGCTACGTTCCTTAGAGATTACTAATCTAGAGGGTCCTTGATCTACGAATTCAGGAGCTTCTGCTCAGCTCGCCGGCTGACCCACGTTGACAGAGCGGCAGCATGCAACCTCAGAGTATCTTGCTACGCACGCCAGCGATGCAACTCGGGTCTTATTCCGTGATGTCTCCCAAGCCTATGTTAGTATAAGTATGCTGCAGCATCCTGATGGATCATAGTGGTTGCATGTGTAGCACTGAGCAATGCCACTTTCAGGCTGCGAGAAGATAGCCGTGTTTATATATATAGTCCACGGTTAATTACTGCGCCCAACTGATCTACTTATTACACAACAGTGAACTGCCAATGGTACCAAAGTTTCTAGCACCGTGCAATGAAGAACCAAAGATGTGAACGTTGCACCGTAAACACAAGGGGCAGTGGCAATACTAGAGCCTCAGTGTACATGGTTTCCATTGTACGTGCCGGGCAGCCTGGCTTAGGTTTGGCCGCACTCGTGCCTCCTCTGCAGCGAGCCGGCACAAACCATTAAATAATCGGGTCGGATTGGACTCGATCGCGGGCTCAAGCATGATCCAGTTGTTATTACACAGGTCGTGTCGTGTCGTCGGCCTGTTAAGCCCGAGTTGGCTTGAAGCCCAGAAGAAATGTAAGCTTTTAATTTTTGTAAGAAATTTTAGGAAAATAATTATATATAGTACTTAAAATATTAAAATTAAATATAAATGAGTCATACATGTATTTAACGTTAAATTTCAAATAATAAGTCCCACGAGCATACTAGGCCTGATGGACTAGACAGGCTAGGTGTCGTGCGGCACAATAGTTAGCTATACTCGGATTATCAGCGAAAATAAGCAAAAATCCCACCCAAACGCGTCGGTTTCTCGATTCTCTCCGTCGCGGCGTTCTCTGTAAGCGCCAAAACAACTGCGAGCTCGATTCTCTCCAACGCGGCTCTAAAGTCGCGTACCTGTTAAGCGAGGACTTCTTCCCCTTCTATCCTCCACGTGACTGCGCCACCGCCGCTTGTTTCCGTCTCTGTATCGCCGCCACCGAGCTGCCCCCGTCGTCGACGCCGCCGAGCTGCTCCAACTATCGAGCAGCAGGCCCGAGCGCACCCCGACGATCTACGCCGGCCGTCGAGCTGCCCGCACCCGAGCGCACCCAGACGAGCAGCGCCGGCCTCCGTGCCGGACTTTTTCCCCGCTTCTGCCGCTAGGAGAGAGAATTTCAGAGCGTGGCGAGAGTAGTCGCTACTGGGCCAAGGGAGCTTCGAGGAAGCGTCGTTCCTTTTTTTTTTTTTCTGGTTTGCTGTTTCATTTAACTGACTGGAGGAACTAGCGCGAGGTAATTTCAGGGACACAAAAATTCTCTTAAGCAAATTTTGCAAATTTTATTACTAGCTGATTGGATATTGATTAAACCGCTCAAATTTCAATGAAAATGAGCTCGTTGTCTCATGAATAACTAATTTGAGCTTTTAATGATATTTTATTAAATTTACAAACTTTAATTCCTCTAAAGCATATTTTAATATAATCATATTTAGCAACTAAAAAATATAATCAAAATAGAATTCTCCTATTCTCTATCATACATTTTAGGAGCATTCAGATCGATTTACTACTTAGCACAGATGATAATTAAAATGGCCAAACGTCTCACTCTTATTCAGTCAGCAGATTCTTCAAATCGCAGCTTATCAGAAAAACCTGCTTCTCAAATAAGCGAGCTCCAGAAAACGCCTAGGCCTGATAGTCAGCTATATGCTCAAGCACGGCTCGTGTGTTGTGTCTTTCCATATGGAACGCCTGGCTTGGCTGTGAACTTCCTGACGACACAAGGAAGGTAGCTGCAACCGTTTCTCATCACGACATCTCATCACAGTTTCACCACTTTTGTTGAAGTGGAGCTGCAGCCGCTGAAAAGCCTCGAGCATTCGGATACTCCAAGTCGTACTGGTCGCTGCATTCGCTATTGCGCACAAGTCTCCAGGAGATGGATCCTTAAAAAACTCCACCTGAAACTGCATTCGCTCACCTGTGCAGCTTATGTTGGTTAATCATATGTATGCATCATCTCCTAATGGTGCTGTTTCTTTTCGTCATGTTTGCACCTGAGACGCCGGTTTCTTTGTTAAGTGTGGTCACCTGACTTGTATGCACAAATTCCTAATGTTTCCCAATCCTAGGTGGTAGCAAAATGATGAGACAAGCGACGACGACGAGAGGTTTTGATGAGGCATGGCTCTTGTAAACTGGGATTGGGATGCTTACTGCATTTTGTTGTATTTAGCATCAGGCGCTGTCATATGATGTTTTTCCTTTGAAAGTATTGTGTTTATATAAGGCAGATTCTATAATAGAATCATATAATTATGGACTATCTATTTGCATGAATCTTGATGAATAAATAATTTTAAAAAGTGAAACTCTCTCATAATTATTACCGTTAGTTTGAAAAGTTATTAGACATGTTTGAAAACTGATGCATATGATAGTTTTAGAAACTATAAAATTTAATAGTTGAAATTGATTTCTAGTGTTACCTACCGAGAGATAAAAATATACTATTTAGTCTACTTTAACGGGACTCTTATATATAAGATGTGTATCTGTTGCACTCAAGTACATATATACATAATTAAAATGCTTCCAAGATACCTCCAGCCAACATTACAATTCATTTTTACTTTCCTCACCATCATTGCTATAATAAGGCCATGTAGTTACAGGTCTATACAGCCTCTCTAGCAAAGCGAAATTTGTATCCTCTTAATTTTTCAATCTGTGATAAACTTTGTCATACTCAATATCAAACAGTTGTGCAACAGGTTGTCTGCAACGTTCTCGCGCCTGCCTTTCACTCTTTCTGAAGTCAGCCACGGTGGCACACTCCGGCTGCCTGCTACTACACCACAGAGGCGGGCTGTGCGTCTGTACCATGATTCTGAGGCACATTCTACGGCGAGGAGAGGAATGGATTACAAGATTTCCTAATGCTTTCCACTCGATCCTGTACTCTCAAAACATGATAATTGATAAAGCGGCTTTTGGAAGGACGCTGATCTAAGGGCATTGCATTTGCTCAATACCATTGAATCTGCAGTATGCAATGCCTTACGGAGTCCACTTAATCGTGCGTCTGTGATGTGTCTAGTTCTTGCAGCAGTACACTGCTCCCTCTGTTTTAATTGATATCAATTTTGATAATTTATTTTATTAAAAAAATTAATAAATATTATATATTTTATTTATCATTAGAGTTATTTGAATCACAACTTAAAAATTGATATTATAAGTCAATGGGCAATGTCAATTTAAAAATAGAGAAATTATGTTCGTTAGAAATCACCAATTTACAGGACCCTGCATCTAGGATGTTAATTCTTGCATCTAAGAATTCAGGAACTCCTGCGTAGCTCGCCGGCTGATCCACGCTGACAGAGCGGCAGCACGCAACCTCAGAGCATCATGCTAGTCACTACGTAAACCGGTGATGCAACTCGGATCTTATTCCCAGATGTCTCCCGAGCCTATACTAGTATAACTATGCTGCAATCAACGTTTACAAAACCGCTCAAAATCGATTGGTTTTTGTGATACCTCAAAAATCCCAATTTAAATAACCCTCAAATAATTTCCTATTTCCTACACTCTTCTTTATTTTAATGAAAAAATCTCACAAAATAAACATAAACTCAAATGGGGAAAATTTCAAATTAAAATTTGAACCTTAACAAGTGCTTGAGTAGAATTTTCCTTTTCGAGATTTATCGAATTTATTCGAATTTGGGAGCTTTTAAAAGGAGAAAAAAAGAGAAAAAAAAAAAAGAAAAA
>BCLH01000008.1:725545-737637 GCA_001602315.1 Zoysia pacifica | reverse complement strand
GCGCCAGCCTCACAACCAAAATTGCTACGGCCACCCACTTCGGTGCACACAGAAATTTATTTCTAGCCTATTTTTAGTCAAATAAATTCTCAAAAATTCTAAAAAAATCTCTATTTTGCAAATACAGCCCCACACAATAAAAACCCATTTAGCAAGACCTATTTGTCTCCACAAATATTCACATTAGTCCTCCAGTTTATAGAAAATTACAAAAAGACGCCTACAACCTATTTTCACCGCTATTACTACATAACACCTCTGATTACCGAGATCTTTACACTATAGAACTGAACAACCGAACCCTACGTTATAGAACCACTTACCACTCCGAAAAACTTTGTTTAGTTTGGTGTTTATTCGATCTTCGTTTTATGCTCCTTTCATACAATTTATTTATTTATTTACATTCTACCGTTTTCTTGCGTAGACGACACAGCGCTCGGAGACGAAGGGATCGACGACCCAGAGTACAAAGAAGAGCCCGAGTACGCTTTCGAAGGCAAGTCCTAACCTCTTGACCATCTTGCTCTTAGTTTTCGCTATGCACCTATAGGCCTGTATGCTTGTATGTTCGTATTTATATGTTCAAAACATTGTGTAGTTACAGACCTACTTGCTATACATGTATTTATACTTATGTCAGTAACTAGCTCTTCATAAGTATAAAATACAGCCTTGCTACTGGATTGTAGATCGAACCTTGATAGCTGTAGGATGCAGTCATTAATACTTTAATGTACAGGTAATTGCCTTGAACTAGAATTCTTAGGGATACTCACATGAAGCCATGCTTCATCTTACTACACTCATAACCATCATTTATTAAATCAGTTATATGAGTTTGGTGGAGTGCGTCAAACAAAGTGAGGTGAGTATTAGTGCAACTGGTGCTAGGTGATGAGAAGGGATAATGTTTTCTGGTCGTGGGGCGGGCTTTTAGAGCTGTGTGATGCGTATAGGCTTCGGATTGGTCCACCTGCCGTGGATGAGCGCCGCCCCTGCCATATAAAGACCGGTTCATCGGACCTCAATGTAGTGATTTCGTGCAACCACAGAACCTGTTTGGGCAGGACTCACAATGTAGTGATTTCGTGCAACCACAGAACCTGTTTGGGCAGGACTCACTCTATCCCCTTGGTCGTCCACCTTAACCCCTAAGGCGATCAGTTAGTACATAAGTCACAGGAGCAGACGTGAGATACTTACGGTCCGGTCTTCGATTACAGCAATAGCTCGCGCCATGGGATCGTATTGGCCACAGGTATAGCCCTCAGATTTTTATAATTATCCGTCTATGTGATCTTTGTGTGGTCCCAAGGAGTTGACGTAGATGGCTTAAACCCACGATCTGACTACGAGAATGTGCTATCGCGTCATTGGGGACAGGCAAAACCCCTGAGGGATGACCCCTGTTAGTATCTTGAGGCGGACTTTGTGGACATTTTGGTGTGTATTGGGGTGAACGTTATGCGACTCTGTTGATCAAGAGAAGCATAGCCTGTGAGTACAGTGTATAACCTCTGCAAAATGTATAATCCATTCGACTTGGGCTCATAATGATTAGTCTTGACCATCATCCTTGATAGTGTGAGTGGGTGTAGCTGTCCGTATTTTGGAAAGTATCTGGCTAGGATAGTGAAGGCTCAACCAGTTAAAAATTTGAGAACTGACAGGAATGGAGACTACTCCCCCAGGTGCACTCACTAAAATACTGGTAGATTCAGGTACACTTCCATCTCTTATTTGAAAACCCATCTGTAGAAAAGTCTGTATAAAACCGACCTTCTACTAAAAAGAGAAACCCTAGCCTCTCCTTGATGACTCTATAAGCATGAATATAGCTAAGTACTGGGTTAGAGCCTGCTGAGTACTCTTGTAGTCACTTTTGCTTTATTACTCAGATGGAGAAGAAGATGAAACCGGCCTTGATGGCGATAAGTAGGAACGTCCTGCGCGCAAGTTTGTCTATGGTTTTCGCTTTTCGCTTTTTTCTTTTATGTAATAATTGTGCGAGGGTGACTGATGCACCTCACTGGTTTGTAACCTAAGTCTTGGATGTAAAACTCTATTTAGGACAATATATATAATATTACTAGTATAAGCTGTGTATCTATGATGTTCGTGCGTACTAACTTCTGATCCTGGGATTAGTACGGTATTCACGAGTTACCCCAGAAACAGGGTACGACCGTTTTTGCGGTTTTCGGTAAAATCGGTCTGGTTCGGTTTTACTAGACGACCGATTTTTGTTTTAAAAATTTTAAAAAATTTGAAAATTGAAAAAACTCTGAATACCGAAAACCAGTAAAACTAGTCGATAAACTAGTAAAATCGGTCGGTTAACCAGTGAAACTGGTGAGTTTTTAAATTTTGAAATCTGAAACTGTAAAACCCGAAGAAACTAACCAGTTTACTGTAGCAAATTGTTCAAATTTTAAAATTTTGATTTAGAGCAGTTTTTGATTGATTTTTTTAGTTTTTGCAGTTTTTATTAAATCAGTCCCAACCGGTTTTAAGAGTTTAAATGAAATAGTAAACCCTGTTGCATATGTCGCACTGAGCAATGCCACTTTCAGGCTGGGGGAAGATGGCCGTGTTTATATATATAGTCCACGGTTAATTACTGCTCTCAACTGATATACGGAGTACTTATTATACAGCAGTGAACTACCAATATTGCTGTGCATGCGTGGCATTGTTAGAGCCTCGTCACTGTACATAGTTTCCATGGGCCTTCAAGTATAGGTGGCCAATGGACCGTGCCGGGCCTGTCTAGCTCATACTCGGTCGGGCTCGTGCCCTGCTCTGCAGCGAGCTGGCACAGATCATTAAATAATCGGGTCGAACCGTACCGGATCGCAGGATGCCAGTCTAGATTAAGCACAGCTCGACTGTTATTACACATCCACATAGTTTCTGCCGTGTCGTCGGCCTATTAAGGTGGGCCGACCTGAAGCCTCGAAAAAATATAAACTTTTTTATTTTTTTAAGAAATTTTAGAAAACTAATTATATATAATATTTAAAATATTAAATTTTAAACATAAATGAGTTTTACATTTTTTTTAACATTGAATTTCAATAGTCTCACAGGCCTAATGGCTATGCAGGCTAGGTGCCGTGCGAGGCTGCTCTTGCTGAGCCAACAGACCTATGGTCACGCTCAGACACGACCCATGTTATGTTTCAGGCTGATTCGATCTACTTTTACACTGTGTTGTATTAGAATTGAGTCAAAATAGTTGAATCTCGTGTAAGTCTATTTGGCTCGACTCACATAGTCAACTATAGTCAACTTGTTTTCGAATGCAAAAAATTTAGAAACTGGCTTCGGCAGGTTCGTAATAATCTTCCGTGGCATTTATCACCGGCAACAATTGTATAATATCGTCACTGCATTAATTTCATATTGGTTTTTCCGAAGTGATGCTGTTCATGCATGGAAGTATATTGTATTGATCGATCTGAAGGTATACAATGGGGGCATAATAATCAATTTTTTCACCAAGGATCTGCCCCTGGACAGCGGACGTACTGCTGGCTCCAATTGTTTATACGCATGGCTTAGCCTAACCACATTCCATCCCCAAACGTGCAGCGACGAACATTGTTGCCGCGCAGCGCCTCCGATGGATGCTGCCGGAAGGCAGAAAAACCTGTGCGTCTTTAAGTGCCTCATCGTCGCATGGAATCTGTGCACTGTAACAGTCCCGCCGGCGGCAGGCAGGTCTCCGATGAGACATTACCTCGAGCTCTTCCTGATGTCTCTCGTTCCTACGCGATTAAGCCAGGACATTTTGAGATGAACTAGCTCGATGTTCAGCTTTCAGAAATAAAAATTGAGTAGCCATGAAACGCTCCGCCGATCCTTCCCTAGGTCCACACTGAACTGTCAGGACCAAGACTTTCTTCATCGATCTTATCCTCTAAATGCTCACCTAGCGTCACCTTGTTAGCAATCTTACAGTTCGTCTCCAAAGTGGGGCCAATATTTTTCATCACCCTAATCATATGGTTTATGTGTGTTAATTTCATTGGGATTTTTACACTGCTACTTAGATCCACGCTTAGGCCTTGTTCGGTTAGGGATGGAATGTCTTTGGAATGGTTTGGAACAAGTCGGATTGACCGACATGGTTTCAAAACATGGTGTGATTTGGAATGGCCGTTCAGCTAGGGTTAGTTTGGTTTGAAACCAGTCAATCCCACTCATTTCCACTTTTTCTGTGCTTGTAACGAAACCGCACCTATTGAGTATCGAAATGAAATCAACCGGTGGGAATAATGTGGCACAACTAAATTTAATGGAGCCTTGAATTCGTTACTTGCCTTAACTGAACACGTAAAATTTAACGGTGAGATTAAAAGAGACATAGATTCAAACTCACACATGGTTCAAATGACACAATGAATCCACCGAATCTCGATCAGGAACGAATACGGTTAAGAAACCGTTCCGCCTCTGCCGAACAAAGTCATAAGTGGGATGTTTTTGTTTGAGAGTGACGAGTGCGTAGCTAGTGATACATATCTATCATTGCCCGACACGAGTGGTGTGTCTTTCCATATGGAACACTTGGCCTGGAGGTCTCCCATGCCTGGGCCGAGACATCGTGACACGAAGAATGTATACCGTGTCACATGTGTTTGGGCAGTCGGTACGCTGCTGCGGTATTTTTATATGGGCGTGTCATACTGGCATCCAAGGTGTAGCAGTAATTTTTTTGGGAATTCCAAGGTGTAGTAATTAAGCTTACACCATATTGAGAGAAGCAGAGCGGGAAAATAGTTACTGCTTTCTTTAATTGCTTCAACAACAACTGCGATTCCCAAAGATAAAAAAAAAACCACAACTGCTATATAGGAGTATTATTTTTGCTTTATCGATCACAGCCGTGATTTGGAAATGACATACGGTTCTTACGAATTGTCTAGCGTATGTGGTGTGAGAAAGATACCGAAGTAGGTACGCATGCAGCATATACATATACCGTCGTTGATGAATGGCCGTACAATTCCAACATTTTGTTCTTTGTACTGACATAATTTTGCCGGAGGGATAATTTTCATCACAGGCTGTTACGTAAAGTATTACATAATTTTGAGCACTCGAATCTGCAGGCTACAATTACCTTATTTTCGAATGCACGTACAAATTTAGAAACTGGCTCCTGCAGTTTCATACTAACCTTTCGTGACGTTTATTCACCGGCAACACAATTGTATGATCATATCGTCACTGCACCAATTTCATATTGGGTTTTCCGTAAAAGTAGTGATGCTGTTCATGCATGGAAGCGTATTGTTCTGAAGGTATACAATAATGGGCATATATAATCGATCAGCAGAGATAAACAGCTGACTGGCTCTTACAGCATGGCTTTCCATCCCAAAACGTACAGCGACGACCGCTGTTGCCGTGGAGCGTCTCCGACAGTGCGATGGCGGGCGGGAAAATCTGTGCGCCGGCGCGCGTTCAAGTTCCTCATCGTTGCATGGAACCTCTGAACTGTAACCGCCCTGCCAGCTGCAGCCAGGTCTCCGATGAGACATTGCCTCGACTTCTTCCTAATGTCTCTCGTTCCTACGTACGCAGTCGATCGAGGCGTCAAGGCGGCGCTGACATTTCTGCGCACGGACGTGCACGTGCGTTGATTCGGATCCGTTTCGACGTCAACGCTAGCTAAATGCTCCTGCTTTTATAGACACGCGATATTATTCCGGAGAATAATCTGTGAAATGAAACCATTTTATTTACCCTTACGACAGTAAGACACCCATGCATATATACCCGCTTGTCAGGCTTTGTTTCAATCGATGTACTCCATATATTCTGCTGTAGCTACTGATTGATTTTAGAATAATCATCGTTAATTCGACACTCGAAGGTAGATGCCTAGCTAACACTAGTGTACATCGATCAAGACACTAAAAAATTTTGGTTCATGAGTTGCTGAAAACACGCAGCGACGAACGCTGTTGCCGTGCAGCGTCTCCGATGGATGTTGCCGGCGGGCAGGAAAACAAAACCTGCGCCTGTGCGCTCCCGCGAGCTCAGGTTCCTCATCGTTGCATGATACCTCAGAACAGTATCTGTCCCGCCAGTGGTAACCAGGTCGCTGATGAGATACGGCCTCAGAGTTCTTCCTGATGTCTACCGTTCCTACGTACGCGATCGAGCCAGCAGGACATGTTGAGATGAACAACGGCCCTATCATGTTGCAAGGACGCGAACGGGTTCTGCCTTTGCTCAGTGGATGCGTGCTACTTGTAAGGTAGGAGTTGTTGTCCCAATTGTTCTCGAACTAGCACTACGTGCTGAAGTACTGAAATGCCAGCTAAATAGACAGCGGTATGTTATTACTCTGCTTTTATAGACAACTTCATATTACTCTAGAGAATAATCCGTGAAACGAAACTATTTTAATTACTTACCCTTCAAACAGTACATACACATCCATGCATATATATACCCTCTTGACAGCACGCACCTCTGAATGTTCTGAGATGGGAAATAAAGTTCGGTTTCATTTCATGTTTATTTCCTGCTGTAACTTATTGATGTTAGAATAATCATCATCCTTAGTTTGACACTCGAAGGTAGGTGCCTAACACTAGTGTACACCAAGACACTAATTAAAGCTTCTGGTTCATGGTGTGCGTGGTCCTTGTGTCAAGGAATAGGATTCCGCCACTGTAACTTTCGTTCTGGACAGAGGACAGCTCTAAACTATTGCACCACGGGAAGCAGAATTTTTTCTCAGAACCTCTTTCTCTGCTTTTAGGCCGGCCAGCCATGGCAAATGATCGATGCTTCTTCAAAAGCCCCTTTCCTTGGTTGTTGTGGATGCATGGTGGCGACGCGAATACGATTCCACGAGTTTGTTTTCCTGATCTGCGTTGCTGAAAGGACACCTCGAAAGGCCTTTTTTATGTTCCTAATTTTTCAGTTCTTTTCTTTATAAGAGGATCCATTCTGTTCAAACTTAGACTGTTCATTGTTCCGCAGACCAGCTTAGGACAGCAGGACTCCGGCAACTGTGACAGACCATACGAACTCTAGAACATAAAGGGTTACGCATGGTTGGGAAGTGACATATGGGATGGTTTAGCACAATGTTTGCTCGCTTAGCAATTTCGCACATCCTTAATTATTCAGATCGTAAAAGTTAGTATAATGAAAATACGGTCATAAGTTTCTGAAAATTAGAGCGCGGTAATCACTAATGAGTAATTTTGATAGCGGCATAACTAATGAACTTTTACTGATCAGTTCCTTCCGTTTCTCCTTGAGGCACGAATCTCGAGGCATCATAAGACGATACTCGATGTATACAACTGTACCCACCTGGATCGAAACACGTGTCAGTTGTGCTCCCTCCATGTAGAGGTTGTCAAGACTCTTATTTATACGCGCTCCACTCTCTCGTCTTCGCGCTGCACCCTCTCTCCGTTCTCTCTCTTAACATCCTTCTCTCACATGTAGGAAACAGAGGATACCACAAGCCCGGAACAATGGCGGAGAAGGTGAGCCCTCTCTCTCTCTCTCTCTCTCTCTCTCTCTCTCTCTCTCTCTCTCTCTCTCTCTCTCTTGTTTGCCAAATTGCCAACGAAAATTATCAGTGTTTTCATTCCAGAATTGCCTCGTTTCTGATTTCGTGTTTTCATGAATCATAATTTGCGATCTATTTGTAAGCTGTAACGCATGCACATGCAGTTCAAATCGAACCGAAAGGTGGAGCCAGGAACATATTCGCACATACATGCTTTTGTGTAGGAATATATACATGCCCATCCTGTTCTCGAGCATACCGCAAAGTTTCGTCGAACACTTGAATTCCTTCGCTTTATCAAGATTTGGTTTTGATCCGAGGGTGCGTGTGTGTGTGTTATATGTAATTGAATTTACGAAATTAATTCAGGATTCGAATTGATGGAGGAGTTACGTACACGATTAAAACTTGAATATAAATACCTCTTACTGCTACAACGCATGCCAAAGGATTATTGTGTTCTACTGTTACTACGGCCAACTAATGCTGTTTACGATCATGAACTAATACTGCTAGCTTTCAACACAGATCTCGATGCTGATCGTGCTGGTCGACCTTGACTGCCGTAAGTGCTACGATAAAATGCGAAAGATTCTATGCAAACTGCAAGGTACTACCAATCACTTCTGCTTAATTCCTCAGAAATTTGAAATTTCTTGGTTTCTCACATGATGGCGTACGTACGTAACCTTACTCTGCTCATGATCATATAACTTGATCCGTGCGTGAAGACTGTGAGCGGATCAGGACCATCTCCTTCGACGAGAAGAGCAAGACGGTCGCCGTGGCGGGGCCGTTCGACCCGCAGAGGCTGGCGTGCAAGATCCGGTGCAGGGGCGGCAAGACGGTCAGGGACGTCGAGATCGTGGACGTCGGCGGCGCTAAGCCGCCCCCGCCGACGATGGTCGAGCAGCCGCCGCCGCCGTCGTGTCCTCCCGTCAGCAGCGGCAAAAAGAAAAAGAAGGGGAAGCACCACGCCGCGGAGCACCCGTCACCGCCACCGCCGCATGACCAGATGCCGCCCCACCCGCCGACGCCTGACAGGGGGATGGCGTCCTCGACGATGCCGCCGTTCCACGAGGAGGACAACCGGAACGCGCTGCCGGCCGAGCTGGAGCTGCCGCCGCCGCAGCAGGCAGCATCGCCGCCGAGGGAGCACCCGCACCCGGTGGAGTGTTACATGCCGCCACCACCAGCGGCAGCGGTACCCCCGCACGCGATGAAGCCGATGCCGCCGAGACCGCCGCCGTGCTCGAAGCCGGCGCCGGAGCCGTTCCCGGCGGAGTACGTGATCCCGCCGGCGGAGATCCGGTCGTGGCCTGCGGCGGCGGGGCCGTGCGGGTGCCCCTGCTGCGCGCCGTGCTACCAGGGGTACTACGAAGGCTGCAGGTGCGGCTGCGGCGGCACAAGGGTGTACGGATGCTCCGTCGCCGGTCCACCGCCCGCCGCGTGGTGCGGCCGCGGGTACCGTGGCTGCCGGATCGTCATCGAGGAGGACCCCAACGTCGCGTGCGCCGTCATGTGAGGTGACCGTCGTGGCTTGCGTGCCGCGCTTATGCATGTTCGAGTTTTTTCAATGGTTTTGCGTGGATTACAATTTAGGTTCCGGTCATGTTTGCACACATTGAGTAACGAATGCATTGTGCATAGTTACATGATCATGCGAGAGATTTCATACCTTTCTACTGCCTTTGTTCCAAAATATAACTATTTTTTTATTTAAATAAGGTCAAACATTTTTTAACTTCTATTAATAATATTGAGAAAAGTACTTAATTTTTAATATAAAAATATAATTTTTATAAAAATTTATCTAATAATGAATAAAAAAATATAATTTTTATATAATAAAATATTATTAATTATATATTATTAATGATCAAAGTGATAAAAATTTGATTTTGACTTAAATTTAGAAATGTTTATATTTTTAGAATGGAGGGAGTACTATGACAAAAATGTCAATTACAGTACTACTATTATTCGTGAGCAAGACAAGCAGGATCAGATACTGCTGCAAAGCCTGCAATCATGTAAATGGCGGGAAAGGAAAGATGCTCGATCGGGGCCTGTATTCTCTCGGCCACTAGAAACCACCACCTATCCTGATTCCTGACTGGTCTCTCTCATGCTCCACGCAGAGCAATATGCTAGCAAGTGCAGTCTTTCTGATCAGGACTGTAAAAGCCATGAAATAAACTGGCAAAGAGCTTCAGAAACCGTGTTCTGTTCTAGGAGGTGCAGAGCAAAGACAGCGGTTGTTGAGGAACTTTCGGTTGCAGTGAGAGACTTCGTTGATGCTCCGCTCGAATCTGAGATGACTCAACGATGCTGAAGCTGGCGCATCCATGATGCGCTTTTGAACTGAGGCATCTGTTAAAGGCACTTGCTAGGATGTTCATGGTTACCAGGATTTTGTTAGCACTACTAGGACAGTGTAAAAAGGTAGTTTAACTCTTCCGAGCTTCCTTGTGCGCTACGTAATACAGTAACTTCAAAGCAACAAACTCACAGTTTTCTTATGCGATGTGCCAAAGTTGTTGTTTTCTGAAATTGGTGTCGAAAGATGTAGATTTCTGATAAAGATCACACATAGTTGCAGGCTTCTAAAGTTTACCATTATAACGGAGAAGATGGAAGAAAGAAGATAATGACGTATTCAAAAATATAAGAAAGACGATGATGGATGAAAAACATGATTGAGCGGTGGATTTTTAAACGAAGAAACTTTTGCTGGTATTAAGTATGAAAATATTTTGATACAGCGTGTCGATCAGCGTGTCGATCAGAGCCGCCCTTGGGCCGGGCTTCGGCTGCCGGCTGATCATACCACTAATGCCTTGTTTTGAGCCTCCACTTCTATCCATCTTGGGAATGGCCGGTCGTTTCTGTTTTGGTCGGACCATTGGTTGCATGGCACAAGCATATCGGATTTTGCACCTAACCTCCCATCTATCGTCAAGCCTCGGGCTCATAGCGTTAGGTTGGATGCGGATGCTTTGCCCGAGAATGCTTGGGTGCGGGATTTGGCAGGGGTTCTCACAGTTCAGTGTCTGCTTGAGTTTCTGCTCCTCCAAGGGCTCGCCCTAGACCCTCTTGTGAAAGACCGTTTTGTTTGGAAGTGGAGTCCTTCTGGGGACTTCTCCTCAGCCTCCGCTTACCATGCCCTCTTCTTGGGGGGGGGTCGTCGATGCTTGGGGCGGCCCAGCTCTGGAAGACTCGGGCGCCCAACAAGTGTTGTTTTTTTTACTGACTTGTGTTGCTTGGTCGATGTTGGACGTCGGAGAGACTTCAGAGGCATAACCTGCCGAACTTGGGATCGTGTGCGCTTTGCGACCAGCACCTTGAGCTAGTTGATCACCTCCTGTTTTCTTGTGCTTTCAGCAAAGTGGTTTGGTTCAGAGTTCTTAGGCACTGTGGGTGGCAAGCTTTGTGGACAGGGCAGGATGCTCGTGTTGTGGAGTGGTGGCTCGCCAACCGCAAGCGGATGGTCAAACCTCGTCATAAGGCCTTCGACATCCTAGTGGTACTTGTCATTTGGGTGCTGTGGTTAGAGCATAATGATCGCATGTTTAGAAGCCTCTCCTCTCTCGCTCATATGGTAGCAAACAAGGTGATAGATCTAGCATATCTTTGCTCTCCAGCTAGTATGTTAGAGTGGTCGCTTCTTTTGGGCATGTAATTTTCGTTGTGCTTAGCTCGGTCGCTAGGGAGTGTGTTGTATCTCTTTGCTGTCTGTTTCTTTGTATGTACTCTCTTTCTATCTTAATATCAAACGTGCATCGCGCGGGGTTAAAAAAAAATATTTTGATACTAAATTTCTAAAATTCTTTGAGAATGGAGAAACCAATTTTCCACTCTCTATAACTATGAGAATTATGATTAGTTTTCTAACTCTTTCAACTTTAAGCTTCTTTTGAAGAACCATTTCACGTAATCGTATGAACCACTTCTTATATAGCTTTCCTACCTATATAAAAAATCAGATTCATCGAGTTCTGCCAAAACCTCACTTAGGCCCCCGTTTGATATAGATTCTTAGAAAATAGTTTTTTTTTTATAAAAATAGCTTCCTAAAAAACGGCTTCTTTGTAAAAATATATTCTCGACCAGAAGCACTTTTTAAACTGTTTGGTAAAATGGCTTTTATTATAGTTTCAATGTAAAAATAAGTAAAGAGGTTGAAGCTACATTTTTAGCTTTTGGCTTCTAATACAAACTAAAAAAGTGCTTCTTAGTAGAGAAGATAGAAGCGCTTATTTTGAAACTATTTGGTGAGCTTTTTATAGAATCCAGAGCAAAACTACCAAACCCTTATAGTATACTTCCTATGTTTTTAAATTTGACTTTTAACTTAAACTTTAACTATTCGTCTTATTCAAAAAAATTTTATAAATATTATATATTTTGTTACAATCTGATTTAACACTAGAGTTATTTGAATCACAACTTAAATTTTTACACATTTAAACTAATTTTTTAAATAAAACAAATAGTCAAAGTTAAAATTAAAAGTCAACGGTCACATCAATTTAAAAAT
>BCLH01000008.1:689942-725540 GCA_001602315.1 Zoysia pacifica | reverse complement strand
AATTTTGACTATTTATCTTATTAAAAAATTTGTTTCAATGTGTAAAAGTATTAGTCGTGATTTAAATTCTACTAATGATAAATTGAATAATAACAAAAGTTTTGAATAAGACAAATCGTAAAAGTTGAAATTTAAAAGTGAACCGTGTCAATAATTTAATAATTTTAAAAAAAAAGAGTACTCCCTTCGTACTCATAATTCAATTCATTGTAAATAACTTTTAAGTTAAGTTTAAAAATATAAAAATTATATAAATAGATTTGTTTTAAAAAGTACTTTCATAAAAACATATATATTTGACTTTTAATAAATATTTTTCTTAAAAAATCAAATTCAGTCATTGTGCAACACGACGGATTATGAAGGGAGTATTCCGTAATTCAATTGCAGTAGACAAAACCAAATCAAACCGCACTTTAACACACGCACAAGGATACGCCGATCATCCCGGACCCCTGGTGCTCCTCCCATAACGCCCGCCACGTCATCACCGTGACGAAGCTGAGCCTCACACACGCCGAAGCGGGGCCGGCAAAGCAATCTCCCTCCCCGAATCCTGGGATCCTTGCTTTCCTTATAGCGGATCGGTCAACGCGACGGGGATTCCGTTCCGGCCGCAAGCGCGGTGCGAGAAGTTTCCGTAAACCCTCGCCGGCGCGCCGACATCCTCCCTTTTCATCATCTTGTTGCAGGTGAATCCGTGGTGTCTCCCTCTTCCTTCCACCCCTCCCCTCGCCTTCCACTCGAATCGGCGCTCGTGTTTTCGGTCAGTGGCGACGGATTGGGGGTTGGGACTTGCGTGCGAGGAGAATAGGGCTGGCGGCCTGGCGCTTGGCGTCGGCAGAGAGGGACAGGGAAAGATGGGATTTTGATCTCGTCCGATGTGATTTCGCCGTCTCGGCTCCGTTGCGTAAAGGTTGGAACTTGAGTCGTTGAATGGGCAGGCGAAATTTGGTCGTTCCTGTTCGGTGTGCGCTGGGGGTTACTCGCTGTCGTTAGTAAAATAGATGGTCTTGTTGATTATATGCGGGTTATTAAGCTGGATAACCTAGGATTGGAATCGATTCAGGTTCCGTCCTGATCAGTTTAAGCTTGGAATTTGGGTGGATTGAGTTCTCACGGCATAGTTTTGCTGTACTGGTGCATTTTGTTATTTCTACAAGAGGAAGGTAGTCGAGTGCTGTTATGCGGTGATGGTTTATTGAGCAATATAGTTCGCCTAAATGTCTCAAGTCTCACAAAAGATGTAACTTTGTTGTCAATTTGAGCTCCGGAATGACTGTATCGTCTTCTTTCATTGCAGACCGTCTTGGGAAGAATTCAAGGAACTGAGCTGGACTTGTTAATTACGGAGTTCTCATTGAAGGAACTCTGTTCAGAGCTTCCCTTAGACAATGGGCGCTTTCTGCTCGTGCCTGCAAGTTGATTACTCAGACCACCTTGGGAACAATTCGTCTTCAGCGTTTAGGAACTGTGTGTGCCTCAGATGTTTTGTGCAGAAGTTAATCAGTGTGGTATGCTCATTCTTCCTGGCAGTATTTTGTCTATGAATGCTATTCGGGTGATTGGTATGTTGGTGGGAGAACGATCAGTTGATTCTCATCATTCCAGTCCTACAAGATGCAAAGAATCAAAATCAGCCATTTATTTGGGGAAACCGATAGCCTTAATCATTCGGCAAATGTCAGAAATATTTGATAGCTTATTTGGGGAACAAATAGTCAAGTATATGTGCTGAGCTGTTTTCAAATGTAGCAATGATTTATGTGTTTTAATCGCTTGGGAAAAGATTGATTAATTCTGCAAAAGCAAAGACTAATGTTAGTGCTGCTGCTACTGAATTTAAACAATCCCATTCTTCTATGGTAACTAGACCTACACTTCCTACAAAAGTCCACATTGCACTTAATTAAACAGATTAGATCTGACAATCTGTGATGGAAATGTAATATGAATTAAAATGTATTTGACATTTTGATTTTTTCTGTTATCAGTACACTGTTATATTCCGCGCTGGAGCAGCGCATCCTGTTTCTCAGGCTATAGAAGCCACTCCAGTTGATACAACCGGAAGTTCCTTTGACACGTATCGTTCACCTCCAAGACCACTGCCTTATGATGATCCACGGTTTTCCCCTCGCTCTCGTGACTGGTTTGCACTGAGGCGTGAGGCCTCGAGTCATTCCCCAGAGGAATCAGAACCACTTAGAGCTGATGATGATGAGGAAATGGAGACCCCAGTCACAATAGACAAGCCAAGTAAAACAAACTACAATACTAAAATGAAAAGATGCAGTTCTGCTTACGGAGAGAAGCTGCCACCAAAGGAACATGGAAACTACTTTACCTATTTTTCCCCATCTGCTGAAGATGAAGATGTCTGCCCAACATGTCTTGAAGGTATTGCTTGCTAATCTTATGCTATACATTCATGACATGATTTCTCAGAATTGCTACCCTTTTATCTGAACATTATTCTTTTGGTCATATCAGTTTGTTAATGGCTACTTGACTAAAATTGCAGATTATACGTCTGAGAATCCTAGGATAGTAATGAAGTGCTCGCACCATTTCCACCTCAGCTGTATTTATGAGTGGATGGAAAGAAGTGAAGCATGCCCTGTCTGTGGGAAGGTAATTGTAGTTCTTTGTTGTTATGATTTAATGGTAGTACGGTTGTTATACTGTAAAATCAGTAGCTTGAATTTACTTTAAAATCTCAAACAAGCATTGAAGGCGTCTCTCCATATAAACTTCCTTTACGTGCTACCACTATAAAAGATATAGTACCACCAACCTTTGAATTATAACTTTTGCGTTTTCGATGTAGTTATGAAGAGTAATGCTACATTTGGCAGCATTTAGTCCACCCAATTCATGTAGTATTATTTAATACAAACATTACAGTTAGTATCTGAAAATGATTGTGCACATTGTTGCACTGGAAATCAGTTGCCTGAATTTACTCTCAAAGTTGAAGGTGTCACTCCATATTAACTTTCTTTACATGTTACCACTTTAAAAAATATGGTACCATCAACCTGTGAATGTGCATTGAAGACCTGTGATAATGCTACAATTGGCAGAAATGAGTCCACCGAATTCATCTTATAATTCATTTTTTTGCTACATAGCTATCGCAATCTTTTCACCTTTTTGTTTCACGCTTCGTTTCCTGGTACCTATTCTCAATCAGTCTCTTGCTTTTTCTCGTTGACCTTTTTGCAGAAAATGGAGTTTGATGAAACAACTTAGTCCTCACATGGTGATCAGGAAAAGTATGATCTAGTCCAACAAATCCTGTGTCTATACGCCCTGTACATATTGGATCCATAGTACTCTCCTCTTTTGCCATACCTGCATTATTGGAATACTGGAGCGGTGCACATAAACATTCTTTTTTTTTCTTCGAACACACAACTGGGGGGAAGTTTTCCCTTTTGTCTGTCTGCGCCCCTGTGTTGTCCAGACTTGGACTGGAGGTGCTTAATTGTCAGTCCGGTCATAGTTGGACCGGAACTCTGTAAATTAACGACAAATGCATAATATATGAAATCCCATGGTTCTGGGGTTGCCCCTTGTAGGTTTTGTCTGTGTTCACGACCAGCTAGCTGATGAGTGTACATAATGCTATTGAAATTTTTGCACAAGATTGGATACCTGAGAATTTACTTTTGTGGAGTTAACAGCTAACAGAGTGATTGTGCCGTCTTATTTCAGTAGAGTTCTTCATTTTACGTACTGAGTTGTTCCATCAAGCAGCGTCTCAAAACATAAGTTATGTGCCAAGTCTAGTGCGTTTAAGTGGCATATTACTTGATGCTGCTGGTCTGATGGAGCAGGCACCACATGCACAAAATTGTAAGTTGTGAGATGGTGAAGGGTTCCTAGAACTCTGCTTATGGGTATACAGGGAGCCATCTTATTTCAGAAGACACATCAGTACACGACACTCTTTGAAAAAGTTCAGAGATTATGCGAAACATTCGTAGTCTTCACCAGATGAAATGAATCAAGAACATGGAATCCTGACATCAGCGATTAAACTAGACACGAGGCAAGCTACAGAACGAACACAATTGTCGGCGTTGTAAAGCCATCATGTTATGAGCAAACTGTTATGCAGTAGAAGTTGTAGAACACGCTCTGTTCACGAGCAAGTACAGTTCTCTGAACCGGAGACGACCCTCACTTGCCGGCGCCGGCGCCGAAGAGGTAGTCGAGCGACGAGCCGCCGCCCGGCGCGGCGTGCACCTTGGTCGACAGGCGGTCCTGTCACCATGACCGTGGCCAAGCGAAGCTTCAGCGAAAAAAAAAAAAAAATAAAATACAAGAAATTCATGGGAGATGGCAGAGACCGACCGTGAGGAAGTTGCCGCAGTTCTGCCCCTGCGCGCGGAAGTAGTTGTTGGTCTGGCTGCTCCGGGCGCCGGCGGGCACCTCCTTCATCTTGGTACCACCTTCTTCCACCGCCGCCGCCGTAGCCGCCGTCACCGTCTCCCGCGGCCTCTGCTCCGATACCGGCTTGGCCGGCGCCGCGCCGCCGCCGAACAGGTACCCCAGCGAGCTCTGCCCGCCACCGTAGCTCACGCCGCGGCCACGCCCCATGGATGATCCTCCTCTTCTAACAAGCTAAGCTCAGCTGCTCTCTCCCGGCCTCTAGCTACGGCGATCACCGACGGACGACGTAGTCACGTAGACGCCGCTCGTCCGACGATGCGTTGCTATTAATAGAAGCTGCCCAGCGACCTGTGACGTGTCGTTGCATCGCCGCCGTCGGTTTCTGCTTTTGGTTCTTGTCTCTGGGGATCGGACGGCGGGGCGTCGGCGTCGGCTCGCCGACGCGTCGGTGGTGCGGTTGGCTGCGCGTCGCGATTATTGGGAAATAATGGGTTTGGTTTAGGTACCCTCCGGCGCTGGCGCCAACCCGGTTTCGGTGCATGGCGCATGAACAGTGAACATGCCGCGTCAATTTTTTTTATTTATAAAAACCTGTAAACAGTTTCAATTGTGTTAGCAGAACCACCGATTGACACGACCTTGATACGCATACATTTTTTTTAATTTGTATGTTATGATCAGATTCATCACAAGCAGTGGAAGGCTGGAAGCTACTGCGGCATATCGAGATAATGAAGTACTGCAGTGGCATATGGCATTTCAGTGATCCTTAGCACTGTAGTGGAGCAAAGAACAATTTGATATGGCAGGTACAAAGTTAGGCCTTCAAACATCCACCCTCGATCAGTGGCTTGTTGTTCGAGGAAAGCATCAAAGGCCCGAGCAGACAACAAGTTGGAGAAAGGGATGTGGCATCTGCTGCCGTTGCCTTTAAAGATAAACCATATTTAAAGATAAAAAAGGAAGGAAATAAACTAGTGCATTATTACTAGTATTAGGTAAGATGGAGGCGTCCATGTCTTTATGATGGAGACTAACTGATGCAGAGGTCAGTATGTGCACCAAACGATAAGGCATCAAGAATCCTACCCATGCCATTTGCAGGATTTGTCTCAAGATCTTTTTACGTTGGATCAAATTTATTCAGCTGATAGCTTGAAAAGGTCCAGAGATATATTTCAACTTCATGATTAGAAGTCCACCTGACGCAGTATGGTTGGTTTATGTTCCAATGTGATTTCTGCTCTTTGTTGTCAAATACAAAAACAGAACAATCCAATTTTTTTTTTAAAAAAGAGGAAAACAGAGGAGGCTGCAAGAATGATGGAAATGGTTAGTTGCTCCTCCTGTCAGTACTCTTGCCTCCTGTGAACTTGAAAGATGGAATAGGAAACATGCGAGCTCTGGAGTTTCTTTCACTTATAGTCGTGGACTACACCTCACTGACTTAAAATAAAAGGAGGCCCTCAAATGTAATATGTGTAATATAAAATGAAGTACTGAAGAAGCTGAAGAGCTTCATCGAGGTTGCAGTGTCTTCTTTGGCCGATATATATACAGCGCAAATGGTGCGGCAGAAGTGCGATCGTTGGGGCGCAGACATAGACCGTAGTTCTTGCTCTCGCTGCTGCCTTAATTAGCAGTGACTTGAGTGAAGCAACAAATGTTGGGCCCAACTGTTCTCGGAAGCAAAAGACACCGGTTGAGAGAGAAGTTGACGGATTTATATATGCGTGCACTCGAGATGAGGGTCGCCGTGGCCGAGTCGCTTGCCATGTATAGGCCTGGGAGGAATCGGGATCGTCCACGGAACAAAATGTTTTTCGGACCCTTGCAGAGTTTCTCAACCGGTTGCTGTTGGGCACTGGATAAGGAACTCTCCGGGTAACTGTGTTTCCAGAGCTCAATAAACTGCAAGAATGAGGGAAGTCCATTTGGAAAGGCACTGGATAAGGAACTGGAGCGACACGAATCTCGTCTTGGAAGACAGCAGCTGGGGACCTCAACCAATCTAGGGGATTTTAAGCAAAGAAAAATCAAGGCACGAGTCACTTGCGTCGATGCGTCCAAGCGCAAGGAAACTGACGCTGCAGCTTACGGCATTCACGCTTGCAGCCAGCGACTAGTGGTGGCTCCTTCGCGGCAAGCTAACGAGTAGGGTAGGGATGTCAATTTGAAGTAACTAACGGTAACAATTTTGAAATGGAGGGTATAAATTTTTGAAGCCACGAGTTAAATTTTTCAAGCCACATCCCGATTCACGTAACAGTGCCTCTAAGGTGTTTCCGCTCCATCTTTATTTCTGTAAACACTGAACGAGTTTGACCATTAGCCATTGTGGCTCTGTTTATAACGTCTTTTATTAGCCATTAGAACTTTGTTTTTCTTTCGAGACGTTAGAGGCCGTCTACACTTTAATAACTAAATAAAACCAAAATTACTATCCTCAAGTATTGCCAACCACAGGTAACCCTCTAAACTAGTTTTTAGTTTAAATTCATCCCTACAACCTTGCTATTTGACTCAATTTATCCTATACGATAATTTATTTATTTTCTATATATAAACGTAATTTTAAGCTAAAATTTACAAAATAATAGAGCATATCATAACACATATTAAAAATACATCATAATTATTTATAATTCTTTTCATAGTGAAGAACATTTAATAGTAAATTATTCCTTAGGATACAACACTATAAGAAAATAATGATAAACAAAAAGATAAAGCATTTAAAGGTCAAAAAGGAAGGAAATAAAGTTATGCATTATTATCAGGTAAGATGGAGGTGTTTGTGTCTTTATGATGGAGACTAATGCAGAGGTCACATGGTGCGCCAACGATAAGACATCAAGAATCATACCGTGCACAAATGATAAAAAAAAAAAACACATATGCGGATAATTTTCTATCGTCGCTTCACAAGTTAGGAAGTTCCAGTCTTTCGTATTTTACAATCATCAGTCCCTGGCCACTGGTCCTGTTTGATTTTTGGTCGTCCCGACCGCCTCATATCTGCGTAATGTACTTGAAAAAGGCCCTGAACTGTAACATGTGTAGTATACAATGAGATACTGAAGAAGCTGAATAGCTTCATTGAAAAAGGCCTTAATTAGCAGTGAGTGAATCAACAAATGTTGGGCCCCAACTGTTCCAGGATGCAGAAAAGCAGGAACACCGGTTGAGGGATAAATTGACGGACTTCTGTGGTGTGAACTCGAGGCTGGTGTGGCCATGGTTGTTCTTCCAGGAGTAGAGGGTCGCCGCGGCTGAGTCGCTTGGCGTATAGGCCTGGGAGGAATCGGGATTGCCCACGGAACAAAGCATTCTTTCCTTTTGGTTTCTCGCAGATGACAAGGGGCCATTTTATAGTTCTTCGCGTGCATATGCCTTGGATAAGTTCTCTCATGCACTGCTTCAGCACTTAGGCGTGATCATCTCAACTGAACTACATGTGCAAATGTAGTACTGGCCCATCGCTTCACTGATTTGTCTCATGTCTAACAAAACATGGTAGGAAGCAGAAGAGCAGACACACCAATGAGAGAGAAGATGCTGGGAGTGATGTAGTATTACTCCAATCTAAACATGCTATGGCTGGTCTTCCAAGGAACGAGGGTCGCCATGCTGAGTGGCTTTCCATGTAGGTCTGAGAAGCATCAGGATCACCCATGAAACACAGGCCTATTCTCACTCTTGCAGGGTATCTATACAGGGACCGGGGGCTTGTTCAGCATCCGTATTGTTACTGAAAACAAGTGCTTGCTGTTCCGGTTCTTCGTTCTCTATTTTAAGAGTCTTCTTCATATCCCTTGGCCACATTATCTGATTAATTTCCTTGTAATAACACATTAGAAACTTGTAACAAAGCTAAAATATTTTTCTAACAATATTTCATTTCTACGGTGTTTCTTGCACATGTCAGATTTGTATGTCAGTACTCTTAGATTTGAACCAGAAGTATATAATACGTAGCCACTTTACGTGCTTTGGATGTCTTTATCTTCTTAGGTCTTTGCTCTTAAATTTAATGTAGTGATAACATAGTGTTGGAATCCGGGATCCTACACGAAGGTCGTATTCGAAGGAGGTAGGAGTCCGGGGCTTCGGCTCTCGGCGAGGCGAGGTTTGAGGCGCCGTGCTGCTGCTCGGCGCCTCTCTGGTGGTGGCAAGGCAGGAGGAGAGAGATCAGGAGAGATTTCTTAATCTTCGGATGATTTTATTAATAACCGAGCGTAGGATTTTATAGCCAAATTCTAACAAACCTTAGAACTAATTCAAAATTAATCAAACTAATAGATCCGATAATCTAGAAATTTAGCTAATCCAACTAATAGATCCTCTAATGAAGGAAGTTGGTGGCAGCTAGCCAGGTCGCCAGCTATGCGCCCTTAGCCACGGCGGCATTGGTACACCTCACCCACCATAACACATAGTCAATAATTGCATTCAGTTCAAGAGTACATATAAGTTGGTAATATTTCTTTGGAGCCAATATAGGAGAGATGCTTGAAATTGCAACAACTGGGAGAGAAGTGAACCAAGGGATACAGGGAGTTCACACAAATCTGATGTTATTACTAACATTGCTGTTCACAAGATGATCACCATGGAGAAATTCCCTGGTTTCGCCAACCATCTTCACTCTCTGCTATATGTAGTCATTGTCCCAACAAGGGAAGACCACTATCGCAGTGAAACACGCTCTTGCACACTGTGATGAAGGATTAGTTATACTGAGTGCTTTCCCCAAAGGTAGCAATCATGCCACTCCAAAAGGTGCTTGGAAGTGAGTCTGGCTATGCTATTGTATTGAAATAGGCCACAGTGACAGCAGAATTGTCATTTCCCACTGGTGGTTCACACATCATGTTTACATTACTCCGCAAATTCATCTACATTCGTGATATGGTAGGGGAGCAAAAGACATAACAATTATGCATGACAAAGTCTATTATTATTATCTTTTTTTCCCCAGTGCTTTGTGAATAATTCAAGCACAATAGTCTTCAATGCTCTGCTAGCCAGCCGGAATGACTTTTGTCTCCTCATGCTGCAGCAATGCTCCAAACCGCAGGCCCCTGAACCAAAATCTGCATAAAGACTGAATGTTGTAATATCAAATATTACATCATTACGACATGTCCAAAATAGGCCAATATAATGCAGCTGCCCCAACCAAGGTTTTGTTTTCTCTTTTAAACTATTTTGATGCAATCAATGTGCTTCAGAGCATACAACACGTTGCCACATGCTGGTCCGTGCTGAAAGAGAGGCCTAGCAGATAAAAAAGTGAGACTGGTTTGTATGTGATCTCTTTTAAATTAATTTAATTGCATTGACTGAAGCAGTACATGTTGGGTAGGTTGTGGCTTCCTTCGCCGCTATAGAAACGAAGAAAGTAGAACAGAAGCTGCAATATATATCAGCTTAGAGTGAAGTGATCATGGGATCGATGGTGAGCATTCAAGAATCTGATGTGCCCATAGCATCTCATCCAAACAAGAAGGCTACGATGGCGGAGTTGTTTGTAGGCATGCGGGGCACCAGCTGGGTTCATCAAAGCATCAGGTTTGCTATCAGGACAGCCGCTGCCATTGCCAGAGCTACTCTTTGCCACTGTATAATTAATCTGTTTGGAGCTGCAATTTAGGATCCTGCTTTAATATTCTTCGGAAAATATGGTCTTTTTTTTTTCTATCTATGAAGATTGATGATAAGAGCAACTTCTGCTCAACATATGTGAACCATGTATGTATCCACTTATATTCACTCAGGTTGATCAGCACAAGTTTTATGGGGCTTCTTGCACTTGGGAGTTTTATCCTCTGTTAGCTAGTCCTTGCTAAAGGTACACTAATCACATATAAGTATTACTGTAGAGTTAATTTCCTATTTCAGTATGAAGTCATGTAATCTCTACAAAAAAATAATATCCCTATTCTTAGCAGTCCTGTATTTAAATCTAAAGATACATATCATACTACTGGCCTCGAATTTTGCAGAAGCTCTCAAATGAATGATATTTCCCTGGCACTTCAATTTTGTTTGCTGGATTGAGCCAACCAGTACATGTATTAGGTGGAGATCGTTCTTTGATCTATATGTATATATGGAGTAGGAGTGATCGATGCTGGTATTAGGTGAATGGCCGTGAGCTGTGAGTGTGAGAGAAGTGAACAACCTACCAAGGGATTTAGGGTCTGAACACCAACCTGATGTCAGGACGGTTTCGCTTACTGTGATGTGAGTGTCGTGATGGTAGGCTTGTGTGGTATCAGGACGATGCCACGGAACGTCGCTCTCCTCATCGTTGAACAGCTGAAGCAACCATTGATGCATACAGCGGTCGCATGGACTAAGTTGCCCAACGCCACCACGCACTTCCAAACTTCAGGCCACACCGTTTCACGTGATTCCACGTTTCCACAGAGTTACTGGAGTTGGAGTTCGATTGCGGGGAAAGTTGTCCATTATAGAGATTAGTATTATCAGAGTGGAATTGTACGTTATAAATTAAACGGTAAAATTGTCCTGGTGATTTTAAATAGGATGCATGCATAACATAGTAGTACGTACTCACTGGCGCCGCCTTCTTAGGTACCATGTACGAAGAGTTTGGGAGGTGAATTTGCTTATTTTGTTGAAAATTTAAGGGTGTTACTTATAGAAGCATCCTTTCTGTATTGGCATGTGAAGCACAAATGAGATCTTAGTATTTAGTACCCACTTCAATGCCCATCGGTGTTTATACGCTAAAGGGACAGGATTTTCTCTCTGGTACCGATTTTTCAAAAACAATTTCTTTTTTTCTACTAGTAAATTAGAAACCACCTACTTCAGCATATAAATATTAGAGGCGCTCTCAGGTACTAGTACAAACATGAATGCATGGGTGATAGTAGACATGAGTCGGCTGCTCTGCTTGACAAATTGGTCACTCCACTGTCTTGCTCCAAATAGGCCTTTGAGGCATCAGGGTCATTGTCTCGTCGGGCAACCGTGCAAGCACAGTGAATCGTACTGCAAGGCGTTTGTAGTGTCGCCGGTAGGTTCACAGGCCCGGTCTCAGCTTGGTGTTTCGAATAGGCATGCGCTAAGAGATACTGGCACTCAGCAGTCTCTTAGCTCCTACCTGTTGCCCCAACATTCCAAGTAGAGTGCTGCTCGCTCATCTGATCCACGTCAGCTGCCACTCTCCCTCGATCTTGAAACGCTTCGCTTCGGTGTGGCTGTCAAGTTGATTTGCTTGTATGCCGGCAGTCGCAATGTAGCAGTCTGATCCAACAGGCACTAATGGATGATCAGCAATTGCCTCATACGCTTCATCAACCTAGGACCAGAAGCCGTAGGAGACAGCATTGTGGGAGCCGTGTTGGGACAGTACTGGAGAGATGAACAGACCGTAGGTGGGGGCAAGTGAACTAGGTCAGTGCTATGAATTGTGAAGAATGACGATCTCTTCGTTACTAAATTATTGTCAAATCTATTTCATTTTTAAAGTAAAATTGTTATCCTAACAATACGAGTAGGTACAAATCGGTTTCGAGCACTGAAAAAGCCATACCAGTACTTATACGAGCTGGTGCACAATAAATTTTGGTCAAGTTGAAAACCCTCCACTACAGTGTATAAGTAGCTATAGCAGCCGTGGGTTAAGCTAGTGGACTAGCTGGAACATAAATTGGTCATAGATCTTCACGAGTGAATCGGTAGCTTCATTGCCATGGTACATTTCCAATAGGCTTGTGGGACGTCGGGATTTCTGGTGGTACTACGAGGATGAGTAGCCTCAAAGGTGCCGTGATCAAACTACAAAGTTGTAGATCAAAACCACGGTTTCATTTCAGCCAATGACGAGCTAGCCCATGGCTGCAACACAGAGGTCGACTTTAGGTTGCGTTGCTCTGCCCTTGATTCTAATCCTGAGCTTGTGCATTACAGAGGCAGAGAGCAGTGTATCATCTGTTGGTGTGCAGTTGCAGTACTTGTTTCAGCAATGTCCATTTTGTGGATTTCCTAGTTTAACTTGGTCACTTGAGATTTCGAGAGAGACCAGAAATCTAAGCCTTTTGGAATGCGGGAATTTTTCCTATTTTTTGCATTTTTTCTGTGAAATTGAACTGATTCCTTTGAAATTTCTGTGAGATTTCTGTGAAATTCATGCGTTTCAAAGGAGGCCTAAGCATTTACACTAACTCATTGAAAAACCTCTGGCTTGCACTTCAGACTAAGAAGGTGTTTGGTTAGATTGTTTTTCTCTGTAAATAGATTACATACAAGTCCGTGCAGGAAGAGAGGCCTAGCAGATAAAAAAGTGAGACTTGTTTGTATGTGATCTCTTTTAAATTAATTTAATTGCATTGACTGAAGCAGTACATGTTGGGTAGGTTGTGGCTTCCTACGCCGCTATATAGAAACGAAGAAAGTAGAACAGGAGCTGCAATATCAGCTTAGACTGAAGTGAATCATGGGATCAATGGTGAGCATTCAAGAATCTGATGTTCCCATGGTATCTCATCGAAACAAGAAGGCCACGATGGCAGAGTTGTTCGTAGGCATGTGGGGCACTGGCTGGGATCATCAAAGCATATGGTTTGCCATCTGGACAGCCGCTGCCATTGCTAGAGCTACTCTTTGCCACTGTATAATTACTCTGTTCGGAGCTGCAATTTAGGATCCTGCTTTAATATTCTTCGGAAAATATGGTCTTTTATTCTATCTATGAAGATTGACGACAAGATTAACTTCTTCTGCTCAATATATGCGAACCATATATGTATCGACTTATTTTCACTCAGGTTCATCAGTGCACATTTTATGGGTCTTCTTGTACATGTTAGTTTTATCCTTTAGTAGCTAGTTCTTGCTAATGGTATACTAATCATATATAAGTATTACTGTAGAGTTTCCTATTCCATTATGGAGTGATGTAATCTCTATAAAAAATAATAACCCTATTCCTAGCAGTCCCATATTTAAATTACAAGATACATATCATACTACTGGCCTCGAATTTTGCAGAAGCCCTCAAATGAATGATATTTCCCTGACACTTCAATTTTGTTTGCTGGATTGAGCCAACCAGTACATGTATTAGGTGGAGATCGTTCTTTGATCTATATATATATATATATATGGAGTAGGAGTGATGGTGGTATTAGATGAATGACTGTGAGCTGTGCGTGCGAGAGATGTGAACAACCTACCAAGGGATTTAGGGTCTGAACACCAACCTGATGTCAGGACGGTTTCGCTTACTATGGTGTGAGTGTCGTGATGGTAGGCTTGTGTGGTATCAGGATGATGCCACGGAATGTCGCTCTCCTCATCGTTGAACAGCCGACGCAGCCATTGATGCATACAGCGGTCGCATGGACTAAGTTGCCCAACGCCACCACGCACTTGCAGAATTGCAGGTCACACCATTTCATACGATCCCACGTTGTGTGAAATACCTGCCTCTGTGACCCGTTGGCCTGTTGGGCTTGAGGTCGGAGTGGGCCAATCAACTGGCATGTAAGAAATGAAGTAGCAGGAAGGTTCAACATCGAAGAATATTTTTACCAGGACGAACCTTCTTCCCTGGCTCTCCCATCTCCCTTGGTTCCTCCCTGCTGCTGATTGATCTCCCTCGGCTTGCTCTTCTCTCTGATTCCACGGCTCTGCTCCTTGTAATCTCCCGTTGCTGCTTCCTATGTATCTTTGTTCTACCTACTGAATATATGCCCTGTTTGGAAATTCATTCTGTTTTTGCTGAATTTATACGAGTTTTGTGGTCTGAGTTGTGAAATTTGTTAGAGGTTCGTAACACATTCCCACGGATTTACAGGCGTTGGAATTTATTGCGACAAAGTTGTCCATTATAGAGATTAGTATTATCAGAGTGGTATTGTACGCTATAAAATAGTAAAAATGTCCTGGTAATTTAAATAGGATGCATAACATAGAAGGGCATACTCACCAGCTCCGCCTTCTTAGGTTTCATGTACAAAAAGTTTGGGAGGTGATTTTGGTTATTTTGTTTAAAATTTAAGGGTGTTACATATATAAGCATCCTTTCTTTATTGGCATGTGAGGCAAATGAGAGCTTAGTATTTAATTCCCACTTTTGTGCTCATCCATGTTTATACGCTGAGGGGACAAGATTTCTCTCTGGTACTGACTTTTCATAAATGATTAGTTTTTTTCTAGTAAATTAAAAACCACTTACTTCAGCTTATAAATATTGGAGGCGTTCTCAGGTAGCACAAACAGAAATGGGTGATATAGACATGAGTCGGCTGCTCTGCTTGACGAATTGTTCAGTCCATTGTCATACTCTAAATAGGCCTTTGAGGCATCAGGATCTTTGGCGCGCCCATTATCTCTCCAAGCACAGTGAATCGTCGCCGGAAGGTTCACAAGCCCAGTCTCAGCTTGGTGTGTCAAATAGGCATGTGCTAAGCAACTCTCGCCTTCAGCAGTCTCCAGTCTCCCAGCTGTTGACCCAACATTCCAAGTAGAGTGCTGCTCGCTCATCTGCTCTGCGTCAGCCGCCATTCTCACTCGATCTGGAAATGCTTCGCTTTGGTGTGGCTATCAAGTCGAATCGCTTGAATGTTGGCAGTCGCAATGTAGCAGTCTGTTAGGAATCGGACAGGCATACCGGTTGGGCTACATGGGCTTGGCCTGGGCAAAGCAATGCTACTGAACATGGGCCAAGAAATGCAATATAAAAGGAGCAACAGGAGCACCGTGAGGAGGCAAAGGAACCGGCGGCGAGCTGCGGCTCGAGGCGAGCGTTGCTCGATTCCTCTGCTGTTTCCTCTTCTTCTACAAAAAATAATATCCCTATTCCTAGCAGTCCCATATTCAAATTACAAGATACATATATATTATACTACTGGCCTCGAATTTGCAACAGACCTCAAATGAATGATATTTTCCTGACACTTCAATTTTGTTTGCTGGATTGAGCCAACCTATTAGGTGGAGATCGTTCTTTGATCTATATGTATATATGGAGTAGGAGTGATCGATGCTGGTATTAGGTGAATGGCCGTGAGCTGTGAGTGTGAGAGAAGTGAACAACCTACCAAGAGATTTAGGATCTGAACACCAATCTGATGTCAGTAAGTGTTTGCTTACTGTGGTGTGAGTGTCGTGATATTAAGCTTGTGAGGTATCAGGATGATGCCATAGAATGTCGCTTACCTCATTGTTGAACAGTTCAAGCAGCCACTGATGCATACGGTGGTCGCATGGACTAAGTTGCCCAACGCCACCAAGCACTTCCGAACTTCAGGTCACACTGTTTCACGCGATTCCACGTTCCCACAGATTTACTGGCGTTGGAATTCGATTGCGGCGAAGTTATCCATTATAGAGATTAGTATTGTCAGAGTGGTATTGTACATTGTAAAACAGTAAAATCGTCCTGGTGATTTTAAATATGACGCATAACATAGTAGTACGTACTCACTAGCGCCGCTTTATTAGGTACTATGTACAAAGAGGTTGGGAGCTGATTTTGGTTATTTTGTTGAAAATTTAAGGGTGTTACATATAGAAGCATCCTTTCTGTATTGGCATGTGAAGCACAAATGAGATCTTAGTATTTAGTACCCATTTCAATGCCCATCGGTGTTTATAAGCTAAAGGGACAGGATTTTCTCTCTGGTACAGATTTTTCAAAAACAATTTTTTTTCTACTAGTAAATTAAAAACCACCTACTTCAGCATATAAATATAATATTGGAGGTGCTCTCAGGTACTAGCACAAACATGAATGCATGGGTGATAATAGACATGAGTCGGCTGCTCTGCTTGGCGAATTGGTCACTCCACTGTCTTGCTCCAAATAGGCCTTTGAGGCATCAGGGTCATTGGCTCGTCGGGCAACCGTGCAAGCACAGTGAATCGTACTGCAAGGTGTTTGCAGTGTCGCTGGTAGGTTCACAGGCCCGGTCTCAGCTTGGTGTTTTGAATAGGCATGTGCTAAGAGACTGGCACTCAGCAGTCTCTTACATCCTAGCTGTTGACCCAACATTCCAAGTAGAGTGCTGCTTGCTCATCTGCTCTGCGTCGGCCGGCACTCTCACTCGATCTTGAAATGCTTCGCTTCGGTGTGACTGTCAAGTTGAATCGCTTGAATGGCGGCCGTCGCAATGTAGCAGTCCGATCCAACAGCCACTGATTGATGATCAGCAAGTGCTGGATACGCTTCATCAACCTAGGACCAGAAGCCGTAGGACTGTAGGAGACAGCATTGTGGGAGCCGGGTTGGGACTGCACTGGAGCGACGAACAGACCGTAGGAGGGGGCGAGTCAACTAGATCGCTGCCACAGATTGTGAAGAATGATGATCTCTTCATTACCAAATTATTGCCAAATCTATTGCATTTTTAAAGTAGAATTGTTATCCTAACAATGCAAGTAGGCACAAATCTATTTCGAGCACTGGAAAAGCTATACCATTACTTAAATAAGTTGGTACACAATAAATTTTGACCAATTTGAAAACCCTCTACTACAGTGTATAAAGTAGCTAGCACCTAGCAGCCGCGAGTTAAGCTCGCGGACCGGCTGGAACAGAAATTGTCATAGACATGAGCTGCTCTTCGCGAGTGAATCGGTAGCTCCATTATCATGGTACGTTTCCAATAAGCTTGTGGGACGTCGGGATTTCTGGTGGTACTATGAGGATGAATAGCCTCAAAGCTGCCATGATCAAACTACAAAGTTGTAGATCAAAACCGCGGTTTCATTTCAGCCAATGATGAGCTCGCCCATGGACGCAACACAGAGGTCGACTTTAGGTTCACTTGCTCTGCCCCTTGGTTTTAATCACGAAGCTTGTGCATTACAGAGGCGGAGAGCAATCTATCATCTTTTGGTGCGTAGTTGCAGTGCTTCTTTCAACAATGTGCATTCCATTTACTCATGGGTGGATCTATATACAATCTAGAGGGTGCAGCCACACCCAAGGAAAAAAAAAAATAGAAAACCAGTGATGATGACTAAAATTTGATAATATTCGCACTTTATGGAACAATTCTATGCACCCACAAATCCAGTGCATCCCCCCTCCCCCTCTCAAACTTGCTCTAGCTACACTCCTGCATTTAAAGATCTGCTGCACGATAACTTTTGACCAATTTAAAGATCCTCCACTACAGTGTATAAGTAGCTATCAGCCGCGAGTTAAGCTTGCGGACCGGCTGGAACAGAAATTGGTCATAGACATGATCTGCTCTTAGCGAGTGAATCGGTAGCTCCATTATCATGGTACAGCATTTCCAATAGGCTTGTGGGACGTCGGGATTTCTGGTGGTACTATGAGGATGAGTAGCCTCAAAGCTGCCGTGATCAAACTACAAAGTTGTAGATCAAAACAGCGGTTTCATTTCGGCCAATGACGAGCTCGTCCATGGACGCAACACAGAGGTCGACTTTAGGTTAACTTGCTCTGCCCCTTGGTTTTAATTGCGAAGCTTGTGCATTGCAGAGGCGGAGAGCAATCTATCATCTTTTGGTGCGTAGTTGCAGTGCTTGTTTCAGCAATGTGCGTTCTATTTACTCATGGGTGGATCTATATACAATCTAGAGGGTGCAGCCACACCCAGAGAAAAAAAATAGGAAACCAATGATGATAACTAAAATTTGACTATATTCGCACCTTACGGAACAATTCTATGCACCCACAAAGCCAGTGCCTCCCCCCTCCCCCTCTCAAACTTGCTCTAGCTCCACTCCTGCATTTATTGAATTTCCTGGTTTAAATTGGTCACTTGAGAGAACAAAAACGAGATGTTTTAGAACAAATACATGAAGCTGGCAGAATTAGGAATAGTTGTAACCAGACCTCTCCTTCTGCCGTCCTTTGATTCACGTACTACATGCCTGATATCCTGTTCAATGGATGTCAATGGCGTGGTCAATTACTCGCTGGGGTGTAAATTGTTCGAATTTCGTAGTCTACCAAACTACTGTAGCAGTTGCAGTCAACGGCTGCCGTAGTGTAGCCTTGAGCGCCGGGGATCGATGTGTTTGATGATACTTTGATCGGCATGGTGCTATACATGATGCTCTTCGTGCGAGGTTTGGATCCGGCTTATCATCATCCACACGGAGTTCGTCACGAGTTCATCGAAATTTTGAGGGAGACCAGGATATCTAAGCATTCATGCTAACGCATTGGCTAACATCTGGCTTGGGCTTCACACTAAAATGCAGTTCACGGGGTATATGCTTCAGATAAACTCATAGAAAGAAATTACTAAGAAGACTGGAGAGAATTATAAAAAGCTACCGTTACCAAAGACTGATGAATAAATCACCTCTGTGATGCACAGTTCTGCATGTCAGGAGCTTATGTTCTGTCTCCCTGAACTCTACATAACCACACTGCTAAACAACACTACGTCGTCACGCCGTCTTCAGGCGCAGGCACTGGTACATCCACGCACCCTGCCCGATCCCATCCATCCTCGTGGCCTCGCTCTGAAACCGCACTGCAGTCTTCGTCACATCGCCCTGATCTCCGAACCGCGCGAGCTCGGACTCCGCCAACGTCGTCGAGGATACCGTTGTCGTCCCGGAATCGGGATCGGAGGACGTCCTGAGTCGCTTCGCCTGCCGCCTTCTAGCGTCACCACTGCCGCCGCTGCTGCTAGGCCCCATTGCTAGAGTCAGCTCCAGGCTGCAGTCTTCAGCTGGAGCAGTGCCGACCGGTGGCGCCTTGGTGGTCGAGAAACTGAGTACTCGCTGGGGATTCATCGGCCTCTCGCGATGGAGGATTTGAAACGATTCGGGCTTCGGCTTGATGATCGCTGGGGCGTAGCTCGACGCCGGGGGTTGCGTCTGCTGCATCAGTTGTTTCTGAAGGTGGTACAGCCGGTGCAGCTCGTGTACCTGGTGCAGCGGAGATGCAGAGAGAGTGGTGGTGATAATGTGTTTTTGTTTTTATCACCGTGTGCGTCGATGATTATTGAGTTGTATGCACCAGCTTATTAAATCTAAAAGCTTAAATTGACAGAAAAAAATAAACAATTTATTTATACTCTAACACTCTTCCTCACGTGCAGCTCTCGTAGACGCAAATATAAAATAAAAGTAAGTTACAATTTATTTTTAATAAATGATGGCTGTCAAAATTTAAACTCAAGACCTCTGTCTCTGATACTATAAAATCTTAAATTGATGAGAAAAAATGAACAATTTACTTATACTCCAATAACGATTCCCCGAGTTCCGGCGATTCGTTACCTGTTGTCTGAATGTTTGCTCTTGCTTCAGGATTGCCTGCTTCATTTGCTCTCTGACGTCCATGGTTTGGTGGTGGTTTGTCTGCTTGTTTGCCTGTTGTCCCTTGCCTGTATCATGAGAGTATATATGACAGTGAGTAATTCAGTTGGTACTTTAAAGAAAAATCGGATCTTTTTTCTGCATGCTATCCGGTTCATGAAATTTGCATGTCATGATCACTGAACTTTTACTGATTATTTTGATTTCTGGATTGGATTTCACAATGCATTTGACTGAAAACATCATCTAGCAGAGCTAAAACTGAGCCTTTTTGGGTCTGCAGTGTTCACGATGAATCTTTAACGATGGACCAAAGAGTCTGTACTTTCCTAACACAACCTCTCAAATCCATCTTTCTCTAGACTGATAGATTAACGGAATCACGAATTCTTCTACGCATTGGTCACCGCCACAGGCTTTCTCACTTGTACGGATAACAGCACGGCAAAGAAACAGAGTAACCCAGGAAGAACGTTCAAGGCAAAAAGACCAAACTACACAAAGCAAAAAAGGCGAACACCAGACGAAGCGCACGCAAAGATCTGCAGCCTAAACCGGGAACATCCACACACAATCTGAACTCCAAGAAAGAACAGCAGGAAGACCATCGAACAGAGGACCGCCATGCTCACCTCTATCCGGAACCTCCAAACCCCGCGCGATCCCCTGGGCAACACCGGCCGCCCCTCTCCGGCTCTCCGCACCTCCGCGCCACGACGAGGCCGAGGGAACGAACGCAGGGCTGGGAAGCGAGCGAGCCGGGTGGCATGTCAGGTGGCAGTATATCTCCGGCTCTCCGGCCAATCGGCTCGTGCACCTTGGTGTGTGAAAGACTGAAAGATGCTTCCGTGTAGCGCCAAGGAAGGGATAGGCCTACTGTGATGGTGGGGAGCAGGCCCGGATATTGTATTCGCATCTGAACATGAGAAAGGGTGGGCATACCCTGGCGTTTGCACACCGAAAAAGCCACGCATGTCTTTTTTTTTCACAGGATGAATTAACCTACCGGTTATCTTTAGTCTTAACCACTGCTTCAGTCGCATCCCTTCGCGAGTATGCTCTATGATCTTTAACAAGACAACAACTCTCGCATTGAAAATAAAACACTTTATGTGGAATGTGTTCTATGATTATTCTTTCAATTAAACTCATTCCTATGAATTAATTCTTATGTGGTCGGATAGCATCTACGATATTATATTGCTCTGTTAATTTCTCAAGATATTGATCTCAATGTGTCGTGTTACATACCAGCCGGGGACGCATAGCACATTCCGGTTTTCTGAATGTTTTGCGGATCACCACTTCGAAGGACTCATTGAGGAGACAACTCGACACCAGGCAGTGTGTTCAGATCGATCTCTCGTATTCACACATTACTTGAGAATCGGATAAGCACTGTCAGTATTACTTTACAGTATCATTCTAAGTCAAACATATCTGCTGCTCACATGGAAACACAAAGCTACCGGACGACTGAGACGGCTGCTAGAAATATTAGTTTATCGTAGTAGTGCTTCTGCCAAGATTATTTTCATCGTCCTTCAGGTTGACTATTCAGTTTGCACAATTCTTTTTTTTTTTTTTTTGGCAAGCAAAGGTTCTATTTTTAATTTAAGGGCTAGCTAAGAGCCGCACTGCTGGCAAGTGTTAAGTCAATGATCCGTGGATACAGGCTTCGCTGAATCGCACCAATGATCGATTGATCCTGTGAGGCAGTGAGGGCTGACTTCTAACAGCTACTAGAATTGTTAATCCTGTTTTCAACATCTAGAACACTAGAAGCCACCTAGTCTTCTACCTGTTGAACAGTATTTGGATCCAAAAGATTAAATTAAAATGTGATGATTAGGTTCACAGTATAAATCGCGGCATTATTGGTGTATACACAATTAGAGATTCGCATGAATGTGATTCGTAATCTATGAAGTAGTTGGTGACATGTTGATCCCCCATGCTTTGTCGTGTTCATGAGCTAATGTATGTCAGTAAACTGTTCTCCCCTTAGAAGTTAGAATACAAAAACGTCCACTACACTGCATGATAAGTTTGAAGCATGCTTTTGCATGATGTGAGCCACATCGTTATCTATATATCTCATTGATTGGACGGTTCTATATTATCTCTTTATCGTTACGTCAGATTGAACTTATTTAGTTTAGATTCAGAAAAAGGTTTGAAGCATGCTTTTGCATGATGTGAGCCACATCGTTATCTATATATCTCATTGATTGGACGGTTCTATATTATCTCTTTATCGTTACGTCAGATTGAACTTATTTAGTTTAGATTCAGAAAAAAGGTTTGGTTTGGTGTGTCGGATGCATCCGTACTTTGGCACTTCCACTGCTAGCCACAAGTTGATGCATGCCTGCCCTTTGTTATCGGAGCTTCGGATTTTAGTTCACACACATCGACTGAGAGACTGATCATCTGAATTTCAGCCGATTGAAGTGAAGTATTTCCAAAACAGAATCATGTTACTGTTCTGCTGATCACTGCGGTACATGCGTAGATTCCTAATGCATGTGCTCAAATCTCTTTAAATATTTTATATCCTTCTTATGGTCAGCTCCAAGTATAAAATAAGTGGAGTAACTGTATTATAGGAAGCTCAAGCGTGCACTAGCTAGCCAAGTGTCTGCATCGGATGTCTATCTGTAACATATTTGTTTAAGCCGAGTGGGCCTTAAAAACTGTGACATAGTGTTTTTTGGAAAAATTGGTGACACCTCTGTATGAGTATCTTGTGAGTACTGATGTTATAGAACACATCTCCTACACATGGGGAGCGAGAGGGCCACACAGACAGCACAGCACACATTGCCGGCCGGCTTACAAAGGCACAAACAGTCTCAATCCTTGTGGGAGCCAATGATGATTGTTCTGCACACTTGGTCACCTGGTCTAGTGTAGCTAGTCCAAAGTATCCCCAAGAAATGGTATCGCATCGGCGTACGCAGAATCAGGTGGATGAGTACTGAATGAGCTACAAGGATAGAGTGACTATACATCTTGAAGTTATGTGAAATCATTGTGTCTCACAAAAGGAAGCTTAGCCACGTACGCAAGCAACAGAGACCTAGATAAGTGCGCCGATGTCGATCTAGTCAAAAGTTTTCCATGATTTAGGTTGAAGCTGCCCTAGGTCTTGATCTTTCCAAGGACATGTAAAGACCTTTCCATCTGTTTTTTAGATGTTTTCTTTGGCACCATCCTGAATTTCGTCGCAGTGCAAGAGAAATGGCATGCTAAGTGACTGAAAACTACGGCAGATATTATATACTCCATACCTCTAGACTCGAGCACCCAGCTGAATGGACACTGGGCAGACGATGGTTAAGCAAGGCAACTGGCAAACCTCCAGCCATCACCCGTGTTCTCCATAGCCAAAGAGAACAACGCAGCATGCAGAAAGTGAGCGTCTCAGTCAGGAGGGGACAACATCCCCATCAGCATTTATCCTCCTCTCAGCGTCGAGGAAAACTCTACTCTGATTGATTGCTTCATGCCAACTAACCTTTTCCAGGTGCAGAGAATTTCCCCTCGCCCCTCCAGTTCGTCGCTGTCGGCGCGCCCGGCTTGGGCAAAAGCTGGAGAGAAACATCCGCAATATATACATTTCTGCATGCAGTCTACAGGATTGTGATTTGTGAGTAACTGATAGCTGTTAAATGAAAACGCTCCCCTAATTATTTTTTGCCGGCTCTGAAAGATCTTCTTGCAAACGTCGTTGAACTACCCACACAACATCATTGCAAAACTCTCGTGCTTGGTTGTTGGGTGGCTACACCTGCACCTGCTAGCTGTTAGAGTGAAAGCAAAGGGACAAGCCCTTTACCGTGTTCTTCTGATCCCTGCGGTAGTGGACACGGCAAAGTGGATGGGGACTGCAGCTAAAGACACTAGCTAAATCATCAACACCTACAAACTCCCCCAGCTAATAATATTCAGTTCACAATTGAAGGATCGATCGAGACTTTTCCCTCCAATTGCTTGCATTTTCGCATGTGCAAAGGTCCAGGAATCAGGAGATAGGTACACCTGTCGTTCGCTGCTTGTGGGGGCGCCTAACAAGAAAATGGAATATGGCTTAAGCTGACTAGCAAAAGAAGCAGGTACAAGTGGCAGTCAGTTCAGGTTCTGGATTCGTTAAGCCGCGCACTAACAGATTCAGAACTGGTTGTAAAGCCATGGACGCCGGTGATTCCTTCCGATTTTTTCAATACGTTTGCGGCGTTGATTACTTGCCGTTAATCGTGGATGGAGGTTTCTGCTTTAGGAAAAAAAAAGGGAGAATTTCAAGAAGTTGGCATCTTGCAAGTCAGAGTTCAGAGAACTGGTTTTCTGATGATGTCCGGATTGGTGGTGACTGTCTGTTGCGAATAAAGGGCAGAAGAGATGTGAGAGTGAGATCCGGTTATTCTCCATGCACCCGGATGCTTTACCTCTCTTGCTGGTGCTGGATTATCGAGTTGCAACATCGAAAGAGATTGATTCTGGTTCGGACACAAGCATTGGTCCGCTGGTATTGTGCTGCTGGAGCTGCGTTTGGCCTCATCGCACGAAAATTAATTAAATCACGGTGCTTGTCAAACATGAATTATTGTTTATGTTTATTCAAGAACAAAAAATACACGTTAGCATGATGTAGTTTGTATATTTGTAGGAGAACCGAACTGCACCGCAAGGTGAACCTTTCTGTAAAACGAAAAAAAAAAACCGTTTTCTTTCTTTCATAAAAAGGAATTCGGTCGGTAATATTGAAATTCTAGTTTGCGGGGGCCCAAATGTTTCGGCCCAAAGCCTACTTCAGTAAGGGCCTGTAGACTGTCATCGGATGAAAGATCAGCCCATACATGCCTATAGGGACTACATTATCGGCCGGTATAATCCCAGCCCAACGCGCGAGTCGCCGCGCTAGGGTTCCGCGCATCTCGCCTGCTATATAACCCTTCCGCGCTGCTGCGTTCTCCCAATCTCTCTCTCTCTCTCTCGACCTCAAGCGCCGCCGCCGGGAAGGAAGGAGGAGGAGCAAGAAGCCTGCGACGATGGGCCACTCCAACGTGTGGAACTCCCACCCCAAGAACTACGGGCCTGGATCTCGCGTCTGGTAACCCACCAACCGCTCTCATCTTATCTAACTTCTGCCGCTGCGGCGGCGCGGCTCCTCCTCTCTCCCGGTTCTTATGAAGGCTTGTAGGATCTGAATGACTTGGTGAAACCTAGCTGTGATGAGCCATGAGCGGAGTATGTTCGTTAGGTGGACGCTGCTCTTATGCGTTGTTACTGTTGATGAGTAGCTTGTAGGAGCATTCGTTTAGTTGCTAGATTGTCGGTTGGGCTAAATTTCAAGGATGCGCCACTTTGTATAGATGTATGTTTTGCACCCGTGTCTAAAGAAGTTTTTTTTCCTGAAAAAATTGATGCGTATGGTATGTCGTAGTATCAGTTGGTGTAGCCTATTGATCTGTTCGAGGTTTGGCGCCTTGCTCAAGTTTCTGATTCCGTTACTGCACCTGTGATCGCTAGTTGATTCGTGCCTACTCTGTTAGAAAAGCTCATTTAGATAGATGCCCATGTTTGGTATTCTAGTTTGTAGTAGCTCATATGTTCTTTTGAACGAAAATGAAGATTTCGTGGAAGGGCGGGTCATTTATTGCCCAGTCCACTTATCTTTCTCCTCATAAGCATGTCTGAAATTGATCATTGTGCAAGTTTTTTTTTTCTGGGTTTCAGGCGTGAAAGAGTAAATTGTTTTGTATGTGGGGTAGATTTTGACTCACAAATATTTTACTACGTTGCAGCCGGGTCTGTGCGAACCCTCATGGCTTGATTAGGAAGTACGGCCTCATGTGCTGCAGGCAGTGCTTCCGTAGCAACGCCAAGGACATTGGCTTCATCAAGGTATACTCCTAACCTTTGCTGATCCTGCTGCTGCAGTGAGATTTGTTGTCTGATTAGGTTGATCTGGATAGTTCCAAATGCAATTTCATATTATCGTGTGCATTGCTGATCGCTTGAGTTCTTTCACTTGCAGTACCGCTAAAAACCTACTGGCGCTGTATGTAGAGCTTCAGCTGCATAAAAGAAGCTATGGGTCCTACAAGAGATGGCTTACTTTTTATTCTTTAGCGTTTTGTTGAGCCTAAACTCTGATGTTATAGAAACACTAGTTGTTATGGATTTGTGTAAACCGTGTATCCTTGAACTGGCTATAGTCGAAGATTGAAGTTTTTTTTTGTCACATTTGATTTCTGGTGCTTTATCATTCTTGTATTATTGCTTCTAACTTACTGTACTGCCAGCTTTATAAGCTTTGATTAAATCCAACTTGGTGTATGCACACAGTTGGACCTGATCATGTATATCAATTTATTTACCATCTAATGTCTTCATTTGTTTGACATCTGCTGTTGTGTAAAATGCCATCTTATGGCCATGAAATTTGTTTTGGCTTGACAGGTGGTGTTATATAAGATGTGTTATCCAATGGTGGTGGTGTGCTAGTGGCTCTCTTTCTCCTTTTCTCTAGTTTATGTGCTTTATATATGATTGGATTTGGATTTGTAAAATTAGGTTGCAATTTTGTTCTCCCTTGTTCCTTGATATGATTGGATTTGGAAGCTGTTTAAATGAGACTAGAGGTAGTAATGCCCGTATGTTTTTCTTATGAATGAGCAATATGGGATGTTGCACCCAGTTTGTTAAAGCATGATTTTTCTACCTGATGCCCTTGCTAAATGAATATTCTGCAGCTGGGTTATGGATCATATTCTAGGGATGGGGCACCTTATTTTGTACAGCTAACATTGTTGAAGAGTTGATTCGATTTGGTAGGCTCCGGTTTTCTACGGTGCTGCATTATTGTACGCTAGGATTCTGCATAGAGACAATATGAGAATTTTGAGTAGCTTTGTGTGACTAGAACAAATATTTGTACTATAATTAGATTTTGATCCAGAAGATTGCACTTTTGCAGGGTGTCTCTGAGATACCAAGAGAGAGTCAGCGGACAGTTCGGAGAAAGTATGCACTGAAGTGACATATAGAATGAAATAAGAATGAATTTCAGTTCAGTGACATAGAATGAATTTTAGAGAAGTTGGCTCGTAAGTCTGCAAAGATATGGAGTCACCGGATAGTCCAGTAATATATCGGACATCATATTTAAATAGTTGTTTATGTTGATAGCCTATATAAATCGTAGATAGTGACGCTGAGGAGTGTACCCGAGTCTGAATTGCTGGAGCAAACTTGTGAGTGGTCAAAAGACACTAAGAAGAGCACAGCTCATAGTAGGAGAGTAGCAAGGAGCATTTATACATTTTTAAAGCCTATAAGGCTTTGAGAGGAGTGATATAGACTTGTTACTCTTGGTTTGATAGTCTAGACTGGCTAAGAGTCTGTGATCGAGCTTTCACGAGGACTGTGGAAGACGTCGTCAAGTTTGTACGTGGTTACAGGTTTCTCGCCGGAAAGGGACACCAAGAGAAAGCGTCGAGGTTTAGAGACTTGCTCTTGCGAGTGAATATTATTTGCTACAATCGAGATCGTCGGTGTTCACTCCGAGTGTAAAGCATACCCTAGAGAGCACCATTCTGGAAAGGGCGGGAGGGACTGGTACTCCGTTGGGAGTGGTCTAATAAAGATTAGAGGAAAGCGTAAACTTTTCGAGACTTGGAGAAAAATCGCTGAACATTCTCTTCATCCTATTTTTTACTTTTCATAGTTCATACTTGTTGAGTAGTGTGTTAGGTTGTTCTTCAATTTCCCTTTGTGACTATTATACTAGTGCTTGCTTGTTACTTTTATCATGCCACTAGCATTGTTAGTGACTTAGAGGTCTTGGCCTATTAGAATTGTGTAGGTTGTTGTCGGTGCTCGTCGTGTAGTCTAAGTTTGAAGTGAATTTTGAGTTACATAGAACCACATCGATTTAACCTTTTCTGGTGTCTTTGATCCTTACATCCTTCGACTGCCTACTGCTTGCTCGCTATCTACCAAAAGCATGGCTGTGGCCATGGAAAAGCAAGGCTCGCGGATCTTGGTTCATTGCTTGTTTATCCTTCAGTTACATCATGTGAACTAAGGGAATGCACCATGAGAACTATTTTTCTTGCTGGCTTATAGAAATTGTACCATCAATAGTCTAGTAGATTGTTAATTGCTGGAAACAAAAGATTACTCAAACTTTTGATTTTTCTGTTTACATCAGCTAATTATAGATATATGGGGTAGTTTTGTCCTTTTATATCTCTTGACATAGATGAAACTGTTAAAATGCGGTACAATAGTATTAGCTTCATACCCATTGGAGCTCCTAAGGTATGTATGTTTTGTTGATTGAGTCAGAACCGTAGACTAACTCGTTAGATATAGGTTCACCCAATATTTATTTTAAGAATCCAAGAGTTGGCTTACTCGAAGGCGAGTTGACAAGGATCATCTCTTGATGAAGTATCGCTTCTGGTTTGGATCAAAGCAAAGGAGGAGCTAAAGCTGGTTTAGTTAAGTTTTGAGTCTACAGGAGAAACCAGTAATATAAAAATGGCATTTTCTTTTGGGTCACATGAATGTTAGAGTGTATGGATGCTCTAAAAATTCACCAAAGTCACTAAAGTGGCAACAGAAGATCAGAGGAAGCATGTGGAAAACTGTGAAAGTGTTGAAGACTCGAAGATCTCAAGATTCAGTCGTCGAACAATCACCTTAGATACTCTGGTGCAGCAGCTCGGAGATGAAGTCCAGAGAAGGAAGCTCTCTAGAATCTATCAGACAAAGGCCGTTGAACAGTCTAGTGGTCGATCGGTCAATCCGGTGTGGCTCGAGTGATCATTCCAGAGAAGGATGAATGTTTTGGAGCACAGTGAAGATTTTTCCCTCTCTTTACTACTTGCATGTAGTCTAGTTGAGTAGTCTCTGTTTTGCTCTTGTTAGCTATCGTGCTAGTGTGTGTTTTGCATTTTTATGTTATTACTAGCATGTATAGGAGTTGCTTGAGTTGGTTGCTTATCTCTTTTATCCTTAATACAGCTGGTTTTTTAGTTCCTTCTTGGTTCAGTAGATTAGTTTGTTGCTCTTGTTTATCCTTGTCTAGTCCTGGTAGTCTTAGTTGTTTGCTCTCCAACATATTAGGTTGTGCCTTACTTATTCGTCTTTTCTCTAGTATGCTAGGTTTTGAGTGTTGGCATGTTAGATGGTAGTCTGTGGTAGAAAAGTTACAATTAGCGAGTGCCTAATTCAACCCATTTCTCGGTCACTAAGATCCTTACAAATGATAAAGGAAAGGAACGAATAGAATTATAATGATACAACAGCAAGTCTAGTGTTGGAATGGTATTCTTGTCAAGCCCGTTCTTGAAAATGGTTTAAACGCAAAAATCTCGACAGCAAGTGGCAGGTGGATTATTAAGTAGGGGCAGTATCATCTTTTGGCTCTCCAGCTAATTTTGCCTCGAAATTTTAGGAATGGTTACATAAAGCAAGGGGGGTCCTTTGGAACAAAGGAATTGTGTAGGAAAAATAAAGGAATGGAATCCAAAGAAAAAAAATGCTACATGTGCCCTTTGGAATAAAGGATTCCTTCGTAGGATTTTGGAGGATAGAAAAGTTTTCTTTAAATTTTAAAGGGATTCTAGCATGAGGTCGAACCTCTTGTTAAATTTCTTTGGAGATTTCAAGGCACATGAACTATCTTCCTCTCTCGTTTGCTCTCTCTTACTTAATGAACATTAAACCATAAAATTCCTATGCATTCCTGTGAAGCATCTAAACACCTTTCGGAAGCAATTACTGGGTTTTTTTTTAATTTTATAGGATTGAAGATCATATCCATCTCCAATTCTGTAGTTTTACTATTTCTATGTTTTAAGAAACCTGTGTTTCAAAGGAGGCCTAGTGGAGGGAGTATTTGTAAAAAGAAATGCCATGTTCGAAGGCGCAGAGGTAAAAAGGCCCGGCTCGGCCCAGGTGCCAGAGCGCGCTGAGGAAGTACCTGGGCGAAATGGTTATCTCAGGGGCGCGCGTGTGTGAGGAGAGTGACCTGGCCATACGTATGCTGAGCCGGAGATTCCCACAGTTGCGTAAAGATACAGCAGATTAGACTAGTATATATAGACTCCATTCATTCCTATCTTAATAACCAGTTTATAGAAACAAAAATCCATGGGAGAGTATGCGATATATGGCGCAGATATGCACGTACAAGTCTAACAACTAGCAACACCCCGGCTGCGCTGCTGGCAGCCGTGCCCGATCGATGGGCAAGTACCTCAGGAGCTGCGGCAAGCCGCAGAGCTTGCCATTGTCACTGGCGGACGCGGTATCCGGGCTAGCGTCTGCCGCGGCCTCCACCTCGAGCAGCAAGCGCCGCCGATGCTCCAGGTGGTACGGCGCCCCGAGAGCGAGCGGTAGCCCGGGGCAGGTGATCACGGTGCTGAGCATCGATGGCGGCGGCATCCGGGGGCTCATTCCGGCCACCATCATAGCACGCCTGGAGTCCAAGCTCAAGGTACGTACCATGTGATCAAAAGCAGAAAGCCTTTTTTTAATATGTAAGAAAGAAGTCCAACTTACTTCCTAAGTGTAGCCATAACTCTCTAAACTTTTTTTTTTACTTGGGTTTACCCTCACAAAATACTATTTCGGTTTAATTTATCTCTAACATAATTTGTTTTTTTTTCTCCATACACAATTGTAATGCTAATATAAAATTTTGCGAGATGATAGAGAACATCACAGCGCATATCATGAACTTTTTTTATTGTTATTCTCATATAATTTTGTTTTCCAAGGATTAATTTAATTCTAAATGTCTTTCCCTATGAAAATAATGATAAAAAATGTGATATATTTTCTATTAATGCGTTATGATGTGTTCTATCATCTCGTAAAATTTTACCTTATGAAGAAACAAAAAATATAAATTGTGTAAAGGGGTAAATGGAACCCAAATGGCTTATGAGGGTACGTAAACTAAATTAAACCATAGTTTATTGATTATTTGGACTTTTACTACACTTAAAGGGTGTAGATTGGAGTTTTTCTGTGTGTGTATATATATAGTGTATAAAGTTGACCCGAGTGACTCTTCCTTTCATTACATATTACGTGTTGTTCCTTTCAAAAAAAAATATTACGTGTTGATTTTATTAATTCCAGGACCTGGACGGGCCGGACGCACGGGTCGCGGATTACTTCGACGTGATAGCCGGGACGAGCACCGGTGGCCTCATCACAGCGATGCTGGCAACGCCAAACGAGAACAACCGGCCGCTCTTCGCCGCCAACGACATTAGCCAGTTCTACGTTGAGAACGGCCCCAAGATTTTTCCGCAGAGAAATTAGTACGCCCTGCTCTATCGTACGTTTGTGGCCAGTCATTTCGCTTTCTTCTGAATGGTTCGAGCTAGCGCCACATGAAACACGCAGCGATAGTGAAATAGCTGTAGCTGATAAATGCAAGATAATTATTATTAAGACTACAAAAAAGCTGAAAGGAATTGTGTAACACGCACGCGCACACGCGAATCTTCGATTCTCAATAACAAACGTCACCAATCATCTGTGTAGCAAGAATAAATAGAACATGAATTGTTCCAGCTCTCGCTTTTAATTTGATGCTGTTGCAGTCGAATCGGGTTCCTGAAGCAGATGGCGAACCTGCTCGGCAGAGCGACGGGGCCCAAGTACGACGGCGCCTTCCTGCACGATAAGATCAAGAGCCTCACCCGCGACGTGACGCTGGCCAACACGGTAACCAACGTCGTCGTGCCGGCGTTCGACATAAAGCACCTGCAGCCCGTCATATTCTCCACGTTCGAGGCCAGGAGGGACCCCCTCAAGAACGCGCATCTCTCAGATATCTGCATCAGCACCGCGGCGGCGCCCACCTACTTCCCGGCGCACTTCTTTACCACCCACGCCCCCGGCGGCAAGTCTAGGGAGTTCCACCTCCTCGATGGAGGTATCGCGGCAAACAATCCAACTTTGATTGCCATGTCCATGCTTGCTAAAGTGGTGCTCAGCCAGAACCCGGACTTCAACCCCGGGAAGCCGACGGAGTACCGGAAATACCTCATCCTCTCCATAGGTACCGGCGCGCCCAAGCAGGCGGAGAGATACACCGCGCCGATGAGCGCCAAGTGGGGCCTGTTTCGGTGGCTCGTCGATGGCGACTTCAACCCGATCGTCGACATCTTCTCACACGCCAGCGCCGACATGGTCGACATCCATGCGGCTGCTCTCTTTGAGACCCTTCGCTGCGAGAACAACTATCTCCGCATCCAGGTACGACCAACTCACTTAATTGTCCACCCAAGTATATAAACCTTATTAACATGTTGTGTTATGCATTATGAACAACCGTAGGATGATTCGCTGACGGGAGAAACATCATCGATGGACATCACAACGAAGGAGAACATGGATAAGTTGATTGAGATCGGCGAAGGGCTTCTCAAGAAGCCGGTGACAAGGGTGAACATTGAGACGGGAATGTACGAGCCCATCGCTGGAGAGGGCTCCAACGAGGTTGCACTTGGGCGCTTTGCCAAGATGCTCTCCGACGAGCGCAGGCTACGCAAGAATAACTACTAGAGTATTTGGATACCGCATTGTGGTAATGAAGTCAAGCGCAACAGAGGGAAGACAAGGGTAATATGTCTAGCTCGAGTTGCAATCAATCGAGCACCACTCTAGTATCTGTAGCTTTTAAAGAGTATTCTCTCCACTCTCAAATTGATGTAGCTGTTAGGACAATAATTTTAATTCAATTTTAAAATAGTATGTTGTCCTTACGACAACAGTTTAATAATAAAAAGAGTATATCGTAAAATTATGTGAAGTTAACATTAAGGATGTTCCATGTGCTTTACATGTCCAGGAACTGCAGCAATGTAACATATTGTGTTCAAAAGCGGACAATTCCTCATTTTCTATGCTTAACCTAAGCGATTGTAGACATACACCTACAAATCTATACTGAGGGGAAAACAAGAAAAAAGAATCAGCAAGCGCTGCCGTTTTCTTCTTTCCCAGTAAATAAAATAGTAGTCATAATAAGATGACATCAATTAGCTGCCTTTGTCAGATTTTCATCCACCGAAAAAAGGAGTATTTGCATTTTCTGTGCAAACAAATGATAAACTTCCTGATCTTCGCAAACCGAATGAGTAAAACAATCAGAACATGCCTACGCAAGGTCTTACTCATACAATACCAGGTCGTGTTGTGAATGTATAAAAATACAATCCGGTCCTAAACAAAGCATTCTGACGCCATCACAAGAGTGCCACATCATTAGATCACTTCCGTAAGCATATCATGCCACTACTGATGTCGCTCAATGTAACACCGTGAAATATTTGCGAGTGCGGTGGTAGAGCATTCTCCGCATGCAATAGCCTTCAGACACAGCATCTGACCTCTGGGAAGGCTGCATCGAACAAATGCTTCCCCACCGAGTGCTCAAACAGTACAATTATCTCCTTCCTGTTTTCCTCACTGACTCTGCCTTTCTTCATCTTCACCTCTCCGAAGTGGATTTCATTCAGATTCTCACTACAAGAAAAATGATCTTTAGCCACTGAGGACCTGGGTAGCTAAAAACTACATGTTGGTTGCTAGTATTATTTAGTCACCATCAAATCTTGGTCACATTGTGGTCATAGTAGCCTTGTCGCTACAAGTTTTTAGTGCCCAACATGTATAATGTTGGTGACTAAAGCTCCCATCAAAAGTGACCAGGACCTCCTTGGTCGCAATAGGCAAATACTTTTAGCTACCAAGCAAAACATTGGTCACTAAATGGCCATATTGATCAAGTAAATGTTGGTCACTAAATGGTTGTTGCAACCAATCAAACAGGTCACTAAAACTAATTAGATAAGAGTTTACCATTAGTGACTACATATATCAACCATCAGAAAAATATTATATGGGTTAACACATGGACAATGACAGATCTATTTTATATTAAATCATCACGCACCATAAACACAGTACTTTCGATTTGTGCTAATAAAATATACCTAGGATCACCAAACAATCTATATGAGAATGTTCAATACGAATTTTTTACAATACAGGATGTTTTGGAACAAACGGTCATATGCTACTCTAGTTTTTAGCCTTGGAGTCGGACCTGAAGGACCCAAGTTACAAGTTAGTTTTAGAGGAAACAAAGAAGATAAGCTTGATACAATCGATAGAACCGAATAGTAGTTAGTTTAAGAAATTGAATTGAAAAGCTGCACCTAGTAATAATATTAATCACTCATTCAATCAGTAAATTCAGAATCTCAAGCTCAAGCTCAAGCTGTAGCCTAATAGCAGCATATGTCACTCACAATTCTGAAATACGTCAAACAGAGTTACATGATGAGCATCTCATCATTTATTTAATTGAACAATCTGCATCCACAAAACAATAATCCTTATTGAATCGTTGCTTAGCATTTGAGCAGTACATCAGTGCAAGCATAGCAGGACAAAACACATATGATATGCGTTGTGCAAATTATGAAGCCACAAATACCAGAGCACACAATATTAGTCTTCAGAACAAAAAGAACTCTTTGTTAAGGCAGTACATTAATTTTGGAAATATGAAACAATCTGTGTTAAGGCAGAAGGTTAATTGTTGGAGTCCTTAGTCCTTACTCAGGTTAGAGCATCTCCAACCGATTCTTCATTTTTCACTCTTTATATACATGGATAGAGGATCCTTTATCTAGTTTTCACACTCTATTTTCCAACACACTCCAACCGATTCTCTAAATCAACCTATACCTTGTTTAATTATATTATATTGCTACTTTGTAACTAACCTCTCTCCAAAGCTAAATTTCCAATGACTATTAACATGCGAAACAGCAAAGCAAGCAAAGAAGCAATGCAGCAGCGTCGAGAATAAAAATAAAAAGAGAGCAGCAGCGTCGCAGCAAGCAGCAAAGAAAAGCCGCAAGCAAAGCCAACAGCACCGTAGCAAAGCAGCGGCACGAGCAAGCGAGCCGCAACGAGGGCATGGAGGCTTCTGCGAATCCGGCGGCCACTGCAGTCAGCAACTGAATGGAAGACATAACACTCCAGATCTGGTGAGTTTCCTCTTCCTACCTCCACTTCCCTCCGGATCCGACCAAATCAAGCTCTACGACCTCACAAATTGAATCCATTAACGAGAGGAACTGAGGAAGAAGAAGCAGAGGAAGTTTCACCTCACGGGAAATGGCGCGAACAACGAATCCAAGACAGCGGTTGCACTGGGTTCGAGTATCTACTTGTAGCGATAGGAGTGAGGAAGATGGAGAACTGAATAGTGTCGAGGAGCCAGATAAAGTATCGGTTGTAGGGAGTTTTTGCTCCATTTTCTCTAAAACTAACGATAGAGAACCATTTAGAGGATCGTTAGAGATGCTCTAAGTACTTGGCACAGACGCCAACGAGCCAATACCCCAATCCTGATTTCATCAAAGTCAACGAGCCAAAAACCTATTATTAAAAGAAAATAAAGCTGGTCAACCCACTGAATACCTGATAGAAGTAGCAATCTTCACTCAAGGAAATCTAATCAATCATAGACAAAAGTGAATCTGCAAAAGAAATCAAAGAAGCATTTTTAGATATACATTGAATCAAATACTAATTTAATCTAACAAATCAGGGCCATCAAATTCTTACCAAAAGTCTAGTAACCAGAAGAACCACTGGTGCAGGTCGATGGGAATTATATTATGCATATATCAAGCTAACAACTACCAGAACATGGATCAGTGTTGTTTTTCTTTGAGAAAGAACACTGACACTCTTTTTCCTTTTCTACAAGAATAAAATATACTCTTTATAATCCCACACTTCACTAATATTTGCAAAAAAAAAACACCATCATTTTTATTTGATTTTTAC
>BCLH01000008.1:664376-689818 GCA_001602315.1 Zoysia pacifica | reverse complement strand
TCATTTTTCCCTTGTGGCAATGCACACATTCTGTATTAAAACATAGGATTATTCATTTACCTCTACAATAAAGGTAGCACCTGTTTTTTAATGTGTGCGGGAGATGAACCAGTTAAGAACAAGGGAAAATGATCTCGTTTCAGAAATCACAATCTAATGTACCCCATACAACTATTCCTAATATATTGTCAATTTTTAAGATCCTCCAGGTTATAAAATCATTTGAATAACCATGCAATCCTATTGCATCTATAAACCTCCTTCCCGCATGCTGTAAAAGAAATGTCAAAGTGCAAGATTTCTTGTCTACGTACATACGAGTTAGAGCAAAATGCATGATTCCCAAAATCAACCTTAATACACTCACATTCGAATGAATAACTTGTACTCTGAAAAATATGTCCCCAAATCGAATAATTTGCAATCAATTTCAAGAGATTCGAATACATTACATGAGAAATAGGGAGAGAGAGGAGTCAACGTGGTGTTCAGCTATGGTGCTTAGGAGAAGATTGAACCATCGCTGGGCCATGACGATGCAGAAGTGTTCGGACAACTTCAAGGAGGAGCACGGGGAAATCTGGCCACACTGCTCGAAATCCAGATCAAACCACATGTCTGGATTTCCCCAAACCTACAAGCGACCATTTGGCCTCACTAAATTGGATCAGAAATTCCCCAACTCCAGTCAAACCTAACCTACACCCACAAATCAATAGAAAAAACTTCAGGAAGACATGAAGTCACCCCATGCCTCGCTAGTCACGGTGTGGAGGCTCGTGGGAGTTTTTTTGCTATTATAGTACTTCTTTAAGTATGGTTTCGATGAAACGATACTCACGTTGTGGGCTTCTCTAAAATAGTACTCTCTTTGTGCACTCCTCTTTATAATAGTATTCTCAGGGATTTGAATTCATTTTTGTTTTATTTTCGAATTTTATCATCATGCTATCCCTAAACTACCCCTTTTCTTTTGATTGATATCAAATGGGTCCAACTGAGTTCGTCTCGCAGCGGCGGTAGGCCACTCCGGCCACTCTCGATGGCGCGATGCCTTGCAGCCTGACTAAACACTAGATCAACTCCCTGCAGCGCGTTCACCTTGTCATGTGAGTCCTGCTGAGTTACGTGCAAGTCCTGCTGAGCAGCGTGCGCGCGGCCGGCGCAGGTGAGCGTGTTGAGAGTTCTGCCAAGAGGCACGATTACAGCCGGCCGAGTGCGTGGTTGCCGCACTGGCGAGGACGAGCGCTCGCCTGGCGTGCATCATTCGTACGCCGCCGCCGCTAGATGGAAAACGGAAACCATCTGATGTGCCCTGAGAAACAGGTTTATAGACTAAACAAATTTAAGAGGGGTAGTATAGGAATTTAGGAAAGTAAAAAATCGAAATGAAATTGAAGTTGAGTTCAAATCTTGAAAATACTATTATAGAGAGGAGTACATGTAAAGAATACTATTTTGGAGAAGCCCACGATATAGATACTATTTTATCGAAACCGCAGTTAGAGAGTACTGTAATAGCAAAAAGCTCGGCTCGTGGGGTATGTCATGTATCGAGTGGGCTGGGTCGGCTTCTTCAGGACTTCGAGGACACCATCTGTATATATGAAGGGCCACAGCAGCGAAAGGAATCATCGAAGAACAGAGAATGACATCTTCTATCTGGCTTGCTCTTCTCTCTCAGTTCCTCCTCTCTGGTTATCCCCCTTGGCCTGCTTCTCCTCAGATTCCACTTCCCAATCCCTGCTTTGCTGCTCTCTGTCTGTGCTTTAGTTACTTAACTGATCTTTGAACATTTGTATCATTTTGGATTGGAAGTTAATCACTGTTTGGATATTTGCCTCTTTTTATGTCCTGGTTCAATAATTTGCTAGTGGGCTCATAACAATTGGTTATCAAAGCCGGTTCTACACAAATTTGTTTCCATTTTCTTTTTCACGCCACCTAATCCCTTCCCCTTGCATCAAAAAAGAACTCCCACCACCACCCTCATCATCCACCAATACAGCCCATCACATGTTCGACAAAATTCCCACCCAGAAACACCACCACTTCTAGTGGCAATCATGTCTCTAGATAACATGATGGCTGAATTCATCAAGAGGTACGGCATCGATCAAGTCAAGGTGAGGGAGGACCGCGCCAAGGTGGAAGCAGATCGCGGCGACGAATAAACTTGCTATGGAGCAACTCCAGCATTCTATGACAAAGTGGCAATCCAAGGAGATGGTCCTCATCGCTGACAAGGACACCCTCAAACCAGTCCAACCTGCGGCCACATCTTCAGCCAGCGACACCGCCATCGCCACGCCCACCCACTGTTATATGCTTAGTCTTGACATTGACATTGACACTGATCATATGGCAGTTGCGCCCCTCCTCGTGATGGAAGTATCAAAGGAAGTTCCTACTCCTATGGAGTCCGTGATAGCCTCCCCAATGAAGTTACCGGACGACATTGATGTGGACAGTGCGCTGCCCGCTAGGTGTTCAATAGTTTGCCTTGACTTCAACACCCACTAGCAGAACCTCTGAGCATCACCGCCAACATCCTCGACACTGCACTGACATCTGCTATGCTTACAACCGACACCGCCATACCTCACAACATCAGCACTACCTTGCCCTCCATGTGTTTGATGATTGGCCTTGATGACTTCGCGTCTGATGATGTCACCGCTACGTTCCTGCTTTCAGGAGGCATGTTCAAGGATGTCCCAGCATCGACAGAGATTTCTATACTAGAATTCTTGATTGATGTCAGGTTTGACCATCCGCTGCCTACCAACTATTTGATGGTTTTTCTTGATCACAACACTGCTGTCATGGTGTCTGCAAGTGCATTTGTGAAATGTGTTGATTGAAAATCACGGCCATCACCCACAAAGTTGGAGATTTTTTTTGATAGTGGTACAATTCGTCCAGTGCTGGCCAACTTTCATCTCGAGTTATGGTTGCTTTATGAGTTGGGATATCATTTAAGTTTGGAAATCACCATGGCCACTTTCGCGACAAAGCATCAAGGGCTCTATCTTTCAGCATTGTTGGCGATATGAGAAATTCCAGGACTGCTCCATCGGGTGGGGGCGGTGTCTATGGATCAGACAACTTACAGAGAAGTTATACCGAGAAATCTCGTAGAATATGGTCACACCAGCAGCTGTTGTTTTAGTTGAGCAAGGTGAAGCTTTTTTTGACTTCCCAAAAGGTGACATGTGGTTAGTGAAACAATGGCCACCTCGTTGTCAAATTGCAGCTGTGGTGAATCAAGGTAATATAAAGGAGCAAGAGCTGTTTTTGCTTGGGAGAAATAGCATCCAATCAAAGCCTCCCTTGTTTGTGGTATTCATACTGGAGATACAGCCTTGGTACCTCCCTTTAGGTTTGGATGGTACTTTGATCAAAAGGGAGTCACATTAATCATTGGGTCATAATCTACAGTTTCTTCACTATGCGGCTGTATTGCTGTATGTCACTTTCAGTTATTCTGTTAGGACCATAGAGAACGGAATACCACCATCTATACTACTTGCAGTGGTTTGGAAGATATTGATTGAAGGAATTGTCTTATGGCAATTTTGTGAGCATTTGCACTGCCTAGTTTCTATACAGACTCTCTAGCTAAAATTCTTACCATTGTTGGAGTATGAAAGGACCATTCTGATGCTACTATCATTTGGGGAAATTCAAATTGAAAATTTGTCATGGGCACCACCTGAAATCGCTAGGAGAGGTACTCATGTCAGATGTCACCCGACCACACTAAACGTGCAGCAGGCTACAATGTTTGCTTATACTTTGAATGGTCCAGAACTTGAGATCCTTCTGATACAGCCTATGCACACAACTATAAGGCAAGTATTTGATTGAGGAAAAATATTGTGCAATATGTCAAAGCCCATTTGATAGTAGTGGAAAAATTTGCTTGCAACCATAATGGTGATGACAATTGTGAGCGTGTGAAAGCATATATGATACTTGCATGCAGTGAAGAGGAGGCTCAGTTATTCTCAAGCAAAATTAATCAGCAGCTTACCATTTGTGTGAGGCAGGATTACAATTGCACCAGATGGCTAAGAGATACAAACCAAGACCAAGGTGATTCGCCACCGGTTCTCTGTATCCTTGAAGTGTCTAGAAAAGAAAATGTGAAGTCAAGTTTCAGTTGGGGAATTTCATTTCATCGGCTTGGGGGCAAGCTGAATTTCAAGCGGTGGGGAATGTCATGTATCGAGTGGGCTGGGCCGGCTTCTTCAGGACTTCTAGGACACCATCTGTATATATGGCCACAGCAGCGAAAGGAATCATCGAAGAACAGAGAATGATATCTTCTGTCTGGCTTGCTCTTCTCTCTTGGTTCCTGCTCTCTAGTTACCCCCCTTGACCTGCTACTCCTCAGATTCCGCTTCCCAATCCCTGCTTTGCTGCTCTCTATCTGTGCTTTAGTTACTTAACTGATCTTTGAACATTTCTATCATTTTGAATTGTAAGTTCATCAATGTTTGGATATTTGCCTCTTTGTTATGTCCTGGTTCAATAATTTGCTAGTGGGTTCATAACAGGGTAATCCTTGCTGAGGGCTGGGACAGGCGCAAACCAAGCAGGTAGATCAGCTACAGGGACCATGCCTCCCCTTCTTCCTCCCAAGCGTGGCCCTCACTCACGCCGGTGGCCGCTGTAGACAGGAGCAGCCGTGGATGCGGTGAATCGGTGGATGGCGCTGCTGACGTGGGGAACCAGGCGAAGCGGCTTCAGATCCTCAATGGTGGCTACAGCAACTCGACATAGTATGCCACTCCAGCAGGAAAATTGGGCAGAATGGCTAGTGGGCGGTGGCGGAGCGAAGCAGGGGCCGAAGAACGGCTACCGCCCGTCGCGCCGCCTGGCTGCCGCTACGGTGCCGCTCGCTGTACCTACCGTGCTGCTGCTTGCCACCTGCAGCTGAAAGAGAGATGGGGAGAGGAGAGAGAGAGAGGGAGAGATTTTGAAATGGGAGCGAGGGAGAGAGAGGAGAGAGATTTTAAACTTGCTTGACAGGTTCTCAGTCCCTACGAACATTGAAATCTTCTAGGAAAAAGGATTGATTTCCCTAGAAACAAATTAATTCCCCAGGGAAATTGAATCGTTCCCTATTATTTCTAAATATTTCGTAGGGAAAGTTTTTTTCTCTAGTACATGAAAATAAACGTAGGAAAAGAAAGAATTTCCTAAGAGAAATGGTGAATTCCAGTAGTGTGAGAGGTGTTGCGGGTGTGCTGCCCTCCTCTCCCACCTCAACTCTACTAGGGGATCCCTTTTATAGTTCAAAGGTGATTCCCTTTTAGGGAGACAGATGATTACATTGGTTTACAGGTCATAATGGTCAGTTACTAATTTTAATGAAGTACTATACTAAAGTCAGAGTGATAATAGCAATTAGTACTGTAGCCGTTTTCTTCTTCACCTTAAATGAGGCTTTGATGGTTCCTGCGCAATTCCTCTTGATCAGCGTAGTTTCCTGACCCCACAAGGCAGTGATCAATCATTTAAATCAATTATTACGTACGTTTGGTACCTTGATTTTTATGGCATGGTTCCTAAACCCCCGAGGAGCTTGCCTTTCAATAATGTCATCTTCTGTCTTCTAGAATTTTTGTTCGGTCTATTATTATGTCTTATTCATTGCCATCATCTTCGGGAACACGGCTTTGCAAATACGCCTACGTTGGTTCCATTGGGTGTTGTCCCTTCGGGTCTTGCATCTCCTTCTTCATTGTCTTGAATTTACTTTGATGTCTTTTATACAGTAGTGGAGGATGAAAAAATTAGGTGTGGCGGAGTTAATAGAGGCATGCAGTGCACGAGGGCAGTGAAGTGTGCGTACCAGTTCACCGCTGCCGCTGCAGTATGCCGACGGCTTGATTTGCCAGGCCATTATGAAAAGGAAAAAAAATAAGATTGCATCGGCTTGATCAGGGCCATTTGATGGACTTTGGCCAGAGCAGCAAACAACCCACAACACCCCACAGCGCCCAGGTGGCTAGCATCGCAGCCGTTCGGGCAGCCCGCATTAGTTTCAGTGCTTCCACTTGCACAGCGCCTCACGGGGGTATATCCCCAGGAATAAGATATTATGTGAAACTCTCAGCGCGTGTGTGTGAGAACCGGCTAAAACCGGCTAAAAATAATGGGTGACTCACGCTTTCGGATAGATCTTAGACGACATCGGAGAAACAATGCTCAAATAGTATAACTCAGTGATGGAAATATATTATAAACAGATTTGGTCTAACCACAGTTGATTTAGTTCAAGTCCACAAAGAGTTTTAAAACAGAATTTGATACAAAGTGAGAGTCACGATACAATACAACGATTATCTTATAATGAAACATGTCGTGCCCTAAGATGTGTCTCATTTTTCGTGGTCCAAAGTGGGCGAAGTAAGGTACCCCCCTCCCAAAGTACTACATGCAAACACACAAGTAATAAACCGTGAGCAACTGATACTGAGTAAGACTTGCTCATCAATTTGACTTCTTAAAGCTGACTCCTAAGCATGCAAGGCTCAACAATTTGGATGGTTGCATTGCAAAAATAGCACTAATAATTGGTCTTTCTTTTAAGTTTTAGCCAACTTAAAAGGGTTAATAATAATATAAATGTTTGCCAATAATTCTAAAGCAATTATAGTTGCAATACAAAAGAGATAATTAATATAATTAACATAAATCAACAATCTTCATCATCATTTCCTCTTCTTACTATGATGTCTACTATGATGTGATGCAGTGAACAAGCGATACTCATTAATATGAGGAACAGCGACTTAAATCGATTTACATCCTACAGGAGAGGCCCAAATTATATGGCACGAACATGCTTTTCGGAAGCTGTACGAGGCAACCTTTCACTTAGACACCACAAGCCTAGTTCGACAATCGCACCTCTCCCGAGATCAAGGTTCCATGTGATAACTCCCTGGGTCTATCCTGCTCGGACCCAATTTTCTAACTCCAATCCAAAACAGATGTCGGCTTCGTCCAACAGTACGACAATTTGTTAAATTGGTCCCATATCACTAACATGCAATTGGTATTGTTTAAATTTGTTCAACAAGGCCTACAGGAAGTGGTCGTGGAAGGGGAAGCATGGGAGGAACTCGACAAAAAGGTGAACCAAAAAAAGTGAGGGTTGACATCGAGATTATCTTGAAAGACGTTTAGTAAGTTTTAAACTTATATGCATAAAAAACATCACAATTACTGAATGGACAAATGCAATTACTGAACAAGCAAATAAAATCCACAGAAAATACTAATATGTTTGTGGCATATACATCTAAACAGGCCTAAAAGAAGCGTTCAAGTAACGGTTGCTGGGCATGGTGGTCGTGGTGAAGAAAGGATTGGAGGCGAAACAAGAGGTGATGAAGAGAGTGAATTCGAGGAAACCTCAAAATGTGAAGAATAGTTTCAAGAGTGGTATGGTGATGGGGACGATTGATATTTGCATAGTTGATATAGTTCTACAGAATCAATAAAAAATTATTGAATCCTTAGTTACTAATCAGAGAAGGGCAATTAGTGAAAGCCATAGTCATGTACTCTTATATTTTCTAATGTTTACTGAATTCAAATTAAGTAATTTATTGAATGCCTTTTCAAGAACTACGTTATATGAGGTCTATGAATTACTCAAGCAGATATTTACTGAACTGAAACACAAACACAACTTTCTTGTGAACACATCACAAATATTCATAAGCAAGTGATCAGGATGTTTACATCGCGAAAATGCAAAACACAACTTTCTAGAATTGAAAACTACAACCACTACGGAAGTTGAAGAGTACTCTGAAAAATTACTGAAGCAGATAGATAATTATTAAACTGAAACAAAAGTAATTAGTATATCTACACAGAACTGTTAGATTCCAACACATCACAAATATACATAAGCAATTGATCAGCATGTTTACATCACGAAAACACAAAACACAACTTTTTAGTCATGAGAACTGTCCCAGCTATCTAGTCTTGAGAGCTATCTCTCCCTGTGGAAGTTGAAGAGTACTCTTCGATGTGCTGCGGGAATGGCCTCAGAACCTCGTTCAGCTTATGAAACAACATGTAGTGAAGATACTCGCAACCATAGATCTATACAAAATAAAATCTCACTTATACATGCAACAGAAAAAACATAAGTTAAGAGGAAAAAGTGCATTACATTGAAAGTGACTCCTACAGTGCAGTTTCTTTGGTGCACACTGCTGTGGATTGCTGTGATGTTCGTCAGAGTCAATCTACCGCTGCAGATACTAATGCAGTTGCTGGAAACAAGAGAATGTTTCTTATGGATGAGCAAATGAATACGATCAAGAGCACTACCAAGAAACAACATGCAAACTCTCTCGTTCTCCCAGTCCTGTAGCAGAGGTGACTCGAAGGCGACTGCGACGATCTCGCATTCCCTCCGTCGAGCGGCCGTTCCGCTCACCTCCTGACGGCCCTGCTGGGGTCGGAGGAGGTGAGGGTTCGGTACCAACGGCGGGGCTCATAGATATACCAGGTTAGATTTGGTTTCTGCTCCGATCTGGTAGCTTCTCCTCCTCTTCGGAGTATTTTTCGACGCTGGAGGGGAGGGGAAGCAGGATTTGAGGCAGGATACCGTATAGGTTCGTTCTAGAAGCTTAGTTTTAGTTTTTAGGTGCTTAGTTCCTCTCTATGGTGATTTCTTCACTTGAGGAGTATGTCTTCTTCTCCGACGGTGACAGTCACGTCGTGGTCGGCATGAGGAAGCTTTTGGTCCTCGGTTTCGTCATCGAAGGAGACTCGGGTGGCGAAAGCTTGAGGTGTGTTATCTTTTTGTGCGAAGGGGTGGATAGTCTGAGCATCCCTGATGCTGTTCCGCTTGTCTGGGTTACTGATGTAATCGATATCCTTGGACTTGGTGTCCGGCCGTCGACCTCTGGGTCAGCAGCGGTGGATTTCTTTTCCCCTTTTCATCTTCGTGAGCTGACAGCCGATGTTTGTTCATTGACGATAATTCGTTCTGGAGGAAGGTCCAGATGATGGCTCTTGCAATATGACCATGCTTTGGAGTCACTCGCTGAGATGGGAGGTGGGAGCTGCTCAGTGCTGGCGATTTGCTTCGGTTGGGAGCAGCGATAATATCGAGGTTTATTGGGAAACTGGAGACTATGTGATGTAATTTTCAGTTTTTCTAGTGTGCATCGGATGAAATTCCGGGGATGTGCTGTGCTATGCTATTAATATAATTCCTGTTCGCAAAAAAAAAAACCAAGAAACTACGTACCACTGCCCAGGTAAATCAAGCTAACTCACGGAAAAGTTTATGAGTATGTACTTGAACTGTTCTGACACTACCGTTCATGAACTTTCTTCAGTTGTGGAGGACCTTGAGTTCAAATAATCTTAACGATGGGGCCAATACTCACCTTGCCAATCAGAACAGTTCCTGGTGCTGCAGTTCAGAAGATGATTCGAATAATGCGTGTGAGGAATCTATTGCTCCAAAACAAAGTGGCAGTTCAAGAGATCGCAGCGGGTCCTCAAAGAACTCACAGAGCCTTTACTCAAAGGTTGGAACTAGTAATAAATTTTAACCTCTCTCTGGCAATTGAAGCATAGTAAGTTCTTTACCTTCTGATCGCGTTTTATTCTCTCGCAATGTGCAGGTCGATATCAGCACTATACTGGAGGAGGCTGTTCAGTAAGTCAAGTTTCTGCGGATGCAAATAAAGGTGATTACCCAAGTAGGAGTACATATTTCGGCTAAGTCAGATCGCTAGATGTAGAAACAATACTCTTTGTTTTTAAATTGATGTCGCCGTTAATTTTTAATACCAACTTTAACCATTCATTTTATTATTTTTTAATAAATATCATATATTTTGTTATAATTTGATTTATTATTAAAATTATTTGAATCGCAATTTAAAATTTTACATATTTAAACTAATTTTTTTAAATAAAACGAATGATCAGAGTTGATATTAAATATCAACAGTGATATTAATTTAAAAATGAAGAGAGTACTGTCAAACTTCATCAGTCACTGCGACCATTGCCCTCAGCTCCCCTTCCTTTGCCCCAAACAGCTGATGAGCTCCGACGAGACATGGATGTACGCGCCTCTTGCCTACAACGGAGTTTGCATCGATCTCGCTGCTGATGGAAACACATCATGCCTGGATTCTCTGATCTGATCAAGGACATTACTCTGACTTCACATCCTTCAGTTGATTCTTGTAATAGCAGGAACTCGATTGAAAAATAAATAAATGTATCCTTTCAGATAAAATAAAATAAATAAATAAATGTAGAGATATGATTCCGTTTGCTCTATGACAAACCAAATATATGAGAGGTGTCGCCGCCGGTTTATAAAGCGGCGCATGGAAATTTCTTCGGCTACCTTGTAATCCCCTTTCCTTTTGCCTTGCGCTAAGAAACTGTCGCCTTGATCCATGTCAGCGACACTAAATTATCTTGTAAGCAACAGCATAGAGTGCTGGGCCATGACAAGTGCCAGGAGCACTATGCTAGTGGAACATAGTTGTGATCTCTTTGCAAGCAATGGATGATGGATCACCATTCGCCAAGGCTGCACCAAACACTTGTTTGATGCATAGGTTGTTGTCAAGCTAACATCAAATTAAGGTATCTTTTTTTTCTCGAAAACACAGGAGAGCTGTAGATTATCATATTAAGAAGAAGAAAACAGAGGTCCAAGAAGACCATTACACACTGTCCGGCAGAACAACCATCAAATTAAGGTATCATCACCAAACCATTTCATTCTATCCTATGTACCACTGAAATTTCAGTATCAGGTTTACACTTACACATCTCTCTCCAAGGAAGTTAAACTTGATTGCTTTGGTGGCGTGCGCTTTAATTCTATCTGATCGGTTTGCTTTGATCTAATCGGTGATGTGGCTTCCACTAGCTTGTCCACGTCGTCGCCGTTTTCGCCTTTTCCTAGTTGATCAACATTCGGCATGCACTAGCTAGCTAAGGCGCGTCGATAGCAGCAAGCAAAGCTATGTGGTTGCCGAGTGTTGGCTCACGAAGGAGGCATCTGATTGCGTCGCGCGTCATGTTCCTCTCCCGCTCCTTTTCTTCTAATTTTTATTTTGAAAAATCAATTTACTTCAAAAGCGTCGTCTTGTGATGAGATTCCACGAACTCAGTGCTCAGTACTTAGCAAGAGGGCGACTTATTACCGCATCTGGGATCGATTCAGGTTCGTTGAATCTGGCCGCGATTGTCAGCCACGGAGGAGGGCGTGCAATTCTTTCCTAGAACTTCGTTGAGGTTTGCCGGACCATCCTCCAGTTCAAAAATGTTGAGTAGTTCGCATTGAATCCTGTCGGGATCACGTACTTCGGGTATCTGATGGGCCGTGCTCGCGCACGAAAGACCCCGAATTAAAGGTCGGGTGACCGCGTGATCCGACCCTCAAGCCGGCGATCTACGACGGCCAAGTCTTAGCTGCCCTAAGACGCACGGAGACTCCAGCCTTCAAGAACCGACCCCCGGGGGGAGCGACCCCTGGGGAGTATATGTCGTATTATGGCATATTTACCCTAGTGGCCACCTGTCAACTGCCCTGACGGGACGGAACGAGATTCATCACGACGGCACTCCAGCAGAAGCTACAGCAGTCGACGGACAAGACCCGACGACACTGTGGCTGACACAGCAGTACCAAATAGGCGTCACAGTGGCCCGCCGCTGCGTGCGACGCGACGGGTCACACTCGCGCCTGAGCAAAGTGAATGACACGCGACGACAGCAGAAGGGCCGACCTGTCGACGAGACGGTAAGATCGCGTAGGGCCCACCACTTTGTAACTTCGGACCCCTATATAAAAAGAGGTCCGGAGAGCGATAGAGAAACAACAGAACAACGAAAGACAAACCAACGAACACCACTAGGACCTTAGGTTTTTGCATCTCTTCTAGCAAGCATCCCCACTCGTCTACACTCCGATCACTTTCTATCCGTTTCGGATATTCTCGTGAAGAGAGAGTCCAGCCTTTATACCATTATCATCGAAATAATTCGCTCTCTGAACGTAAAGTATTATACCGCTCGAGGTAGCTTGAACCAGGTTAAAATCTCTTTGAGTCTTTTTTAGACTAGACCATATCGAATACGAAGGCACATTTCCTCTACGATTATATATTTGTATTGTGTCAGTTGTCAGAACGCCGACAAATTCTTCATTTCAAATATGTTCCTAATGTTTTGTCTTGATCTCGCAAAGAAAAATGTAGGAGTAGAATTCTATTTCACTCAACTTTTATTGTTCACATTCCAATAAATTTTGGGTCATGATATATGATGGTTCAACCATTTGACGACTTTTCTTTCTCAGTGAGGAAAAATGTCCCATCTCTAGGTGCTCCCTCTGACGTGACACGTTGCCACACAGCAACACTTGTGCAACACAAGAAAAGCCAACGTGTGTATATATAGCACCTCGCCGGCCACCGAACGCCGCGCGTCGTCGCTCGCGCGCCCACGCGAACACCGACATGCTCGCCAAGGCTCCTCCAGGGAACCATCCGACGCTGCCGCGCGCGAGGCCGGGAGCCGTTACTGGGCAGCTCGCCAAAAGAACGGGCCGTGGAGCCGGCGGCGTTACGCTCGTGGCCGCGAGGCCGGCGACGGCCGTGGTGGCGGCTGCCGGAGAGAGGCGCGCGGTGCCGGAGCCGGCGACCTCAGCAGCGGCGGTGGACGGCGATCGGCTCGGCAATGCATCGGCGGTGGCAGGTGATCGGAATCTCGATTCCCGACTTGTATTGCGGATGATGATGTGCTTTATTGCTTGCTTGGTTTTGGTAGAGGAGTGATTACTGCATGATACACTGTAGTATTAAAATTTCTTGATTCAAATAGGATTACATATGGGCATGCGATTGGGCAGATGTCAAATGATTTGAAAGTTTAAAATTTTAACCAAGTTTGATCGCCAGCTCACATTTCTTTTTTTTTGTGAAAAACGAAAATTTATGAAGAAACATAAAATCTGGCGAGCGAAACCAGATAACAGTGTTTAATTAGAATGTCTTCCGTAAAAGTTCTAGTTCTGCTTTCCTTAAGTTTTATAGACGTTCATCAAATAGAATTATACAATATTTTTGCAGTATGTCCAGTAACACTGATTCATCTTTCTGTAACTCTTTTTTTTTTCAAAACTTCTCTGATCATCAAATAGAAAAATAGAATGCTGTCGGTTTTCACAAACTTGAAACTCCAGTGAGTTCATCAGAGTTCACAATACAGAACGCACAACTGTACTCTGGATGAACAGCAACTTTCATTCCACTAGTAGCGCCTCGGACACGGACCGGCTGTCCTAGTATTACATTTCTGATCATAGTATTATATTTCTGATCACGTGACACACACGACCCATTAGAATATTTTTTCTACGTTTCTGTGTTTGACTGTTTGGTCTCGTATCGGGTCGTGTTTGCTCCTAATTCATCGACGAGTCCAAATGGGTCAAACTCAGTCGTACGAACTGAAAACGACCTCGTAGATGGAAGGTCGTTTTCGGCGCGTTCGTGACCAGCTGACAGCCTTGACACTCATTGAACCGTATGGAAGGTTGAGGTCGAGCCGGCTGCATTTCCGTCCTGAAAACGACTGTGTCTCTGGGTAGTAGTAGATGGGCTGAGCCTTTCTGCACCAAACAGAGTGCAGAGCAGCTTCAGAGAGAGGCACCACTCAGACTTCTGTGATCAGGGGATCTTCTCAAACTCTCCGTCAACAACTCCTTGCCTGAATCACAAACTTTTGCAAATGATGAAGGATGTACTATAATTGTATAAACTTTCGGTTTTATGCCACCTAGTCACCAAATCGAACAGACTGACCTGAATTTTGTTCCACAACACTCGCAGAAAGGATTCTACAGTATTACTAATCAGGTTGATTGTTCTCTCTTGTATGGCAGGCATCGACAAGCTCGCAGTAACGTCCACCGTCGGCAACTCAACGAACATCCGGTGGCACGAGTGCCCCATCGGGCTGCACGAGAGGCAGAAGCTGCTGAACCAGAAGGGCTGCGTCGTGTGGATCACCGGCCTCAGCGGTTCAGGGAAGAGCACGCTGGCATGCGCGCTCAGCCACGGGCTGCACGCGAGGGGGCACCTGACGTACGTCCTCGACGGCGACAACCTCCGGCACGGGCTGAACCGGGACCTCGGCTTCGACGCCGAGGACCGCGCGGAGAACATTCGCCGAGTTGGTGCGTCATACTACGTTCGGGGTTCGGGAGAAGAACATCTCGAATTCGCTCAGTTTTCATCACCCTGTAACTCTGATTTACTGCACTTCAGGGGAAGTAGCGAAGCTGTTCGCGGACGCCGGCCTGATTTGCATCGCGTGCCTGATATCGCCATTCAGGAGCGACCGGACCGCGTGCCGGAGTCTGCTGCCGGACTCGAGGTTCATAGAGGTACGTACGTATGTTTGCCTGAACAAGTTTCAGAGAAACACACTAGTATATCCCTGCCAAGAGGTTTTCAGTACGACGATATCTGATTCAGGGGAGATGTGTAATACAATACCCTTGCAGGTTTTTCTGAACACCCCGCTTGAGCTGTGCGAAGCGAGGGATCCCAAGGGCCTGTACAAGCTCGCCCGCGCCGGTAAAATCAAAGGTAAACGAACGAACGAACGAACGAAACGGGTTGGATCAGTTAGTTCTGCTTCGTTACGAGTAGTAGTACTGCAATGACTCGCAAGCAAGCTGACTGATGAATCCGCATCACATCCAGGGTTCACCGGGATTGATGATCCTTACGAACCGCCTACCGACTGCGAGGTTAGCCTAGCTACATCATTTACATGCTGAAACCTCTGTGTATGAGCCTTGAACTACTGCGATTTGCAGATAGTGATCCAGTGCAAAGCCGGGGACTGCGCGTCACCGAAATCGATGGCGGATCAAGTGATGCTGTACCTCGAAGCGAACGGGTTCTTACAGGGCTGCTAGAGATCGATCATCGATGGATAGACACTCAGAGGCACTTCATCTGAATGAATAGGCGATAAGCAGCAGAGGCCGATGACGTTTCGCAATTCAGAGTCTGATGACCAAAGGTTCAACCAAGCCGGCGGCAACTTGTATGTGTGGATACGTTTTTTCTTTCCCTCTGGTTGAGATTGTGATGTACAAAAGCTATTGCATCAGGGGGGTGAATGTGGTGTACAGTTCCCGGACTAATATTCAGCGTGTGACCATTAATTTGTTCCAACGAACCACTAATAAGTGCTTGTGTGTGTAAAGTGAGAAACAACTAAACTTAGAATGAACAAATAGTGGAGTGCATTGTTTTTTTTATGACTGATGATTGATTGTTTTTTATTTTTTATTTTTAGTGAAAATGATGTTTCACCTCTTCATGAAGCTGCAACGTGATACGGTCATGTGAAGTCCTTGTCAGTTGCAACCTAATCTGTGGGACTTGAGATAATTTTATATCCAACTGCTGGATCAATGCATTTTTGTTTTGAAAGATGTACACAACAAAGAAAAGGGAGTACTGCAGAAACTGCACTTTCTCGTGTCCAAATTTCAGTTGGCTGATTGAGCAACCAAAAACTCAGATAGTTTAGAAGGAAGGCCTATGAGCAACCAAGAGACCAAATGTGGATCGGCGATCTGAGCTCCTCACCTCCAAGCAGCTCTCTTCTACCGTGATTTCTCCATTGCAATCATTCCCCATGAGGCCTCGTTTGGCAGCTCATGATTGGTTCCATGCCTCTCACTCAAACCCGGTGACCACCCAAATCCCCTCCTGGAATCAATCCAATGCATAATAATGTGTGTGTGTGTGTATATATAACTATAATATAATTATAATTATGTACTATATATAATTAGAATTATATTACATAATTGTAATTATATATTATATAAACGTAACTATAGTAATATATAATTATAATTACAATTATGTAATATAATTGTAATATATATAAACTGACGTCCACAGCCAGCAAAAACAACTTCAAACCTGCTTTTGGTTTTGAATTAAGAGAAAACTGCTTTCTCAAAAGGATTTTTATAAAAGTTCACCAACCAAAGGGACCCTATATGGAGTCACAATAGCTAGAATGTAACAGCTTCTTTGCTCATCTTTACTATCAGTAATTATCCAGTTCACATGCACACACAACTGCTTCGCAATGAAAAAAAAAAGTGGCACCAAGCGAGCCATCAGTGAGAGTCAAAGAAACACAATAACCAAATTAAATAAATAGAGCAATGTAGTAGTAAGTGGTTTCGTAGGAGCAGTCCCAATGGATAATTATAAGCAGCCCTTGAACTTTAGAGTAGACAACATTTTAGATATGAGTAGAAGCAAATAAGATTTCACATAGTGATACCAGCTGCAATGGTGCGTAATATTTTAGATAAGCAGCACTAGAACTTTGGAGCGAAGTGATTGTATACTAGAATCCTATTAGGATGAATAAAACATCAGCACAAATTTTAGTTGCATAAACATCAGTAAGAAGTTCAGAATGAAATGAGAACAATGAACAGTTCGGTCGTTGTACAGAATGCAAAATTTTGTTCAGCCCTGAAAAGAAATTAGAGTTTCAAAATTCAGTTTCTGAGTGCAAAAAAGTAAGAAATATTCAGACTTGCAACAAAATCGCAGAGTTCAAAATCACTGCTCAATGACGACCTTCAATTTTTTATACTCACGTGGACCCTCACCGACGCGACGCCTTTGTTCTCTAGCTGGAATTTGTCGGTTCGACTTGCTGTGACTGGAATTTGTTCTGTAGTTGGCCCAGTTCGTGTGTTGATACAATCAGCTATATTACTTTATGTAACCTCGAAATACGACTCAGACCCACTCACATGCCGTGCAGGTCTCACCTCGCAGAATAATTGCTTACATTTTTGTCTTCGCTTCGTATAAAATGGTTAACTCGAGCTATTACTGCATTCTAAAGCCGAGTTTTTAAATTTGTCTCCACCTCCTCCAACTCACGGTATAGGACTAAACTCTCGTGCTACAGTAGCTCACGAGCTACCGTAGCCTTATTGGGCTTTTTTTTTTCTTTGGGCTAGGATACTGCATTTCCCCCTTAAGACTCAACGAGGACTCGTTGAGTAGTGAACCAATTTACCCTTTCGAAACAGATTTATCTAAGATCTTCCCTCTTGGTCACGTTTGTACGTCCAGTGTCGACGTACGTGCTATGTCGTGTCTACACTGGGCTCACGCGCTATACACACTGCACCCTCGCCCTGACACGTACACTCTCGTGAAACCGCAAGAGTCGGCTCTGATACTATTCTGTAACATTTTAGGCTCGAAATACGGCTTCAGACCCACTCGCACGTCATACGGGTCTCACCTCGCAGAATAACTGTTTAGACTTTTGTCCTCGATTCGCATAAAAAAGTTAACGCTGCATTTCAAAGCCCGATTTTTAAATTAGTCTCCACCTCCTCCAACTCTGAGACTAAACTCTCGCGCTACAGTAGCTCACGAGTACAGTAGCCTCCGGCTACAGTACTGAGCCTTTTTCTTTTTCTTTTTTCTTTTTTTCTCTTGGCTGAGATACTGCACTTTAGTTGGTACTGTTGAGACCGTTGAGTGGTGGATGGAGTGCAGATGAGGCAAAGCATATAGCACTCTAGTCACTTGGAAGCATCACTGCTCTCTTCAGATCTTCTGTTTTTATTTCGCGTCCAAGCATGGCAAAAACTGAGAGGGAGAAAAGGTCGCATTTACCCAAAGAAATATTGTTACTCCAATTGGCTGTCCTTCGCACAGTGTCTGTCTGGAAAACTTCAGTTATTGTACTGTGGGAGTACCAACCTCTCGGTTCATCCTTTGACTGATAAACTGGAGAGGCAGATGATGAACGATCCCATCGGAGCTTAACTGCATTATCACATTCTTTGTTCATGGCAAGCTGGCTCAAGCAGGCTCCATACTTGAGGCTGGCCACCTCTGTTTTCTAGTAAAACGTATCCTTGAAACTTTGCTGAATGTTTTTACAACTTCTTGCCATAATAAAGGACAATCAAACCATGGTGTCGGCAATCGTGAGTTACTAGCTAGGGCAAAAGTAGTTAAGATTACTACGTCAAGCAACGCATAACTTTCCAAATTAATTAATGGGGAACTTAATTAACGGGTAGCTTGCTCAGTGATGCGCACGAAAAGTATAGTGATTCAAGAAGAGAGGGCAAGGTATCGATTGCATGCCTTTGTGCCTTGCTAGGGTAGTTTGGCATCCGACCTGTTAAGTTTTGTGTAAACTTATTCTCTCTTTCCTCACTCAGTTCTTGTGTTTCTGTATGCATACAGCCCACAGCTGTCCTTTTGCCTTGCACCACACATAAGTTCAACAGAAATAGTTCAACAGCAAAAAGACCCCTTCAATTTAAGGTACTAATTCCATCCTGCTTTGATCGGCATCTAATTAAGTTTTTGTTCCAGTTTAGATCAACATCTAAGTTTGCTAATCGATATGTCCTTGATTATGTCATGTTGAGCCAGCATCGAACATGGCGGCCGTGCTTGATGCCTTGGCACCGTACGTGATGAAGCTGATCGCGGACATGACGGCGGAGGAGGTGCACATGCTGCTGGGTGTCTCCGACGAGATAAAAAAGCTGGAGAACAACACGAAAGGCATTAGATGTTTCGTTGCTGATGCCGAGAGGCGGCGTATCACTGATCAGACCGTGCAAAGATTGGTGACCAAGCTTAAGGGTGTCATGTACGATGCCACCGACGTACTAGACGTATGCCGGCTCGAGGCCGACAAGTGGAGGGACTCCAAATGCTGCAACAACAAGATAGAGGGGAATTGCTTCTGGTCGTTGCTCTTCTGCCTGCGGAATCCTGTTTTCTCACACAAGATAGGTACACGCATCAAAGAGCTAAACCAGCAGCTGGAGGAAATCCACAAGGAGGCTAAAAAATTCAACTTCATCAACCTCGCTTCATACCCGGAGCGGAGGATGCCTGAATCCTTTGTAAATAGGACCATGTCAGAATTCCTTGAGTCGGACATAGTTGGCATGAAGATCGAGATGGACACAAAGGAGCTTATCAAGGTGCTGACCGATGATGATGAGCGACACAATCTCAAGGTGGTCTCCATCGTGGGCATGGGTGGCATAGGGAAAACCACCCTTGCACAGAAGATCTTCAAAGAGGCAGATTGCTTTAGGAAAAAGATATGGTTGAGCATTAATCATCAGTTTGACCCTGTGGAATTGATAAGATCTGCAATCAAACATGTTGGTGGTGAAGACCCTGGTGAGGAACGAGACATATCCCTCCTCACACGGATCCTCACTGATGCCTTGTCCGCCAACAAGTTTCTATTGGTGATGGATGACATGTGGAGTGAGAAGGCATGGGATGATGCACTTCGTATTCCAGTCATGAAGGCCAGCAACAAACAACCAGGGAGCCGAGTTTTGGTCACCACAAGATTTGAAGACTTGGCTCAAAAGATGGGAGCCTCCGTCCACGAGCACCATGTCAATTTACTCAACAATGAGGATGCATGGTCCTTACTAAAGAAACAGCTGCCGCTCGATCAGGTTAGCGTGTATTAGTATTGCAAATTTACAAATAATCAAATTAACAGAGTAGATAAATTCTTGTGCTTACTCAACTTTGATAATCGTTGTGGTGTTAATTAGTTCAGTTAATCCCTGTTGGCATTAATTACAGTGTCCCTAATGGGATTCTTAGAATCATACATTATAAAAAATATTTTAAGAGAAAAGAGAAAAAGAGAGGAGAGCCGCTAGCTTTTATTCATGAGGTATATCTCTTAGCAACAATTAAAATTGCTACAAGGTCTCCACCCATTGCATGTCATTGCTCATGTGTACTGCTGCATAGGTAAAACTACGTCTAAACCACTTTAAAGGGTTATTTAGACCATTTTAGATAGTTCATGTGTGAAATATCTAGTTTTATAATTGACGAGGTGAAGTAGTCTGATATCAATAGTTAAGGGGTGAGGTAGACTTATCCCATGTTATTTTTATTTCACAAAATATTGATCAAATGTTAATAAGTATTGACTCACTACATTAAAATGTTGGGATAACAAAATACTGTCCTTCCCAAAATATAAGGGATTGGAGGTTGTTTCAAAGTCAAACTCCCTTTTACCATGAATGATAACATCTATAAAAATAAATTATTTTAAATAAAAAAGTTTACATATTTCTAATAGTAGCTTTTCTAATGAACCTAACAATATCATTTACACTTTATTAATTTTTTTTAATTTACTATTTGCAGTCAAAGTTGAAAAACATTGAATGTCAAAAAACCTAGAATCCCTTATATGTAGGGAAAGGGAGCAGTATCTTGACCCACTATATCAGTCAATAAATATACATTTCAGACTAGTATTTAGAAATTTAGACTTGAAATAAAAATATTTCAATGAGTTATTGACATTTAATTCTTTTTAATGAACATTTTCCATCTGAGTAGTGTCATCACACATGCATTCAATGAATTATTGACAGGTAGTTGGGATTGATGGGCTAAAAGATGTCGGGATGCAAATTTTGGAAAAGTGCAACGGCTTACCGCTTGCCATTAAAGTGGTGGGAGGGCTGTTAACCTCGAGACATCCAACCGTGCATGAGTGGATGGAAGTTTTAAACAACCCTGCATGGTCGGTAGCTGGACTTCCTCCTGACCTAGACAAGCGGGTCTACTTGAGCTACGAGGATTTGTCTCCCCAGCTCAAGCAGTGCTTTCTATACTGCTCACTTTTCCCTAAAGGTCAAGATATTTGGGAAATTGAAGTGACTAGCATGTGGATCAGTGAAGGTTTTATTCATCAACATCATCACAGTGGAGCTGATGATCGGTTAGAAGACGTAGCAACCGAGAGCTACAAGGAGCTAATCAAGAGGAACCTTATAGAACCTGCTGCTGGATACGAGCTTACTGGATACAAGTGCACGATGCATGATGTGGTCCGCTCCTTTGCTGAATTTATGGCCAAGGAAGAATCATTGGTGGTGACCCAGCAGGACAGGCAAGCTGTTTCTCTCGCTGCTACTGGCACTATCCGTCGCCTCTCTATGGGAGAAACAACAACACCAGAAGCAGAGTGGGCCATCTTTCTACGGAAGCAAAAGTCACTAAGAACATTAATCATTACCTCTAATAGCACATCCATCAGGCCTGGTGATTTTGTAGGTACTTTCTCCTTTCTACGAGCACTACACATAGTGAATGCAGAAGAATGTGATAGCTTGGTCCCCTTTCTGTGTCAGCTGAAGCACCTAAGATACCTTCACCTAGAGGATACAGATATAACCAGGCTGCCCGATGACATCCACAGAATAAAATCTCTCGAGCACATTGGACTGATACATTGCACCAAGTTGGGTCATCTCCCCAGCAGCATCGTAAATTTAGTGCATCTAAGAGAACTTCTACTAACTGGATCAAACCTTGTGGCTACGGTGGTGCCCAAAGGGTTTGGTCAGTTAATAAATTTGAGAAGACTCAATGAATTCAGAGCACACATGGATAATATGGATGGCAAAAATGAGGGCTGGTGCAGCTTACAAGAGATCGGGCCTCTTTCTCAGCTTAGGAATCTTGCATTATATGGTCTAGAAAATACGTCCGCTGGCTCATGGGCCGAAAAGGCCATGATCAGCAGAAAGGAGCACCTTACCTATTTATATCTAAATTGCAGCAGCAGCAGCAGTAGATACATGGGGTCAAGTGTGGATGAGATCGAGAAGCAGCAGCAACAACAACAAGTAGTGGAGGAGGTATTCCAGGAGCTACGCCCTCCATCCTGCATAGTGGACCTAACAATTGAAGGATACTTTGGTCGCCGTCTACCAAAATGGATGACGGTAGAGGCAACAACAACTTTTAAAAGCTTGAGGATTTTGAGGCTGCTTGACCTGCCGTGCTGCACACAACTACCAGACGGTCTGTGCCGTCTTCCCTGTTTGGAACTTCTGAATATTGAAGATGCACCAGCCATCAAGAGAGTTGGGCCTGAGTTCGTCCAGACATCGTCAGCAACACCATCAGCAGTAGCTTTTCCTAATCTGAGATACCTTTACGTGGAGGGCTTGTGTGAATGGGAGGAGTGGGAGTGGAAGGAGGATGTGACTGCTGCAGACGTCACGGCCATGCCTTTTCTCAGCAAACTCACAATCAACAACAGTAAGCTGAGCTGTCTTCCACCAGGCCTCGCCAGCAGCAAGAGGCATGCTCTGAGAAGACTGAACCTTTACGAGCTGATCAACCTAACACATGTGGAGAACTTCCCTTCGGTCATGGAGCTTGATGTGTTCGACTGCCCTAGGCTCGAGAGGATCAGCGGCCTCTCCAGACTGCAGAAGATTCGTATTGTCCGTTGCTCGAAACTGAAGGTGTTGATAGATGTCCCGGCTCTTGATAGCCTCGTGCTGGAGGACGCAACCATGGAGGCACTTCCCGAATACCTGCGAGGTGTCAACCCAAGGTATATCGAGTTGTACTGCAGCAGGAAGCTGTCTGGATCCCTTTCTCCAGATGGCTCTGAGTGGGATAAGATCAAGCATATCAGAAATCACAAAATCATCTACTTGGCCTGAGAGCAGATTCACTTTGAATTAATATTCAGCTGAAGATTGGGACTGCAGCTGCGGGATCAAAGATAATTCATCCGTTCAGGTAATCTCTGTTCTGCCGATAGGCCAAAATTGTTTTTAGTTTATTAAATTGTTGGTTGTAACTCCATGAATCAATCACTGATAAAGCCAAACATCTGTGTCAACATCAGGGAGGAAAGGCCTTCATTGGACCACACACACCGCCAGCGAAGGAGAGAAGTTGATTCGCCCTGCTCGTCTGTAGGGGCAGCTGCGACAACATCCCATGAATTCGAGTGCATGTACACATCTTCCCTTGTCGCTCGTCTCTCTGTATTTGTATGTCCTGGTGAATTTAAGACCTTGATTTCTTCATGATAATTCGGTCCTTGTTAGAGAACCAATCAACTCTGGTGCATGTTTAAGATGTCTTGTGGTCCTGAGAGTTGTTTCGGAGTTGCATATCACAAGCTGTCTATTTTCAAGTCCGATTTGAAACGTTTAGCATTATTTGAAATCACACTGCACTTCTGATTTTGCCCCTGAGTCTTTTCTGCAATTTTCAAGTGAACTTCGACAGTATAAAGCTCGTCTACTGAGGCATGAATACGCGGGAAAACCAGAGCTGGCAGGCTTCCGGTATACAGTAATCAACTTATTTTCGGAAGCCGTTCTTCAGTTTTGCAGGTCCACGCTTCTCACCTACTCTGACACTATTTTCTCTTTCTCCCTTGATGCAATGGCGGAACACTTGCTCCCATGGGTACAGTATCACGCATCAAGCACACATTAAGAACCCCCTCATTCCTTATAGTGCATATCACAAACCATTTGATGTCCTAGCGTAGGCCTGGGAAACTTCACGATGCCAACGTATTCCATGACGAGAGAGACGACATAACCCCTCGGCCGCGATCGAGCGAGGCCGTGGTCTTGGAGATCAGCTGCAGTGAGTTGACAAAAAGGCCGGGCTCATGGAAATGCTCTGTTCTGGCCGATGCGGACAGAGGACGACGTGCCATTATTATCTGGAAATCCGAGAACAATGTTTAACAAGTGTGTCTTCCATATCTTCCATAAAAGTCTGACTTCCTTACGAGAAAAAAAAATTACAGACGTTTGCCATACTCCGCCAAAAAAAAAAACTTACTCTCTCATTTTTTAATTAATGTCTCGTTGACTTTTAAATTCAACTTTGATCATTCATTTTTTTTAAATATTTTGCTCGAATATGTAAATTTTAAGTTTTGATTCAAATAACTCAAATAATAAATCAAATTATATCAAAATATTTGAAATTTATCAAAAAAAATTAAATACAACGAATGGTCAAAGTTGAATTTCAAAGTCAACAGCGACATTAGTTAAAGAACAGAGGGAGTACACTACTTTACAGTATATGCAGTTACATTTGTTTCATCTTTTTGTAACTATTTTTTGATAAACGTCTCTGATCATCAAAGAGAAAAACGGAATGCTGCCGGTTTTCACAAACCTGAAAGTCCAGATGAGTTCATCAGAGTTCACAACACACAACGCACAACTGTACTGCTGGATTAACAACAACTTCCACTCACTTCTCACACACGAACCGGCTGTACTATATTACATTTCTGACCACGTCCCATTAGAATTTTTTTTCTACGTTTCTGTGTTCGACTGTTTGGTCTCGCATCGGATCGTGTTTGCTCCAAATTCATGGACGGTTCCAAATGGTCAAACTCAGTCGTACGAACTGAAAACGACCTCGTAGCTGGAAGGTCGTTTTCGGCGCGTTCGTGACCAGCTGACACTCCGAGAACCGTATGGAAGGTGGAGGTCGAGCCGACTGCATATGCGTCCTGAAAACGACTCTGTCTCTGAGTAGTAGATGGGTTGAGCTTTTCCTGGCAACGAGTTCTGGAACTGACTGCGTCTTGAACGAGGCTCCAAAGTTGGGCACCACGCAGAATGCGATCCTTTCGGTCTCCATGACTGTAGTGTTGGAGACAGAGGTTCTTCTGAAACTCAGGAACAAGACGACCTATCAGGGGATCTTCTGAAACTCTCTGTCAAGCTCCTCGCCTGAATTTTGTTCGACAATGCTCGCAGAAAAGGATTCTAATCAGATTGTTGATTGTTGTGATCTCCTTCCCGGTTTTTCAGGCATCGACAAGCTCGCAGTAACATCCACCGTCGGGAACTCGACGAACATCCGGTGGCACGAGTGCCCGATCGGGCAGCGCGAGAGGCAGACGCTGCTGAACCAGAAGGGCTGCGTCGTGTGGATCACCGGCCTCAGCGGCTCAGGGAAGAGCACGCTGGCGTGCGCGCTCAGCCACGGGCTGCACGCGCGGGGCCACCTCACGTACGTCCTCGACGACGACAACCTCCGCCACGGGCTCAACCGAGACCTCGGCTGTGATACCCTCAAAAATTGCAACTGAATAATAAATCTTTCTTGCGATTTTTCTCTTTATACACCCTTTTTTTTTTTATTTAACGAAAAAATCTCATATAAAGAATAGATTCAAAAAAGAAAAAATTTCAAATTTAAAATTTGAATCTTATAAGTGCTTGAGTGGAAATTTTCTTTTTCCGATTTCTCAAAATTTATTCCAATTTATTTGATTTTATTTAAATTTAGGGTTGCTTCAAAAAAAAAAAGAGCCGAAACCTCTACATGGGCCGCCTTTCCCGAGCCGTTGCCGCACCGCGCCGCGTCCGTTGCCGCGTTGCTCCGGCGAGCCCCGTCCTGTCGCGTCGCCGCGCGAGCTCAACGTCACGCCTCCCCCGTCACACACAGTGCTGCTCG
>BCLH01000008.1:614179-664371 GCA_001602315.1 Zoysia pacifica | reverse complement strand
GTCTCACCACGTCGTATCCTCGCACGAGCTCGACGTCACCGGCCTCCGACGCATCGCCGTCACTCGATGAAGACCGGCCGAATGACGGAGCCTCGCCCATGCTGCCTACTCCAGCGCGTCACCCACATAGCTCGCGTCACGCCGTCGCGTCGCACAGGAAAGCCGCGCCCATGCCGAGTAAATGCCGCCACCAACTCCGCCTTGACCGGTCACCGCCGCGCCCCGCTCCTCCGGTCGCCTCGTCGCCTATAAAAGGGCTCCCGACCAGCTCCTCGACCCCGCCGTGCTCCCGCTGCCGCCAATAGGTCGATCCGTCATCTCCTCTCGTTCAATTTCAAGTTTTCCCTCCGACCTCCGCCACTGCCGTGCCGCCAAATTCCTCGCTGTCGGTCACCGAAGCGCCGGTCCGACCGGAGCCACGGCACCATCACCGCCTGCACTACCTCCCTAGCTCACTAGCACGACCGCACCGCCTTTAGTAAAACCTCGCACCGAGCGTCACCGCACGCCGCCGCCGGGCGCTACCGCACGGTCTCCGACGAGATCAAGAAGCTGGAGAACAACACGGAAGGCATTAGATGCTTCCTTGCTGATGCCGAGAGGCGGCGCATTACTGAAGATAGAGTGCAAAGATTGCTGACCAAGCTTAAGGGCGTCACGTACGACGCCACCGACATACCAGAAGTATGCCGGCTCGAGGCCGACAAGTGGAGGGACTCCAAATGCTGCAACAATAAGATGGAGGGGAATTGCTTCTGGTCGTTGCTCTTCTGCCTATGGAATCCTGTCTTCTCATACAAGATAGGCAGTCGCATCAAGGAGATAAATCAGCAGCTGGAGGAAATCCACAAGGAGGCTGAAAAATAAAACTTCATCAACCTCGGTTCATCCCCGGAGCGGAGGATGCCTGAGTCCTCCGGGTACAAGACCATCTCGGAGTTCGATGAGTCAGTCATAGTTGGTATGAAGATACAGATGGATACCAAGGAGCTTATCAAGGCGCTGACTGATGATGATGACAACCACAATCTCAAGGTGCTCGCCATCGTGGGCATGGGTGGCATCGGAAAAACCACACTTGCACAAAAGATCTTCAAAGAGACAGACCACTTCAAAACAAAGATATGGTTGAGCATTAATCAACAGTTTGACCCTTTAGAATTGATGAGATCTGCAATCAAACATGCTGGGGTCGGAGGCCACAGTGAGGAACGAGACACATCCCTCCTCACACGGACCCTCACTGACGCCTTGTCCACCAATAAGTTTCTGTTGGTGATGGATGACATGTGGAGTGAGAAGGCATGGGACGTATTCCAGTCATGAATGCCAGCAACAAACAACCAGGAAGCCGAGTTCTGGTCACCACAAGATTTCAAGAGTTGGCTCAAAAGATGGGAGCCTCCGTCCACAAGCACCGTGTCAGCTTACTCAACCATGAGGACGCATGGTCCTTACTAAAGAAACAGCTGCCGCCTGACTAGGTTAGTGTGTATCAGTATTGAAAATTTATCAATGATCATGTAAATAGAGTAGATTCACTTTAGATAATCACTTATGGTATTAATTAGTTTAGTAACTCACTGATGGCATTAAGAGTGTCCCTAAGGGGAGCCTTAGAGCCAACATATGTTATATACTACTCCATACATCCTTATATTACTTATCATTCTAAGGTTTTCAAGTTTTCCTCCGATACATATCTATCTCTCTCTTTTTTTTAAAGTATATCCCACCGTTTCATCCCTTCTTAATTGCCATGCTCAGACCTAAAATATCAAATAAAAAAGACAAAGGGAGTATAAGAGATACTAAGAGAAAAAGGGAGGGAGAGCTGCTCACGATGTACACTCTCTCTTAGCAGGAGTTAAACACAGCCATATGTCCCCACCCATTGCATGAAGGCCCCTGCTAGAGCTAGCAGTTAGCTCCAACCATTGGCCACGCTCTCAATAGATACTTATTAGGCATCCTTTGGATTGAAGTAATTTTTTCTATTTTCTATATTATTTCTATAAAATTAAACTAATTTCTGTAAAATTTTTATATAATTCCTGAAAAAATCCTACGTTCCAGAGGAGCCTTTAATGTTTTAACCCTCATGGCGCTTTAGGAATATGGGAATTCCTTGGCATTGCTGCTAGATCTTACTCACTGAACGTAAAATGTTTAAGTAAAATACCTGTGAAAGTCCTCCCTTCATTCTCTTGGAGTCTTACTTTGATATTATTAAATACTACCGATTATACCCTCAAAATCGAGCGCTCAGATTAAAAAACGTTAAATCGATCGTTCTGTTTGTAACAATGAAAGCGTCTAGACCCCAGTTACCTTTATTATAATTTTATATCACAAAATATTGATCAAATATTAATAAATATTCACTCACTAAATTAGAATGTTGTGATAACAAAATAATATGTCTTGACCAGCTGTCTCAAAATATTTAGTCAATAAATAGAAATATTTAATTATTAATATTTAGAAATATTTTGATTTGAAATAAAAATACTTAACGACTTGAAACAAAAAGAAATGCTGGATAATAAAACTAATATGCTATTTCAACAAATCCAAAATGTTTTTGAAAGTATATTAGAGAATTCGTTAGAGTAAATTAAAAATATTAGAATAACAAAATAAATGTTAATTAATGAATTTAAAATAAAAATAAAAAACCATAAAAATTTAGTGACTAGCCGGCAAATAATCAAATCTACAACGAGCTAGTAGCATAATGATAAAAGGTATCGGTAGCCATATACTTCCTCTGAATTTCTCGATTTGGTTAAAGTCAAACATCTTTAACTTAAATATTAACAATATATTTAATTTGTCTATTCTAACCGGGTAAATCTGCATCTGCTAATAATAATAATAATTGGATTAATTCTTTTTCCTTCATTTTTGTGATAATTTTCACATAAGAGTAATGTCATCATGTGTTCGATGAATATTTGACAGGCAGTCCAAATTGATGGGCTAAAAGATGTGGTGTAACGACCGGGTTTATCTTACCTTTCGATAAGTCCCGATCTTCAGTGACCCTACCAATCCTAAGAGGTTGACAATCATAACACTATAAGCGATCAATCAAAAAACAATAACAAAACTATTAAATAAGAAACGAGAATAGAAAATAACAAGTCAAAGCAAATTTATTAGAATAAAATCCTTTAAAGGGGTCTATCGGAATGCAGGCCAGAAACATCTCAGAGCAGATAGATCACTATCAAAAATACAACAAGTGCAGCAGTGGAAGCATCATCATGGCAGCAGTAGCGAACCTCCTCCACACAGACTATCTTGAGCGCAAGAGCGGACTTTACGGTTCGTCAGAGATGTAGTCGAAGTCGAAGCTGAGACTATCATCTGAAAACAATAAATTAGAAAGCCGTGAGTACGAATACTCAGCAAACCGCGTACTACCTATCAACAATGTATGCATGCAAATGGTTTCAAAGATTAAGACATAGCTCAAGTGCTAAATACAAGTTTAAAATATTTTATTTTATTTTAAAGATGCAAGAAAGCTTTATTTTAAAACTGTCAAATTTTATTATCTTGCCCCGCAGGGATCTCAACGGGGGTTCATTTTAAATGCCGGTGTAATCTCTACACCCGGCCACAGCTCAAAGGACGGAGTTAAAAACATTTTGAAATAGAAAAGCAGGAAAGAAAATAAAACTACTCAATGAGGAGCACAACTTAGGGGGTGTCCTTCCAAAAGGACGTGGCAATGCGCATTGACTAAAACTTTGCAGAGGTTATGCACCTAAATCCCGTCGTAGTCTCGACGAACACACAAGACCCGTCCTCAAACTTTAACTGGTGTCATCTATCCTTCAGAATAGGGATCCAAATACCTACGCAATCGGTTCTAGAGCTGTAAAGACCCTACCATTAATCAGATGGGATATATCGATCTCATGTGAGGAGTCATAGCTCTACACCACACTAACACAACACCGCCAACCTATGGGTAAACAATTAGTCTCGGCAAGCTTGAAGATCAAGCCACTGCTCATACAGGATAATGTGGTGTGCGTGGTTGTCAACTGAGCGTACAAGGCTCGAAGAATTCGGTCCTTAATTGACGCGGCAGACACTCTCTTCAACCTCAACGCCAACAACCACAAGTCTCATAGAAAGATTTCAGCCCGAATCTTTCCGTTGTACCCGCAATAGATACGCTCACAGGAACTTCTCAGAAGTTCCTCAGCTCCTCATACTTCATCCTACCTATGCTAAATAGTTATATATAATTATTTGTAAAACTCACACATTTGAATCAAAGTTCAAAAGCATTTAACACAAATTTTATTTTTGTAGTGATAGGTGTGAGATAAAAAAAATACGACTAAGCATGGATAAAAAAATAAAATAATTATTCTAAAACAATCCTATGGCTCATATATGTGAAACAATAAATAGACACGGCTTAAAAATATTGCTAGCATATTTTAAAATAGTTGTCATGTAAATTAGGGTTGCAAACAAAATATACAGTTTAAAATACTGGGTACAAAAGTGATCAAAAAACGCGGCTTACTTGGCAGCACAGGATCGAAGGATCGAAGTCAGGATCCGAGTCGTCGAACTGAGCGGGTTCGCGGAAAATTCATCCGTTCAGGTAATCTCTGTTCTCTCAGACAGGCCAAAATTATTTTTAGATTATTAATTGTTCGTTGTAACTCTGAATCAATCACTGATAAAGCCAAACATCTGTGTCAACATTAGGGAGGAAAGGCCATCCTTCGACCACACGCACAGCCAGCGAGGGAGAGGTTAGTTCGCTCTGCTCGTCCACGGAGACAGCTGCAATAACAATCCCATGAATTCCGGATGAATTCGGGATTGCCTCTGTATGTTCGTGTATCCTGATGATCTAGTTTAGGAGCTCGATCTCTTGATGATACTTCGGTCCTTGTTAGCGAACCAATCAACTCTGGTGCATGTCTAAGATGTCTTGTGGTCCTGAGAGTTGTTTTGGAGTTGCATATCTCAAGCTGTCTATTTTCAAGTCCGAATTGAAATGCTTAGCATTATTTGAAATCAGACTGCACGTCTGATTTTGCCACTGAGTCTTTTCTGCAATTTTCAAGGGAACTTCGACAGTATAAAGCTCGTATAATGAGGAATGAATACGCGGGAAAACCATCGCTGGCAGGCTTCCGGTATAATAATCAACTTACTTTTGGAAGCCTTTCTTCAGTTTTGCGGGTCCACGCTTCTCACCTACTTAGAACACTCGCTCCTATAATGCACGGTGGTCCTCTGCAGTAATCAATAGCACGTTGTGCGAACGTTTTCTTTTGTATGGTGCCGCTGGATCCTTTTCCCACTCAACGTATGGAGTAACAGGCGTCACAGCAAATTCTACTCAACATGTAGCAAGAGTTTTAAATTTACACACTTACTGTAACTAATAGGGCACTGGCATCATCCCATCTGATGTTTTTCCACACCATGTTTTGTACAGTGAAAACTTCTCCATTAATCAGAGAGAGAGGACACCTGGTCGAAACGGGGTGACAGGTTACAAGCTAGAGGACCTTGAACGAGAGTTGGTGTCGTATAATTTCTTGCTCCGGCATGCAAAAGTGAAAATCGTAGCTGAGTGCCTCTGCCAATGAGCATTGAGCAAACAATTTTGGTAACAAGCCGCCATTCCTTCTGGATGTTGGAGAAAACTGGAGCGAAAATGGTGGCTACAAACGGAACATCAGCTTGACTTCTGCTGCTGGCGAACATCCTCTGAAACTCGCAGCTAGCGAATCGGATGGTTCAGCCTATGAAATGCAAAATAGCCTCCCTTATTTCCCTGATGCATCCCACTTTTTATCGCAAACGTGTGGTAACGTTCTGGTATTAGTGGACTAGTATTTCTGTTATGTGGACGACTATGGAAGACAGAAGCGATGGTGGGACAAGAATATGGACCCTCCTTATATGGAGGAGAATGAAGTGGGAACATGCATTTTTTCTCTGAACAACAACTCAACCACATCGATCGGAATTATCTCACTGGGCCCCTTCTGAAAAGCACCTTCATACCACTTCATATATCGCCTGTGCATATATATATGCAGCCGACTCGATCTTATTACCTTGCTCTCTAAAACCAGCTGCTTTCGTTGCATTTCACCTGGTTAAGTCCACGAAAGATGCTGGTCATGTACTCCCTCCGGTTGGAAAATATAATTATCGCCGGCTAGTTCATACATTAGAGTATGCTAGGTGCGGTGTTCAGTTTGGGAATGAGTGGCATCAGAGAAAATCGTTGAACACCACCAGGATTTTGTCGCCTGCTTGATGACGCCCGTGCTGGTGTGCCTGAAGGGACAGGGACGGCCGCGCCGGCTTGCACAACCACATTACCTACAGGCTGCACGGGGTCTTGACTCAGTATCACGAGCCGTCCTGCAGTGCGGACGGTCGGTGAAGGGCAAGGGGCATGGCGTCGTTGAAACGGCCAGCGCAGGCTTGATTCATCACCTACAAGGGACACCACTGTAGTTGCAGCTGACGACTTGCCGCGCATATACTCCATGCCGTGTACATGCCATGTGTCGTGTAGTGCGTATATACTTTGCCATTGTTGCTGATGAAAATATATACTATGTTTTAGAGAAAAAATAAATAAAACGAAACATCCTAGCTGGGATGTTTTATAGTTGATTGTCAGTGTATTGAAGGACGAAGGAGCACTACCAACAGAAAGAACGAATGGATTGAACCACAAAACTTCCCTGTTCTGTTGTTCCGTCCTACTATGTGCTTATATATGCGTAACGTCTCCAGTGATTCTGATTGTTCAGTAGCGGAACAATCAATTCTTTTAACGTTTGCCTAACTTTTTACTGCTATATATATGAATGTAGCAACCGGAAAAGATAGGAAGCGAGGTCGGGAATGAGAGTCTTAAGGGGGGAAAAAAAAAAGACTGCGTGCCTTTTCTCAGGGGAGAAACAGGGTGTCTCCTCTGAAGTCATAAAACTCATAACCCATAAGCTTAGGTGTAGCTCATACGTTTCACAGGGATGCTGGTACTGCTGCACAGGACCACCTGCCTCCACCGTGCATGCTGCTAAAGCTGAGCATCAAGAAGCTAATGGAGCTTCTACACCAGTGAAGATCCTGTTCCAATGTCGTCCCAGCTAAGCTCTCATGAGCGAATAAATTCACTGACAAGACCATAGCATTGAGAAATAGGTTACCTCTTCCCTTGCCGGGAAGCACCACGCGATACTTCAACGATCACAATATGTATCAAACTCTTTAATTCAGCAGGTACGTAGCAAAAATGCATATTCTAGCTGTTTATACAGTATGTTTCGGCACACACTTCAACGACAACAATATGTTTCAAATTCAATACACAACTAAGTGCATTATTATGTGCTACAACTTCTGGTTCTGAATTATCCATCATACTCCTCGGCAGCGAACTTGTTCTCAGGATAGAACACGGCAACCACCTGGTTCCCACCAAACTTCCTCCCATGCATCCCTGTCTTTGCCCTGGTCGAGCCATCCACATCTGCATATTCCAAAAACACCTGCAGAATATATCCACGAATCAGAATGACTGACAATCTGCATAATGAATGATGCACAACAGGAAAAATGAACTGCAGCAAAAATTTACCTTCCCAACTCCAGCAACTTGACCACCGCTGGGATCAGGACGCGGGATTACAGCTTTCACCAAATTACCTGTCCATGTGTTAGTGAGTACATATACACAAGAGAAGGGCATATAACATAATATATACTTGATTAATTAAACTAAAAAGAATAATGTGTATTCTGTAGATTAAGGCCCGATTGCCAATATTGCATAAGGTCGGACTAAAACACTCTGCAATGGCATTATGTCGGACTACAAAAAAGACACACAAACAAACACACACAAAAGGAAAACAATTCAGTAACTGAGGGAGTGGCGTCGAAACAATAAGTCAGAATGTGTAAAGATATGATAAGGCGAGATGCCTATGAGTTGAGTCCTGTTTACCGTATTTGCGGCCTTCTTCCCTCATGTCCTCGACAATGTCCTCATATTCCTCATCATCTCTCAGCTCATCTGCTGTAACAACCTGGGTCAGGCATACAACCTTTGTCGGCAGAGCTCCTCCAACTTGGAGCACAAGTTTCTGCTCAATAAGATACCAGAGTCAGAAGCTGAAAGTTAATACAAAAACATATCAAATTTTTACTAAAAAGCATGCCCAGGAACTAGATTATACCTGCATTTGCACCTGTTGTTGTGCCTGCAACAGGATGCTTTCTTGCTCTGGCCTAGGCTGAGATGCTCCTTGGTTCGCACGCCTAACAGTAAGAGTCTTGTCTCCCATCTTGATACCGTTGAGAGCAGCACAGGCAATGTCAGTAACAGTAAGATCCTGGTACACACAGAAGGCGTAGCCCTTTGAGTTGCCAGTTTCCCTATCTTTCACTAGATCGAATCCTCGCAATGGTCCAAAGGACTCAAGCAACTCCCGCACTTGAGCCTCAGTAAAATAGTAGGGAAGACCACCCACAAAAATGCGGTCTGGGCCTTCTAAACCACCAGAAGATCCAGGAGTCAAGCCAACAGCAGCAAGGTTGAGATTTGGGTTTGGCTGGCTTGGTCCCAGGGCAGCAGCCAGGGAAGGATTATAGTCTGTTGGCCTTCTAACCTTCACTGGTGCTCCCTCAAACATAATGCCATCTAAGGCCATTGCATTGCTTGCTTCCTCCACAGATCTCATCTCCACAAAAGCAAATTTCTTGTCATGGTTTATATAGACATTAAGAACAGCATCACCTGGACCTGCTGTGTTTCCTCCAATAGCAGCCATAACTTGATTGAAATATATGGCAACAGTCTGAAAGAACCAAATTCTTCAGGACAAGAAACAGAGAGACAACTGAAATGGAAATCAAGAAAATAAGTTTCACCTGCTCATTAGCAGATGGAGGAAGTCCACCAACATACACACGTCTTGCATGTCTAGTAGCCTATAGGAAGGGGGGGGGGTGTCAACATTGTATATAACAAAGCTGAAATGCAGAGATTAACATATCAAAGGAATTCATGTACCTGTTGTGTCATAGCTTGTGGCTGAATTACAAGAGGGTTGAACTGATGCGAGAAAGTTGAAATAAGGAAATTAATTAAAAATAAAATGTCAAATAGTAAAAAGAAAAGAAATGTGTATCTCTCAGACGATTCATCCTGAAAGGACTAATCAGATTGAATCTGATTGCATAATTATGAAAATATATGGTATTCACAATGGCACTCACCTGTCCAAAATTTAACATGTTCGGAAGCATCCCTGGAATAGCAGCAGTGACACCAGGCAGCTGACCTGCAATTCATCAGCAGCTAATACTTTTGAGAAAGAAGATGAAATTTAAAGGAGATTAGCAAGTCATTGCCTTCAAATGTAAGCCCACACTAATTACCCTTGATGAATCAAGATTACCAAACTTATATTACAAAAATGGGCTTGTATGTTCAGGAACATTACAGAAAATTAACAATAAAACTACGAAAATGTAACAGTTGCTAGTATAAGATGAACAAGATATCAAACCAGAGTTTCCTTGTGCATTAAAGCTAGAGTAGTCATCTCATTCCATTGGCAGCAGTTGGACAAAAGTGGCCCAAGATTGCCTTCTTACCCATATGCATACACAACAAAAACAAACACCAAAAAGAACAAACAAAAAAAAAACTAGCTTAGTTCCAGTTACCAAGCATAATAAAATGAATAGATGTATTTTATGTACGAAAATCATCATCAGAATTTACCGAGCCTTAAAGGTGTCAAAGTGGTCCTAACCAGGTCACAGATATAGAAATTAAGTTCTAATAGCTCAACCCATTTCTGATGAGCTACAAATCACCGTAATCTCAGGCAGGAAATAATAATTGTAGATTTTAGTAGATTGAAACCATCGGCTAGAAATTGAAACTCCTACCTCATAAAAAAGCTAATAAAATAATGGTTAAGGGAAAGAAAAAAAGATTAGCATACATGTTCATGAAAACTAATGACGGTTAGCAAACGAGGAAGACTAGTCACTTCATTGTTCATCAGTCGCCACAATTGGACTGCATCCCAGATCATGATATATGCAAAATGAAACCACATAACTACGTTATTCATTACATACCTGGGGTCACACCAGGAGCAACTATAGGCATTCCCTGTTGTGGCGGTGCTTGATCAAATCCACTCACGCGCTTACTGTTTCAAGATAAAGGCTATTAGCACACGGATAGAATAAAATAAGAATAGCATTGCAAATGGCTAATAGAAAAATAGTGGAATCATGTTCAAGTATGGAAAAAATCATGTCCAGAAAGAATCGAATCAACAAAACATCACATCATTTGATTTCAAAGCAAGGAATCAAGATAAAAATTCGATATTCCAAAATTTCACAGTGCATAATAACGTTTTTTTAAAATTTATACAAAATACAGATGGCATGAAAAAACTTATGGAAATGATAGCTGATGTGAACTTAAGCAATCAGTTAACCTTCTAACTGAAAATATAATACATACCTTTTAGAACGAGATCTGGACCTGTGGCTCCTAGAAGGGGAGCGGGAGCGAGACCGACGCCTACGGTGACCATCCCTTTCACGGTCCCTTCTCCTGAGACATTAAATAAAGCATGAATAAGATTTCCAGTACAATACAGAAGTAGTATGCAACCTATGCTTCTTATGAAGCAATTACTGAAGTTATGCACGTATATCATTATTGTTTTGTTATGCTATATCATTACTGTTTTATTATGCTATGTGAGAGTCAATATTATACACTACCACACACTTTAAAACACCCTAAATTACAGAACAGCAACTAAAGAGAAAAAGGGAACGGATATGGCTTACATATGAGGATAATAAATGCATAGTTTCAGAAGACACTAGAGTTTACCAGGATTATAATATTTATTAGATTCAGAAACCATTTACCAGACTCCTAAATATAAGCATAAGGCAGGAAAATAATATAATATGTCAACCAAAAGTAACTTATTACAACAGTAGTGGAATGCGCATACTTAATACATACAAGTGCCTGATAGATTTTGACACACTACCTTTCAGAATCATGGCTTCGGTGGCGGTCACGGTCACGATCGCGGTCATCAGAACGGTCACGATGTTCGCTTCTCTCACTTCGCTCCCGGCGCTCCCTGTGGTGGCGATCACGATCCCTGTCCCGCTCACCACGGTCACCCCTGTCACGATGCCTCTCCTTGTCCTTGTCCTTGTCCCTGTCCCTTTCTCTTTCTCTATCCCTACCACGGTCCCTGTCTCGCTCCCTATCCTTGCCCTTCTCGCGATCTCTGTCCCTTTCTTTGGATTTCGAGGACCCACTGTCATGCGGCTGAGTCTCCTGCATGAAAAATAAAAGAAGGAACATTTGGTCAGTAAGGGTTCAGAAATGGCATAATCATCCAAACTAACGCATAGACAGCACAACAAAATAACTTATATGCGCAGCGGATCAAACAACCATGCTATTTACGTGTATTCTAGCTTCACAAAACTTTAAGAATTTGCAGCATTAGATGATAGATACGGAGTAGTTCACAACAAGCAAAACGAATTTTTACTGCTCGTCACAAGCTCATATCAACCGAAGCCTGCATATTGGAAACCACTCAATCCAACTCACAATTTACAGATTCAAAAAAATGCTAATCCCACAAAATTGAAACCGTACCGAGCCTAATCACTCCCCCACAACTGTTCCCCATGACAAGAATCAACAATCGAAAATTACCAGGAGGAACCGTAGGTTCACGTGAATAGCCCACATAACGCGCCAAGCGAACAAAACAAAGCCAACGACTCGTTTCTGCGCTAGAGTGTAAGCCCTATGATTAATGAAAAAATTGCTCTTGATTCTCAAAAAGAAAGAAAAAAAAAAGCCAGCGACTTTGACCAGAACGAAACCCCTAGCTCTCCCGTCGAATTCGACGCCCCCCAGATCAGCACATGTGCGCACGAACCACTCACCCCTTCAGATTTCACGAGTGCGCCCCCGCGATTCACCATCCCACACTTCTAAAATGTAAATTCCCATACAAACTCGCCGGCCGGGGGGGAACGCGCGGGCAGAAACTCACATGTGGCGGGGCGGAGCGGCCGTCGGCGTGGTCGGAGAACCCGGACGGCCTGGCGCCGGCGGGCGGGGACCCCCCGGCTGGCACGGCGCCGTAGTCCTCAGCTGCGGCGGCGCCAGCGTGGTCGCCGTTGCCCTCGTAACGCTCGTCGTACTCGGCCATGTCGGGTTCGGCGGTTCCGAGCAAGGGGATCTTTTTTTTTTCTCCCTCCCCTGGTTCTAGGGTTTGGGTGGCTCGCGGCACCGGAGGCGGAAGAGGAGCACGCGAGAGAGGAAGTGCGGGTTTATGTAGTGGGTGCGCGTTCGTTCGCGGTCGGGTCTCTGACGTGTGGGGACCGGGGGCGCGTGGGAGTCGTGGCGGTTTGAGAGCTTCGAGTTGGGCTTGGGCCCAGGCTAGGCCTCGGGAGGCCCATCGTTCCGGCTCGTTGTTTCAGCCCACGGGCTGCTTTGCGACATTCGAATTTGAAACCAGGCGTTCCCGCGCACGAGCGGCTGCGTGCGTGGGCATGGTGGTGGGGTGTTCCGTGGCATCCGTGGTGCGCCACGGCAGCAAAGGATCGGGTCCTCTCAATTTGAGAGTAGAATCACGTGGAAAGTAAACAGTGATATGTATCGATACTGTAGCAAATTTATTTTTAAATATATCTGTAGCGTATTTTATTGTAGCACGTACTGTTCATTGTTACTGTAGCGATGAATCTGATGTGCCCGTTTTCAATCGAAAAGGATAGAACTATATCCTAATTTATGGTACCGTACCATGAATTTTACTCTCAAATTGAGAGGACCCAAAATCCGGCAGCAAAAGCGCACGCTACAGATAGCTGTGTAATGATGATTCACTGAACAGCTTCCACTGGCGTATAAAAGCGTACTAGGAAAAATGGCGATCGTTTTCGATGTTGCGAGGAAGAATATGAGAATGATCCGAGGAAAGTTGATGATGACAAACATGCGAGGCCAATGGAATTAGGTGACTGCGTGATGGCACGGCCAATGAAAATCGATTATTGAATTCTACGTGCGATTCCATTAGTATCTATCTATTTCATCTTTCGAAAAAGATACTAGCCATGCACTGACTGACGAGGGCGCAAATGCCACTACTGCGCACTGCTACTAATCACAGTCACCTAATCCCATTGGCCTCGCATGTTTGTCATTCGCTTTAAGTTTCCTATGTTTCTTTACAACATCATTGGAATTCAGCGACTCATTAATCTGGCAGCTGCCTGGAACTGCCCTTCTGTGCTGCCCCGGCGGTGCTCATCGGAAAATCCAAGCCATGACGAGCGGCGGCGCTGCCGGTGCCGCAAAAGCCCCGTTGCTCTCCTCGTCCACTGCCGCCACGGCGCCAGACGCGCCGCGCCGGAACACGTATGCGTTCTTCTGCGCTACGCTGGCCTCGATGACCACAATCCTCATGGGCTACGGGAGGTAGTACTTTTTTTGTCATTTAAAAAATTATTTTTTGACTTTTAACTTGATCACTCGTTTTATTTAAAAATTTTATAAAAATATAATTTATTTTATTACGAATTGTTTTATGATTAAAAATATTTTAAGTATGACTTATTTATTTTTATATTTGAAAAAATTAATAAAACGAGTGGTAAAAAAAATAATCACGCTCCAGCGCGCTCGATCTAGACGTTCGTCCTCCTCCACCTGCAGACCTCGCACTGATGAGCGGCGCGGAGCTCTTCATGCTGGCGGACCTGGGCCTCACCGACGAGCAGGTCGAGGTGCTATCCGGGTCCATGAACCTGTTCATGCTGTCCTCGATCCTCGCCGCGGGCCGCGTGCTCGCCAACGCCTTCCTCTCGTGCGGCGTGCTCGCCATGTCGCTGGGAGGGACCTTCGCGGCGCTCGCGGCCGCGCGCTTCGTCGCCAGCCTCGGCGTCGGGCTCTGCGTCGTCGTCGCGCCGGTCTACACCGCGGAGGTCGCGCCGGCGGCGTCGCGCGGGGTCCTCGCGTCGCTGCCGGAGGTCTTCGTCAACACGGGGATCCTGCTCGGCTACGTCGCCAGCTGCGCCTTCGCGGGACTACCGCTGCGGCTCGGCTGGCGCGTCATGTTCGCCGTCGGCGTGCTGCCCCCCGCGGTCCTGGCGGTCGGCGTGCTAGCCATGTCGGACTCGCCGCGGTGGCTCGCTGTCCGCGGGCGCGACGATGAGGCGCTTGCCGTGCTCGCGCGCACCTCCGACGCGTCAGCTGAGGCTGGCGTCCGGCTCGAGGAGATCAAACGCGCCGTCTTCGAGACGCGGCTTGACGGCGGCGCGGAGAGGACGAACCTGCGCGCGTTGCGGTCGTCGTCGACCGTCCGGCGGATCTTCGCGAACGTCGTCGCGCTGCAGTTCTTCCATCAAGCCTCCGGCATCGACGCCATCGTGCTCGACACCCCACTCGTGTTCAAGGAAGCCGGCATGTCGTCGAACAACCTCGCCCTCGGTGCCACCTTTGCCGTGGGCGTCGTCAAGACAGGCTCCATCTTCGTGGCGACGGTCCTCGCCGACCGCGTCGGCCGGCGGCCGCTCCTCCTCGCCAGCACGGCGGGCGTCGGCTTGACGCTGGCCGCGCTAGCCGCCACGCTATCGGTCGACGCGAAGACGACCTCGACCATGGTGGCGTGCTTCGCGTCAGTGCTGGCGTACGTCGCTGCGTTCTCCGTCGGGCTTGGCCAGATGACGCAGGCGTACAGCGCGGAGATCTTGCCGCTGCGGCTCCGCGCGCAGGGCACCAGCCTCGGCACGGCGGTGAACCGGCTCACATGTGGGCTCCTGAGCGTTACGTTCATCTCTCTCGCCAACAGCGTCACCATGGCCGGGTGCCTGTGCTTGTACGCCGGCATGATGGTCGTGGCGTGTGTGTTCGTGTACGTGCGGCTGCCGGAGACGAGAGGACGGAGTTTGGAGGACATGGATGTCCTCTTCTCCAAGTGATCATGTAACTATGAAGCTTTGATGGAGAAATTGTTACAGCTTGTTCATGCAGTACAACTCTATTAGTGAAACAGAGTATACTCTGTTTTTAACAGTGAAACAGAGTACTTGATTGATAACTGATTTTTCCCCCCTTCTCACAACCTCTGAAATGAGCAGATAAAAGCCCTCAATTTGCATCTCCCGCAGATGATACCATAAGAGGTGCAACTGAAAAAGGCTTGTATCTAAACCAAATACAAGCCACCTGATTAGGTCTCCGAGACCAATAACATCATTTTGCCAGTAACTGAAACTCCAAAGCACAAAGCAGGAGCCAACCAACAGCACCGGCAGCATCATGCCTTGCAATGCACCCACGCGCATAGACATTTCTAAGCATAGATTAGATATTTCCAACAAAGAACACAATTCATACCAGCGTTTAGCACGAACCATACATTATACTATCCATTCAAAATGTCAAGATATAAGCTCTTTACAGCTCTTCAGATAGACTACTTTTGGACTCAACACTCATGAAAGCAAAACATTCAAGGCAACAGTATGAAACTACTGGACACTGTCTCTTTAACATCTATCCCTCTTCTGGAATTGGATGCATGTATTACAAAATAAACATATCTCTTGACCCTGAATCAGATTAGAAAGGTGCTTAGGCCATCCCACCACTGGTCGCGGTCCTGATTATCTGAAACAGCGCTGCAAAGGCACAGAGGTAAAACGTGTAAGCAGAGGCAGAATTAATATTGGCGTGCAACGTTTTTATGAAATGTATTTCGACATGTGATGTTCTATACTTGAATTTGATGGTTCACAATTTGGCATCTGATTTTAAAATGTGGTATTAGATCCGAGAGTAGGCAATTTTGCATTCTACAAAGCCTTAACAATGTTGCCGCATTGTCATCAATTACAGTTAGCAAGCAATGTTAACAATCGCCTTAGACTAGATTAACCAATAAACTCCTATCATAGTATAAAAAACATGCAATTAAAGTTTTGCTGCAATGTTGGGACATCATAACAACTGAAACGAAATCATTATTGAGTGAGTAATGCCAAAACACAGACCATAACTACAACCTACAGCATACCACTAGAGCAGAGCACTGTGTTTGATCATGGTATTATTGAGGTTGAGACTAGACTGACAAAGAGACAATATTCATTATGTTTTGAAACGATAAAAGAAGATATATGAAATGCAAGTATGCATTCTGAATTATTATGGTACTGAAGCAACGAGTTAGAACAGGAATAAATATTTAGAGAAGGTTGGAAGGCATACATGATCCAATGACGACAAAGATGAAGAACCCAAGCACAATAGGTCCAACAGGGTAGTCGTTGCCCTTCTTCACACTTGTTTCAGGCACTGAGCCTCTCCTGGTGATGTTCTTCTCGAACTTTGCAGTCTTCCTGTCAGCAAGGCGCCTTGAAGTAGTCTGTCCATAAAAAGATATCATTCAGCATATGGTCCATATGGAATGAAACTTTTCCGAGCTCTTCTTCTTTACCCGCCCGATCCCCTATGCCTAACTAACTGATGGTCCGCTATGACAAGCGCTCAGCTGAAAAAATCCTAACTCTCTATCAGATGTTGGTGGCGGTTGATAGTTCACCAACCAACAACTTCTGTTTGAAGCACAACTGTTGGGCAGCTGCAAAAACACATTTGCCCCAGAATTGCTTGTGGACCCCGATGCATCTCCCACACTCTGCGCCGCTCAATCCAGCAAACATGGCCGCCTCAAAACACACCCCCCCCCCCCCCCCCCCCCCCCCCCCCCCCCCCCCCCCCCCCACCACCCCCAACCCAAAGGATCGCATCCCATCACACGATTCAACACGGATGGTACCAGGTCTACGTTCCCCCCAACCCACCCCACAAATCAGACGGGTAAGACAAACCGCGGGGAGATTAGATCTGACGCCCCGCGCAGAGACAGATGAGATCTCGGCGCCATCGACACCCGCCGACCAAACTCCCGGGAACAGCGGACTACCGCAGGTACACAAGCGCGGGCGGCTTACCATCTTGGAGCTCGCCGGAGAGAGGCGCCGGAGGAGACGGCGATGGCGGTGCGGTGCAGGGGACGGACCACCAACAGGGAGCTGAACGGTTTTTTGGGGGAGAATTCGGACAACCGCAGGGGGTTTTATAGGGGAAAAAACGCGCCTTTGCGTGGCGTGCGGTGCCGGTGCGCGGGCGTTTGTTGCGCTCCTCACCCCCGTCGCGTGGTGTGGGCAGGACGCGCCTGGGAACGAAGTAGATGGATGCCTGGGTGTGGTCCGTAGACCGGACGTGTGGAGACCGTGCACGGCGCGTCGAGATTCGTGTACGGTAAGGAGGCGTTGTGGGACGGGTGCAGGATCGGAGGAGAGCTGTGCCCGTGGGTTGACCTGGCCCGGCACCCCCTGACTCGGCGCCTTCCCGCCCGCGGGCAGCCGCCGACGAGGTAAAACTTTTGGCCGACGTCGTCGTCGTCGTGGTCGACGTGCCGTGCCGTTGACTCCTTCGCTGCGACCGGATCAGCTTGATCCTGACCCACCGACGGTGGGCCACCGCCACGTGCTCCTTCGTGTTTTTCCTCTCGCCGCACATGGCATCCACGGCACGGCACTTGGCGCGCGGCGTCGCGTTCTTCTCCTCGCGCGCGGCGACACCCGCAGCCACGGCATGACGACGGCGCTATCACTTCGTCGGCAGCGGCGCACCCTGGGTCCTTGGCGAACGCTTCCGACGGCCTCCTGGACCACCTCAGCGATCCGGTTGCAGGCCTCCTTGGGAAGTGGGGAGTGATCAAGCGCCCTGGCTCTACATTCTCAAAGTTCTTTGGGACTCCAAGTTGAGCTCTGGCAAAAAAAAAAATTCATGATGTGTTAAGGATATCCGTTCAGACCAAAGACATGCCAAATATTGTACACTGACTCAAACTGAGTAGACCCAAACTGGCAAAGAGATATGTAAGTTGAAAACAGGAGAATTCAATAGAGCAGCAAGCAACAAACCATCTGCATAACACGCATGTATGTTTTTTTCTCCACCAAGATATAATCTCAAATCCTTAAGCCTATACATCGAATTTTTTTTTGCAAAAAATACATACATGTTGCATTTACACTTCACAATTCTACAACAAAAACAACTTTCCAAAGCAGCGGGATCTAACTATATCGTACAGCGAGGCTTGGCTCCCAGCAAAGCCGGTGCAGCTACTAGTCGCACCGTGATGGCTGCTGTCGGAGGGAGCCTTTTAGGCTTCAAGCTTCAGGGAGACGACTCGGGACTGCCGGTTCCGCTTGGCAACCCTCACAAACACCACTGAGAGGCATGATGGCGCCCACCAAGGCCTGCGGACTTCTTGCTCTCCTTTCAGGCAAGCAAATGATGGAAAACATTACTTGGTGTTAGTCCAGACACCAGATATAATAAGCATTCTGACGTGCATACACGCAAGAGAAATAAATCGTGCTGAATTGTTTCCATGAGCACAATATCTGAGAAAAAAATAATGAAGATGAAATCTGAATAATGGCACCGATCACTCTTTGAATGATTCATACCAAACTGCCTTCTCGAACCCAAGAAATTCTATTCCTCATTAATTATCAAACTTGGTGAACGGATTTTACTGCTCACCATATTGTTCTTAGTTACTGTTGGTAAATAGATATTATTTGTATTCTAATAATGGAGCTCAAGTAAAAACAGTAGTGTCATGGTCACGATGAACTCTAGGTGATTGGGTTACTCTAAGTCATTAAGCTGTGCATCAGCAGATGTTAAAGAAGCAATTCATTCTATTAAGCAAGGCACAACTCCATCCGAAGTATGCCACAACAAATATTGTTGACGCCAAGTCACCAACAGCCTAACATGTACTTTAAGCTGCTTAGGGCTCTACATGATGGTTTTGCCTATTTCAGATTTCCATTATTCCATTCAATGAAATAGTACTGTGCATGTAGCTTCATTTCTATTACTAATTGACAAAAATCACATGTTAACAGTGATAAAAAAATCATGAACATGACTGAAATTATCATATGACAGAAATATACAAACATAATTTTTTTTTCTTGAAACCTCAAGAGTAGAAGTAAGCAGAAGAATCGAACCTTTGATGCGCCTCAGTTCTTTACAAAGCGTGATAAAATCTCCCCATTTCATATGACACCGTCTTATAAACCGCAGAATCTGCTCTGTGGTAAACATTGACAGGCTTTCTAGATATTCTCCATTGACACCATTTTCTTCAAATGCTTGGCGGTAACCTCCGAGATTTACTTGCTCCAACCACAACCCCACATCCTGGAGAGAACAATTACTTTACAGCGGAATGAAAAAAAAATATTGGATTTGAAATGACCATATGGCATATGGCCCCAATAGTAAGAAATGCTGTAAAACTAAACACAATACGTATTATCTGGAGGAGAATCAACAAGCAATTTCCATTGGACACAAAATTTCAGGGGGAAACAAATTTTTTCATACGTTTTGTGCATCACTTGTATCCATTTATATGAAGGAATTGAAGCACAGTTAGATCAGCATAGTCTTACCATAACAAAACTCAGAAGGAAGATCTTTTCAAAGCAGAAACATAATTTAGATGATGCCTAACCTCTCGCTAGCTCAGCTCACTTTCACCCCACACGAAGCCTATAATGTTTTCACACTGCACCTCCTGTAGGCAAATCGCTCCCTCACCAGGTGACAATCAAGAATGATTTTGCAACGATCATCTTCAACTCAGTTAGCGTCGTAGACTTTTAAAAAATTGCATATGTGCTCACTTTGATTTGTTTGACAGGCTATGCAGGCTATTTGTGTTAGATCAAGCTTACTGTAATGGGAAAGCTAAAAATTATTTGCACAATCAAGCAGGATTGTTTTCCAACGTCAGTGTTAATAGTAGCATCAGCAAAATGAATTCAGTTAAAGGTTAAAAAGCACAAACCTCCCTAAATCAAATGAGCTAATCCATCATTAAAAGAACAATATTTTTACTTTGTCTGGTAACATTCAGCCAGAACGGCCTAAGTCCCATCTTGGCAACAGATTAGAGGTAAAACACATTCAGAACTTGAACTTTTCTTTTCTATTCCCTCTTCCGTGGTTTGCTATATTTCTGGTGGTTTCTGAAAGGAGTTTCTGAAACTAAAAGAGTACAAATAGAAATAGCCGCACCTCCACAGTCCAGATGAAGAAATCCAGCGGCTCGGGCGACCGCCCCCTGCTCATCTCGGCTTCCCACGCCGACGGCGGTAAAGCCCTGCGCCTGCAAACAGATTTCCCCACACAGATCAAGAAAGTGCTCTCCCGAGAGGCCAGAACACCCCCAAAAACGTCTCACAAACAAATTGAAAGAAGCCCCAAAGGAAGAATACATGCGAAGGCCAAGCGAAAACCGCTCCTGGATCAGAAAAGATGGAATCTTTCACTGCAGCCCGCTTGATCCCATCTGACTGAACCGAGGGCCGGGAGGAAACTGAGGCGTATCTGCGTACTGCGGGCAGCGGCGAGAGGTGGGCAGGTGGCGAGCACTGCCGACTACTGCTCTTCGCTTTTCCTCCGCCCTTTAGTTTTTCATTTTTTTTTCTAAGAAAAATGTCGGCTGATGTGCAAGGTGCAGTGCTTCTGGCTTGTTTTTTTCTTTACACCAGTGCTTCTGCCTGGGATTCCGGCATGACGGAAAGTGAAATGAGCTGTTACCATACTGACTTGTGGGCTCCAATGTTAATATTGTTTTTGAAATTTTTATAAGGTATTGGACTATCTTTTGAGTGATTTCATAGCTTGTCTGCCAAAATTCGTTCTCGTTGCATTACATTGCAATCCACATTTTTTTTTGGCCAGCCATGAAGTTGATAAATGGAGAAACAAGGGGAACCGTAAAATGGAGCAATTTTTTTCCACATGAATGTTACTACACTGAAATTGATTTTTTTAGACGTCCAGCAAATTTATTGCAGTCAAGAAAAAATGTTTTTACCGGTAGCTTTTGAAAACTAGAGCAACTTTGAAATATTAGTTGAAGTTTCGACTCGTTTCTTATTAATGTAAGACTGAATGACAACAAAAGATTTTGTTCAGTGCGATTTTCTTACTAATACTGTTTCAATCTGTATGACCCAAATGAATTGAAAGTCTTATATTTGGTTCATTGATTATCTCGGTCATTTTTAATTAATCATGTTCTACATTGCTCCATGCTCTTACAATAATAGTACTACATTGCTAATTCCATTTTTAAGCAAGAGGATAAAAAGACCATAGTACTCTGAAGGAGGGTTGCCTTATTGGGATGCATTTTGAGAATGAAATCAAATAGAAAAGGACACAATACATGATGGGAGGAAAGGGGACCAGAGCTTTGGAATTGATTCTTCATGATTTTTCCTTTTCTAACTCTTTGGATCCTGAAATTTATTCCGCAAGGAAGACCATGATCATGAGTACGTACGACGAATCTGCCCGAATAATTTCTTCATGACCTTGGACTACTGTGCGCGCGCACACACAGACATTTCAATATTATATCTATAGCTATAAAATCGTATCATAGACTTTTTAACGATAATATATATATTTCTTGGGTAAACAAATGATGGCACTTCCATGTGCATGCTATGTTATGTTTGAATAGACTATGCGTGCATACAATTTTTGAACATTTATTTGCTTATGAAAAATATGTTAACTTATTCATATATAGTTCCGATCGAATAGCACTTGAGGAACATGGAAGTTTGGAACCGGTTTGGCTAATACACTCAAGGGGACAAGCCACAAGAGTCGCTTACCAGATCAATAAGAGAGATTGTCGCATCTACTGATCCACATGTCAGCGACTCCCTACCCGTGTTAGGGGATCCCCTCAAAGGTACGTTGGATGCCTAGAACCCAACCAGGTCATGACTAACTAAGCATCCTCCAATCATCCGTCGATAGCGTTGCAATGCTGTCATAGAACGATGCAGTATGTTAGATATTTTGTCATGTCATGTGCACTACACAGTTGATTATTCAGTTACTTATACAATCACTAAAATATGTCACTTGTCCCTGTAAGGCTGTAACCAGAATGTAGCTCAGGGTCCACTTTGGAAAGGACGATCCATATTTCAACCAGGTTAGTAGAGTTAATTTCAAGCTTTTTTTTGAATGAGAGCCCCTCGTGTCTCTTGCATCGGGCGACCCGGGTGCGACCGCGGCTGCTACCCAACACCCACCCCAAATCTGAGCTCATGAGGGTCACCGTCGCTGGCCGCCGCTGGCGGCGGCCAGTGGTAGCACCCCAACGGTGGCTACTCGCTGGCTGCAACCCTACTCTCTCTTCCTCTTCCTCTCTCTCATCTCCGAGATGTGAGCTTCGCTGCTGGTGCTTTCCAGACCACCACGGAGGCCAAATCTGACCATCCTAGGGGTGGATCTAGAGTCCACCATCACCATGGGTGCGGAGCCGCAGAAGAAGCAGCCTGGGACCGCGCGCGTCGCTCTCCTCGAACGGCTCAGGCGGCATGTCGCCTACCTCTCTAGTTGCACTGCCGCCGGCGCATGTTGCCAAGGACAACCCGAGCAGCTGGCCAAGATGGTGGTGTCGGGGTTCTTTCCACTCCCGTTGTGGTGTCGAGGCTCAGGCGTCAGGCCCAAACGGCATTCGAGGCTCAGGCATCAGGCCCATGCGGCAGTCGAGGCTCAGGCTAAGGCCTCCAGGCCAGTGTGGCTTCGTGGCTTCGGCTTCCTCTGGCCCTGAGGTACAACATGGGGTGCGACTTTGACCCTCCCCGCCAGATCTGGAGGTTACCACGCAGTGCTCCTACCACCTCCTCAGGCATGATCTATGGTGGGTGGCTGGGCTCCTTCGGCGACAAAGCGTCATGCCATGTTGTTATTGCCCCCCCTGGCTTTTCGGAGCCTTGGGAAGGTGATGGATCTTTCGGTGACTTGTTGTCTGCAGAACGCCATGGATCATGGCGGCTTTGTGGCAGTGGTGGAGAATGTTGGCATAGTCTTGTTGCAAGTTGTCGAGTTCATGCCCCATCAAGGCTCCGGTGAGAAGGTCCTCTCCGTGCTTCAGGCCATTACTGGTCATCTGAGGGACCTTTTCTTCCTTTTAGTTGAGTTGGTGTCTGAGTTTAAGTTTGTGGTGGCTGTCAATATCAATGCAACGAAAGTGCCGCGCTCAGTACGTGGGGAGGTATCCTACCTCCGCATACCTCGACATTAAAGCCATCACACTTATTGATCGTGCTGCGAAAGCGTTGTGCTCAGAGCACGAGGAGGTATTAGACCTCTGCATGATCATATGCTCCAATGCGGACTCTCCTCCTTGATGTTGTAACCCCTCTAGTGCACCGCTTTGATATTCTGCTTGGGTTAGCTTTGTGCAGTGCAAGCTTACTCTTTTATCATCCTTGTTGTGTCCTTCCTTTCCTCTAAGTCCTGGATTTTGGTGTGGTGTTTCCTTTCTTTTCGTCATCCCTGCTGTGGCTATCCTTTGTATCATCACTGTCCACTCATAACCACAAGTCGGTATGGGCTTTGCTTGTTGTCTTTACTTTGATGTTGTCTCCACTTCTTGATTGTGTCACTTCATTTTATGCCGAGTTAGCGAGACCATGATCTCCTTTCTTGGATCTCCTCATTCTCCTCTCGAGGGTTCTTCCTCCTTTAAGACTTCCTTCCCTCAAAGCGTGTTGAAGTGCTCTCGTGTGGATCCTGGATGACCCTTTAAAGTGAGGCAAATCACTTCTGCCATCTGTCTATTTTGACTCTGTCTCCGTTGCATGGATTAGAGGTCGTCAAGGTGGTTTCACTTGATGGTAGCTTATATTGGTGAATGGTACATTGTCGCCAGGGTGTGATGTTTGTGTCACAGCTTGTTCTTGATGTTGTGGGTGATGTGTCACCTTGCTGTTCCATCCTTTGAATCACCGCTTTCCACACTGACCACATGTCGGTATAAGTTACGCCTGATGCCTCTGCTTTATTGCTCTTTCACTCCTTGACTGTGTCACTTTATCATATGCTGGGTTAACGGGACCATGATCACCTTTTTTAGATCTCTTCGTTCTCGTCTTGAGAGCTCTTTCTCCTTTAAGGCTTCTTCCCTTTAAAGAGCGTTGGATGGCTCTCTAAGGTGATACAAGTCACAACCGTCATTTGTCTTCTTGGCTCGATACTCACTGGTTGCATAGGGTGGAGATCTTCAAGGTGGTTTCACTTAGTGGTGATTGTACTAGTGTTTGGCAAAGTGTAGTCGGTGTGTGTTGTATCTTGTGCTTTGTTGTTCATTGTAGGGTGTCTTGTTTGTTCACTACTCTTTGTCGAGGATGGTTGTTGTTCTCTTCTCCTCTCTCTGCTGTTACCAATGTAACCTACATGCGACTACACCCATATATGTGCTTTAAAAAGAATGAAAAGGTGAGATGCTCTCCCTCCGAATTTCTCAACAAAAAAAAATTCAAGATTTTTCTTCAAGCCTTCTTAAGACCGAAGACGAAACTTTGGATCAAAATATCAGCGATGACTGTTGATGCGACATTTTGCAAGTACAAATTTGGATGGGAAGTAGGGTAGGCCAGTGATGCATCTCTTTATCAAGACACATGACTTATGCTAATGCATGTCGACCGAGAACTCCTTTTCATCTACAATGGTGGAGACACATGCATAGACCGCGACATCGAGTTCCTCCTGATATTTCAGATCGCATTAGTTTTATAAATTGTTTATACATGCGGTATGAAATTAACGATTAAAGTTCTCTTGAAATTGTGGTTGCATGTAACCATGACGAGTTCGAACAGGGCAGTCCGTTAATTTGGAGTTTGTCGGCACGCTTATGTTTCCAAAGGCGTCAACATTCCTTTCTCTAGATCTAGGACGTATTATCGTCAGCTAGTTTAAAGTTGTAATTTAAACTAGCCGGCACCGACAGTTTTTGAATGAAAGAAGTATTAGTGAATGCTAAATTACATTCGTGGCTCTCTTGCGTATTTAAAAAAAAAACATTTGCCGGTTTAAATACTGACGAAACAAAAATTCAAAACAACCACGTGACGAAGCCCATTCGAGACTGAAATCGACCCAACAAAGCTCACTCTTACATACATCATATTTTTTTAATAAAATAAATGATGGAAGTTGAGGGAGCAGACCCTCAACTCATCTGCCACACCAGTGTTGAGGCCTACTGTCCACCCTCGTGGGTCACGACCAGGAACGCAGCTGAACTGAACTCCAATCGGGGTCAACGGGTTTAATTTGCGAGCAAAAAGAAACTCTACAAAGATGAAAATCATAATAGCAAGATAAATCACAGAAGATTTTCACCACAGACCCGCAATGTTAATGCTTGCAATCGATTCATGAGCACTACAAAAGTTCCTTCTCTGCCAAAAAGAAAGGAAGAAATATATAGTCCACGACTATCCTTTCCTGAACAGGGAGTACATGAGTAGGTGTTTCACCAAATGTCCTACGTTTCCTGTTGACAGAGTATGGTGTTTCTGGTGTCTATGGATATGGATCTGAAATCAATTAAACAGACCCCATAATGAAACCAACTCCTATCAATCCTTCTTCACCCGGTCTCTGGCTGCCTTGGCTGAGCTTGACCGCTCGGCCTGAGAGAACAAGATGAATACATGCATCACCCCTGTGACCAGTGCCATCCCAGCAGCAGTGAACCCGACTCCTTTCCATGTGGATAAGAGTTGTGTCCACTTGAAAAATTCGATGGCGCCGTACAGGAGGAGGCATGACCAAAACAGAGTCACCTGTTCCATCAGAAGGAAAAGGAAATCAGTTGCCACGGATCATGCACACTCTTCAGACTGCCCTTTGGCAAAAACAAACTCACTAAATTAAAAAAGGCTAAAATATTTAATTATTTATTTCAGTACCAATGAAGAGTTCTCAGCAATAATACAATCGCTGGAGGTTTGCACTTGGCAACACTTCCTAAAAATGTGTCCTACAGTACAACAATGGTGTAGCAGAGACACCACCCCTATGTTCTTGAGCCCTAAAATATGACAACCACCTCCCTGAACCCAATTGGAAATTGGAATCTAGGGCCCTCTTTGGTACAGCTGGAACTTAATAAAAAAACAGCTTATTTTTCCAGCTGATGAAAAGCAGCTGAAAAATAAGTTGCTGTTTAGTTTATTCTGAAAAGCTGTTGAACTAATAAGCTGTAAAATAAGTTTGCTGTTTGACACAGCTTCTGCTTATTTCTGTGAATAAGCTGAAAATAAGCTGTGCCAAACAGGGCCTAGGACAGAAGCCTATGATTCTCTTCACTCAATACAGCTTCCCCACTTAGCATAACCATTGTTCATAATTTGTCATGAAAGTCTGGGAGACACTAAATAATGATTGTATCTGCAAGATGATATGATGCTGTCATGGTGAGACAGTATGAGCCTGTGTGGTTCTTGCCATGAAATCAGTGCCTGAGCAAGGCACAATCATCAGCCCGATATGCCAATAGCATGACACAGGTAAATTCAGTCAGTAGCGAAGAGGAATACGCTGCCCACCCCCCACACAACACACACAAAAAAAAATGAATACAGCGATTGTGTAACAGCAAATTGCTGTGGGAGGTTTACCAGCAATGATTTCACTGGGCGACCGATTGGTCTAATCTCCTCATCAAAAGTGCCTGTTGCTAAATGCTTATCCAGTAATGCATCCTGTAGACAAAAAGGACAAAATGTTGTATATATGAGAACTGATTGGCCAATCAATATACAGAGCATCCAATTAAAACTTGCCAAAAAGAACTATATAAAGCTTAATACCTTTTCAACAAAGAGACTTTTACACCATTTTGAAACATCCTCATCTGACTTCGGCATCTCACTCATGACACGGCGCTTTATGCGAACATGTACCTAGACAGAAAATGGTTATTAAGTTATTCCATATCAAAAATAAAAGATAGGATCTTGAATTTAATAATATTTATTGTGACTAGATGCCTAATTTGTTTTGAAATACATTTGCACCAAAGGCAATAAACAAAAAATTTCAGTGTTTAGCTCATGTATCAGCAACACTAATTCCAGATTTGTCTGTCTTAAGTCTTAACATATTTGTCTGGTTAGCATACTCACCACTGATGATTGCCCTTTTAGAATCCGTAGCATTGTTGGTTGAGGTGAATCTTTTGGGATTATTACTGTCGTGTCATAAATGGCTGGAACAAAATCTCGCATGATGCTGACAGCAGACACAAATCCCTGAGGAATTCACAGGTAGGTATCAGCACAGTAGCAAAACATAAAAAATTACAAGGATAACAAGAAAGTAAAGAGGTGAATGCATGTATTTCCATGTTATTTTATTAGGAACTGGAATCAAGAATCATTGGATCACACATGGAAGGGACTACAAAATGTTTGGAAGGGATCCTTGTCTATGAATCTGATGTAGCTACTAAATACGTTGACTTGAGAATTAGATCTTTTATGTGTGCTCGTAAATTAATTTTACAATGATTTGTCTCACAGTCCTTGCTGTAGCTGCTTACAGGCCATGAGAATTCTCAACCACCATTAGGACAAATTAAAATTTTTTATAGCTACAAAATCCAGTTTAGGTAAGACTGCATCTCTTTTTGCATATGCAAATTACCATACATTAACGCAACTCCATCCTGATCAAAATGGACGGATCTTTGATGAACTTGTTCTATGAAATACATCAAACAGTCATAAGCACAAAACATGTTGAGGAAGCGGGTGTATTGCAAGGCCAACCGAGTTTAAATAGTTGTAAGAACAAAATCTTTAACTTTTGGGAGCATACCAATATTTTTACCATCTCATATGTAAGGTCTGAAGGTAAATATTTAGCCAACAAAAAAAAAAACTATTTCATCAGCTAGGAAAGAGCAAGGTACCTTAGTACGTGGAATTAGTACATTTCTGGGTTCTGGCAAGCCCTGTGAAGCTGCATACTCTTGGGCTGCTAAAAGCTTTGCAGGTGTAAAGCGAGTACCCTCAACAAATAGGGCAAGCCAAAATGGTCTGGGGAAGTCATTCAACCTTTGGAGGCCCCACTACAAGCAAGAGCATAAGGATCACAAAAGTGAAGATGAGAAAAATTAGAATTCCATAAGGTACAATGTTACCTTTAATGTCTTTTCATCCTTTGCCCAGTTCCTCTCTAAAAAGAGGTACTCTGCAAACCACATGGACCAGCCAATAACCTGCAAGTGATCAAGAGGATTTAGTAATCAAGCATGTGCCATCTAGTATATATATAGTTGATGTGTCATGTAACAAAGTTGAACTAATGTTTCATCAAATGTTTGAGCAAAATTTCAAAGCTGCATATCACCAATGAGCTACTATTGTATAATGCGTTGATGCTCTCGAGCATAAAATAATAAGTAATTCATATACAACTGTAGCTATAGTAATTTTCTGTTCTAAAACTTCATCAAAAGCATGTTCTGTCCAATATATTTACTTCATTTTTCCTTCAAGATTTACCTTTTACATCATGCCTTTCCATACTGCACAACTTGCATACAATATGTAACTCTGCTTGTAGTAGTTTACAGTTCCTAAGTACATAATAGTTGAACAAACATAGATTGCAACTGAACTAACCAATTTTGCCATGGTGCACTGCAGGAGCTACGTGCAGCGAGCTGCCCTTTTTTAATTAAAAGCTGGTGTGGTGATACATCGCGAATACAGAATCACTCGTTAAAAATTTATTTTGTTTTTTCATCAAAGGAATCTATCAATTGCAACCCATGGCCAGTTTGTTATTGCTGGGATATGGCGAAGTAATGTGTTTTCATTATTTTGGTACTAAACAAACAAGATTCCTATATCCAATTTTTTGTCACGCATCTTAATATTCTAAAGACTTCCTGTATGACTATAACATCAACAGCAGAACTATCTCAAACAATGATTAAATAGAATATAAACTTTAATATGGAAAAGTTGGCATAAAATAGGTGACTTACAGGTAGGAACTTCGATGATTTTTTCATGACAGCAAGTGCACTTCCAAGGCATCCCGAGCGCTGAACATATGCCGAAAGAAAGAACAAATCCAGATGATTCATTAGTTAAAACCGATAAGCTGATCATGGTGAACTGCTACAAAAAGAAAAAAAAAATGTTTCTAACAATCAATCAACTAGAAGGAAGGCAGTAACCTGTGCCAAAATCCATCCGATAAGCCAATCAATATCACTCCGATGGTTTGATACGATCAGTGCATGCTCTTTACCTGTAGAATTCTTCAGGTAAGTATGTAATCATATTCTTCTAAAATGACATTGCATTTAATACAGGCACGTGTGGTAATCTAAAAAATCCTTACCCATTGATCTGTAAGTTTCCTCATCAGCATGCAGTTGCACCTGCAGAACATGAGTCGAAGTCAGTTTGTGTTTAAGAGCAGAAAAAGAAAGCAACAGTGATATATTAATTATAAACTTCAGTTCCATATGTCAAAATTTAAGTTTAGCCTAACTATACTGTATTAAAGGTGTTTTAGAAAATATAAATTATCACTATTTTCAGTTCCAAAAGCCAGACACCACAACAGCAATGGTACACATGAAGCACTACGTAACTGCATAGCATAGCGCAATACAGCAATTTCCCAGCACAAATTAGTTTTGATAGGTGTAGCAGAACAAGAAAAAAATTAAATGTAGAAATGAAAACTCATGTGTACATCTGCATACCTTCACACCTGCCCACCAGTCCACAAGCCAGACCAGCTGAAGCCACAGCAGCTCAGCGATGAATCTGTTGATCCGCCGGTACAAGTTCTTCGAGAAGGGCCTTATTGTCACGAATAAGATGGCCTGAAAAATTGCAGACACATCAAACTGATCAAGAAAGGGTATATGGTGGGTTCGTGCTGCAGTCACTGGTGCATCAAAGGATCAAAGAATAGCACTTTGAAACGAATCTGCGTTCAGAAAGGTCAAATCTTTAAAACGGGCATCAGCTAGTAGTACAAATCAACCCACAATGCGCAACTAAGACACGCACAAAATCTAATCTTTCGCCGGGCAACCGCGTCAGATCATTCACCCCCAGCGCCCCAGACAGAAAGGAAAAGCCAACGGACGGATCGAGAGGAGCCTCTGCGAGGAGGTCACCTGGACGGCGTTGACGAGGAGTCCGGAGAGGAGGAAGAGCAGGCCGAGGGGCAGCACGACGAGCACGAGCGGGATCGCCATGGCCGGCCGCCGCTTCCCCGCTTCCAATCCCGGGGGTCAGCCGCTTCCCCGCTTCCGAACCAGCGGGCGGCGGCTTCGGTCGGTGGTGGCTCCGCCGGCGTCGGAGAGGACGGGGCTCGCGAGGTGGATTCCGAGGTTTAATTATGGGACGGACGGGGGGTGGATGAGAAATGAAAACGGATGGAGTGGAGTGTGAGCGTCTGCCCGAGTAAATGTTTTGTAATCATATAGTAGAAGTTTATAAATAAATTTTATTGTTTGAAAAAATATAAAATTTATTTTATTTATTGATTTGATGTTTTTGATGGTTGATGACGGCGAAAAAATCCGTTTATTGCGTCTGCCCCGCAGCGTCTATAGTTTGTCTCGCCTCGCCCGACGTTCGAGAGAGAGGATTTTGTGTGCCATGTCGGATGACACGTTTCCATCTTTTTTTTTTTAAAGAATCGTTTCCATTCTCTTGTCGACGAAGAACCCAATTTCTCTGATGCTTTCTTTGGGGGAAAATTTGACTTCTCTGTTTTACCAAAATACCTGACGTTCTCATATTTCCATGCACATTTGGACGTTGTCTTCCACTGGTGCCCTTTGATACACAGTCTGTTTTCGGCCAGCTCCACGACTCTCCAGCCAACTGCAAATCCTTCATTGCTTTCAATAGAGGCAGCAGGGGCATTCACTATTTTTTTTTTATTTTGGTCTTAGTTTTGGTGCGCAACACAGAACGTTAATGTGAAATCCTTGTAACTTTATATGCATTTCGTGACTTGATAATTTTGAGTTCATCGCAAAAACACCTTTAGTTAGCTTCATGTAATTTTGAAGCAGATTCTTATTGGTAGGCGAGACGTGTGGAACTCTGTTGTCATCAACTGTGCTAGCGTGTCTGCGTGTGCGATCGAGTTGGTCCGAGGTGGAGGCTAATCATTTGGTTTAGAAAAGCGTGTAGTTCATCCACCATCTGAAAAACGACACCACCTAACAGAGATCTAGACAGAGAGGAACGTCTGCATGAACTGTTGCACTTGTAGAGTAAGAGTAGCTAACAAAAAGGTTTTTGTGAACAGTTTATGTTGAATTTATATAGTGCTAGTAGTATAAAGCATCCTTCATTTCACAATGGAAATGGACCAATTGTTGTATTTCAGATTATCAAATGGAAACAATAGTAAAAAAGCATCTTTTCTGGAGGAGCAATAAGATCCTTTCGTGCCGTCATGTGGCTGGCGACGGAGTCCTAGCAGACAAGTGAATGAATGCTGCGTTTATATCCCGCAATGAATCAGTGCAGGTATTTGTTGGTGAACCGTAGCCGCGGGCGGCTTATTATCAGGCGTCAGGTTTGATCGTTCCAACATTTTTTTTTTAATCAAAAGACTCTTGATGTGTACGCTTTTCTCTACGCTTTCATGGGCCAGACATGACACGAGCCAATCGCCATCTATCTAGGACCTAGGTTGATCCAACTTTTCTCTACGCTTTCATGGGTCTCATATGGCCCACATGTCGGCTATGGCCCATATGGACCTAGGTTCACAAGAATTAAAGGTCCGTTTGTTTCTTCGTCGAATCGGTTGGAACGGAGCCAAGCGGAGAAATAGTGAATCTTTTCAAGAAAGAATCAAAAGAAGCGATTCACGGTTTTTGTGCTGGCGAGTGAATCAGGAGAAATGGTGTTTCACAGGCGAAACGTTTCGGTCTCACTGTAACCAAAATTTTTGAAATTCTTTTTTCATCTTCGAAAATTCAATGAAGTTCCTTCGAGTTTCTAAAGTTTCTCAAATTTGTTTAGTTAATTTTATCTCATCGAGTCTTCGTATATGTGCCCTCCGAATTATTCTTAAAAGTTTCAAAAGTTTTTCAAAATTATTCTGTTAGATTTGTCTTCTTGAGTTGTTTGTGTAGGTGTCCCAAAATTTTCTAAATTGTTTCATTAATTCTCAAAATTGTTCTCAATTCTTTTCCTCGCTTCGTTGAATTTGAATAATTAAAATTTGTCAAACAATTTTTAAAGTGATTTTATTTTTAACTAGAAATATTTTTATACTAAAATGTTTCTGGTTATGCAGAGAATCGGAACCATGCCCAAACACACCCTTACATATACCGTCGCAGCCGATAGCTAGGAAACAATCGTCCATTAATGATTCTAATATGCAGCCAGTGGATCGCAGTGGGCGTCTTATTTTCCTGATTCACGGGCCGGCTGGCTGGGATTTCACCAGTACTCCAATTCTAATAGACAAATTAGAATTTCACCGTAGTCCAATTGCAGTTGCGAAGTCACATTGTTCTACTATGGTGCATTGGCCCTGGGTTAGAAAAGTTATTAGCTGTAAAATAATTATTTCTACCAGTTAAATTATAGAAAAATTAGGCATAGAGTGGATATTAGGACTACCCTTGTTTTTCGCCTATCTTTGCCCCTGCTCCTATCTTTGCCCCTGCTTGATATATAGCTGCGGGCGCTTGGACACAAGAGGAGTCAATTTTTGATCTAGCTAGATCATGGAATGCTCTCTTGAAATAGACAAAGGAAATAGCTGGCTATGTGGCCAACAGAGACTGATGTTTTGCCATTTTCTAGATTTAGATTTGGAATAGTTTTTTGCATAAAAGAAATTTAAAGGCTGGTTGCTGCAGGCGCTTGGTCGTAAGAGGATCTCATTTTTGTTCCAGTTAGATCATGGAACGCTCTCTTGAAATAAACGCAGTGGAGAAACCAATATCCTCGCACACCAGTAAACCTTCTTTTCCTAGTGCCTCTCATCCCCATTGTAAGTTGATTAATCTCCGATCATGCATATCAAGGGCAAGAGAAACATCATGAAACTTGTGTGGTGTGCATTACACAGCTGATCAGCACTCTATATATATGTGTTGCCTAGATAAGAGAAGTGGGGTACTTATATTGGTGCAGATGTAAATGCAATAGCTAGCATGCTCCTAGTTAAATTAGGCCATTTCCCTCTTATGTCAATCAGTTGCACCTAGCTCAAGGCCATTTATCTGTGAGCAGTAGCGCGATCTCACTCAACCAATGACCACGGTGGAACTTAATTTTCATGCGAATGGGATGCACCAGGGAAAGATCATGGAGATGCTTCGGTTGCGTCGTCCGCTTTACGGCTAGCGAGCATCTAGAGTGCGTAGAGTTCTTGCGTGGTGCATGGTTCGCCCACTACTGTAGAGCGAGATGCATGCTCTAAAAATCATTCAACATTCTGAATAACATTTGGAGTGAACCGTGATTAACATCTTGTTGCTTCTATTAATTAGTGCCTCAGTAACTATCTCCAACAAACTCTATAGTATCTGCATTTAACCAAACCAAAATCAACTGACAGATCACGAAGAGATGGTAGGTCTGACAGTAATACGTCTTGTATGTTGACTCAATAAAGCTGGAGGAAACCTAATCCTTTGGATAACCAAACAACATGCCAAACAATAATATACAAGCACTGTCACAAGGTTTTCCTCCTCTACGTGCATGAACACAGCTACAACCTTCCGATGATCTAATTCAACGTGTATTATAACTGTCTCTATTCAGTGTAAGGATGATTTTCTGATTTCTTTGTCCTATAAATTGCAGGGTGTGTTTGTGGTAGTGCATTGATAGGCACAAGAGATATAGCTGGCCGTCTGTATGGCTAACAGAGACTGATGCTTTGCCATTTCCTAAATTTGGAATAGTTCTTTGCATAAAAGAATACTATCGCTGCTTTTTACTGATAACGTTAGAACAATAGTACGACGGTTTCATCACAAGCTGGTTGCTGCAGACGCTTGGTCGCAAGAGGGTCTATTTTTTGTTCCAGCTAGATTAGAATGCTCTTTTCAAATAAACATCGTCAAGAAACCAATATCCTCGCGTACCAGTAAACCGTCTTTTCCTAGCACCTCTTATCTCCATTGTAAATTGACTAAAGCTGATCATGCATTTTAAGGGCATGCAAGAGAAACACCATGAAAACTTGTGGGCAGTGCTTTACACAGCTAATCAGCACTCTATATATGTGTTGCAGTGGCAGTGAGCATGGGTAAGAGAAGTACTTATATTGGCATCGACATAAATGCAATAGCGTGCACCTACTTAAGGCCATTTCCGTGAGTATATAATCCCTCCTTCCCATTTCAAGTGTTATTTTTTGACTTTTCGGTACCACATTTGACTATTCGTTTATTCAAAAAAATTGTGTAAATATAAAAAAATAAGTTATTCATAAATTATTTCTAAAAATAAAATATTCACAATAAAATAAATAATATTTTTTATAATTTTTTAATAAGACAAATGATCAAATATGATTTCTAAAAGTAAAGAAATGACACTTAGAATGAGACGGAGGAAGTTGGTAAGATAAGTTTTCATTGAAGCTCTAGTGTTGGAATGTAGGAGCTCTTATGAGAGAGAGGAGTTTGTGTGCCACGTCGGATGACCTGTCTTCATTCTTTTGTTCTCTTCTCTACGAAGAACCCAATTTCTCAGATGCTTTCTTTGGGGCAAAAAAAATAAAAAAAGTGAAATCCTAGTAACGTTTTATGCATTTCCGGACTTGATAATTTTGAGTTCATCGCAAAAGCACCTTTAGTTAGCTTCATGTAATTTTGAAGCAGATTCTAATTGGTAGGCGAGACGTGTGGAGCTATGTTGTCGTCAACGGTGCTAGCGTGTCTGCGTGTGTGATTTGGTCCGAGGTGGAGGCTAATCATTTGGTTTAGAAAGCGTGTAGTTCATCCACCAGCTGAAAACGACACCACCTAACAGAGATCTAGACAGAGAGGAACGTTTGCATGAACTGTTGCACTTGTAGTGTAAGAGTAGCTAACAAAAAAGTTTTTGTGAACAGTTTATGTTGAATTTATAGAGTTGTAGTACTAGTAGTATAAAGCATCCTTCATTTCACAATGGAAATGGACCAATTGTTGTATTTCAGATTATCAAATGGAAACAATAGTACTGTCAAAAAAACAATGGAAACAATAGTATAGAAAACATCTTTGCTGGAGGAGCAATAAGATCTTTTTGTGCTGTCGTGTTGGTGGCAACGGACGGACTAGACAAGTGAATGAATGCTGCGTTTATCTCGCAATGAATCAGTGCACGTATTTGTTGGTGACCCGTAGCCGCGGGTGGCTTATTATCAGGCGTCAGGTTTGATCGATCCAACATTTTTCTTAATTAAAGAGACTCTTGATGTGTACATAACCAGACATGACATGAGCCAATCGCCATCTAGCTAGGTCGATCCAACTTTTCTTTACACACTTCCAGCGAGGCAACAATCATCCATGAAGGTGATTCTACTACGCTGCCAGTGGTCCGCAGTGGGCATCTTATTTTCCTGATTCACTGGCCGGTTGAGATTTCACCAGTACTCCATTTCTAATACAATATTAGAAATTAGAAGTTCACCATAGTCATGTTGGAGTTGCGAAGTCACAATATTCTACCCTGGTGCACTGGCACCAGGTTAGAAAAGTTGTTAGCTATAAGATAAATACTTTTAACAACTAAATCATAGAAAAATTAAGCATACAATGAGTATTAGCACCACTCTTGTTTTCAGGCTATCTTCATCTCTGCTTGATTCCTGCGGACCTTTGGTCTTGAGAGGAGTCAATTTTTGGTCCACCTACATCACAGAATGCTCTCTTGAAATAAACACCGTGGGGAAACCACTATCCTCGTGTACCGGTAAACCCTCTTTTCCTAGCGCCTCTCATCCCCATTGTAAATTGGCTAAAGCCGATCATGCATGTCAAACAGGGCATGAATGCTAGAGAAACATCATGAAAACTTGTGCGTAGTGTTATGCACAGCTGATCAGCACTATGTATGTATATGTGTTGCCGTGATGGTGAGTGTAGATAAGAGAAGTACTTATATTGGTGCAGATGTAAATGCAATAGCATGCTCCTAGTTAAATTAGGTCATTTCCCTCTTGTATCAATCAGCTGCACCTAGCTCAAGGCCATTTCTCTGTGAGCAGTAGCGCGATTTCACTCAACCAATGACCACGGTGGAACTTAATTTTCATGCGAATGGGATGCACCAGGGAAAGATCACGGAGATGCTTCGGACAGCGTCGTACGCTTTGCCGCTAGCAAGCATCCAGACTGCGTAGAGTTCTTGCATGGTGATTTGCCCACTACAGTGGAGCGAGATGCCGTAGCTGGAGCCGCCTGCATGCTGTTCTCAAAAACTAATTCGGAAGTGTAGCCATTGTCTAAAGCATGCTCCAAAAATTGAGCTTGTGTACAGTGTATTGCGCTGTTTCTAGTATAGATCAAGCTAGAGATACCGTGATCAAAGATGCATGTTCTGAAAATCTTTCAATATTAATTTGGAGTGAACCATGATTAACATCTTTCTGCTTCTAGTACCTCAGTGAATTAAACCACTCAGTCCTATGCCTATGATCTCCAAACAAACTCTAGAGGTATCTGCCCTGTACCAAACCAAAATGAATTGACAGATTACGAAGAGATGGTAGATCTGGCAGTAATACTCACATGTGCATGGCAACGCGACGTTAATTAATTTCCACGAACGAGGGCAGATGTCATTAAGTACTATTCTATATAGAGTGGGTACGCTCATCTTCTAGCCATATTAAGCAGTTCTATTACATGGAGTTTGCTCGATGTAGTCAGGACCTATATTATACCGTAGATGTAACATAAACTCTTGTATAATCACGTGAACTACGAGTCCATTCACCTTGCTTCATAGTACCAGTACTACCTCCGTTCCAAATATAAATATTTCTAAGTTTGGTAAAAAAATTTTAATTTTGACTAATAATATTTAGAAAATTATATAATTTCTAATATAAAAAAGATACTTTTTATGAAAGCTTCTTTCATGATAAATCCAAAAAATATAATTTTATATGATAAAACATTATTAATATTCAAAAGGATAAATATTTGACTTCAACTAAAACTAAAAATGCTTATACTCCATTCGTTCTTAAATTGATGTTGCTGTTGATTTTTAACACCAACTTCGTTTTATTATTTTTTTTATAAATATCATATATTTTGTTATAATTTGATTTATCATTAGAATTATTTAAATCACAACTTAAAATTTTACGTATTTGAACTAATTTTTTTTAATAAAATGAATGATCAAAATTAATGTTGAAAGTCAACGCGATACAATTAAAAAACGGAGGGAGTATTTTAGAACAGAGAGAGTATATATTTTGAGGAAACTTTTGTCTGCTGTTGGCTTCGTACTAGAACATTTCTATCTATGGACCCTTACGTGCAGCATTAAGCATTTACAGCTCAAGTAACTTAATAAGGCGCCGATGTTGCAATTTCCCATAATACCAATCCCGGCATCACAAAAGTGCTTATCCCATATATGCCATACGGATGCAATTTTTATCCCTTTCCTTTCATGCCATGTTTGACCATTTTCCATCAGTTTTCATATAGCTAAAGGATGAAAAGCAATTTTTACCCCTAGCATGAATTGTAGGCTGAATTTGTAATCCCTTTTACGCCCTTGCAATCCTTCTATATATATCCCTGAATTTGCACCCTCATGACATAAAAATATCTTATTTTCCTGATAATGGCTGCTCGGTACTTGTCTAGATTATCGTTAAAGTTAGCAGGAGCAGGTCGCATTACTGCTAACGCATGGGCAACCACACAAGCTGAGGCAGCTGTGTTTATTAGTATGCCCCTGGTCCTCAAGTCCAATGCAGCATCTGGTGTGTACTCTGATCCCAACCACGTCTTCTGTGTTGACTCAAATCAGGAGAAAAACCTAACCCTTTGGATTACCAAACAACGTGGGAAATAATAATATATATACACGCACCGGCACCATAACAAGGTTTTCCTCCTGTACGTGCATGCTATCACATTCTAATGATCTATTCAACGTGTATTATAACTGTCTCTATTCAGATTAAGGACCATTTTCTAATTTGTTTGTCCTATGAATTGAATGGCGTGTTTGTGGTAGTGCATTGATAGGCACAACGGAAATAGCTGGCCGTCTGTATGGCCATTAGAGGCTGATGCTTTGCCATTTTCTAGATTTGGAATAGTTATTTGCATATAAGAGTTTCAAAGCATGGTGGCTGCAGGCGCTTAGTCGCAAGAGGATCTTGTTTTTGTTCCAGCTAGATCATAAAATACTCTCTTGAAATAAACAACGTCAAGAAACCAGTATCCTCGCGTACCAGTAAAGTATCTTTTCCTAACACCTCTCATCTCCATTGTAAGTTGACTAAAGCTGATCATACATGTTAAGGGCATGCAAGAGAAGCATCATGAAAACTTGTGTAGTGCTGTACACAGCTGATCAGACCTCTATATATGTGTTGCCGTGGCAGTGAGTGTGGGTAAGAGAGGTACTTATATTGGCATGGACGTAAATGCAATAGCGTGCACCTACTTAAGGCCATTTCCGTGAGTATATAATCCCTCCGTTCCATTCTAAATGTTTTTTTTTTACTTTTCAATATCACATTTGACCACTTGTTTATTCAAAAAATTTGTGTAAATATAAAAACAAATAAATTATTCTTAAATTATTTTTATTAATAAAATATTTACAACAAAATAAATAAAATTTTTATAAAATTTTTAATAAGATAAATGATCAAACAGTTCGGATCAGCTACTGATAGCGTTTTGTTGCTGCGCTGCGCGGATCCGCCGTTCCGCTGCAGACCTGCTGCAAATCAATCTTGACGGTTGATGGGAAACAAGAGAGAGAAGGAACGCATGTGGAGTCGTGCTGCGGCAACACGCAAATCAATCTTAGCAGCTGATGTGCACTGTTTATGGGCAGCAAACACCGGCGGATCCGCGGAGAAAAAAAAAACACAGTTAGTAGTTGATTCTAACAGATCAAACTTTACTTTAAAAAATGACACTTAGAATGGGACGAAGGGAGTTGACAGGAGAAGTTTTCATTGAAGCTCTGTTATTGGAACGAAGGAGCTGTTATGCACCACCACCATTAATGGATATGTGTGTACAACGGCCGTTGTTTTGCCGTCTACGTGCGTGGCTATTTTGCAGCAGAGGGCGGAGGGTGCAGCGGCGACAGCGACTGCGCGGTGGTGGCAGCATCTAGTCACAGGGCGAGGTATCTGATACAGCGCGCGACGACAGCAGCAGCTGAGCGGCGGGCGCAGGTCGCGGCGGCGGTGGCATCTAGGCACTGAGCGAAGCTTGCAACAGAAGCAACAGCTCGTCGCGCGGCCGCAGCATCTGGGCGCCGGGCGAGGCAGTGAGCGCAGCGCGTGACGGCAGCAGCCGCTGGGCGGCAAGTCCGGCAGCAGGAGCAGAGGTGTTCCCATTCCCTGCTTCCTTGTCTGCATTATGGTTGGAAGCTGCAGTGATCCAAGTTCTCTTGCGTTTAGGCTTCCATCAATGTGGGATCTTCCAGGTACTTGTTCTTCCAATTCCTCCTGAATTTGTGTGCGCGAAGAAGCTACTGCAGAAGTTGGACATTGTTGATCTTGGAAGCGGGCTTGAGACTGTTCAGTAAATCGACGATTATCTGTGCGATCTAGTCTTTGGTGGTTATTTTTACAACGAATTACATTATGTCCAATGCATTAGGTAATTTGTGAAACTAACGGAAGTAAAATCTACTGTTTAAGCCTTAGTTTAAGGACAGTTTGTTTTTTTTTCAACTTAGATGGATAAAAAATATGTTTTTATATAGCAATTAAGATGAACTAGAAGAAAAAATAAGAATGAAAACGAATAACAGAATTCAAAATTTTTGTGGGTGAATAAGATATTAAATAAATTTTTGAGGGCGAATAAGAGATTTGCTCTTAATTCTAATATGCTGCCAGTAGTCCACGGTGGGCATTTTATTTTCCTGAGAGTGACTCTGTGATGGGACTCCGTGTTAGCGTGAAACAATTCTAACATAGAAATTGGACTGTTTCATCACAGCTAGTTGTGGCAGGCATTTGTCCCAGTTTTCCTTCCAGCTTGATCAGAATGCTCTCCTGAAATAGGACATCGTGATGAAGCAGTAAAACCCTCATTTCCTTGTGCCTCACATCCGCATTGTAAATTGACTAAACCCAATCATGCATGTCAAGGGCATGCAAGAGAAAATTCACAAAAACTTGTGTGTAGTACACTTTGCACAGGTGATCAGCAAGTGTGTAGGTAAGAGAATTACTTATATTGTTGCAGATGTAAATGCAATAGCATGCACCTAATTAAATTAGGCCATTTCCCACTTATATTAATCAGTGGCACCTAGCTCAAGGCCATTTCTCTGTGAACATACGTAGCACGATGGATGCTAGGCCATTCGGCCCACTTCCTAACTCTTCTCACTCAACCAATCACAAAACTTAATTTTCATAGGAATGGGATGCATCAAGGAAAGATCACCGAGATGCTTCGAATAGCGTTGTACGCTTTACGGCCAGCAAGCATGCAGTGATGCAGACTGCGTAGAGTTCTTGCATGGTGGTTCGCCCACTGCTGTAGAGTGAGATGCCAGAGCAGGAGCACCTTGTTTCAGCTTATCAGCTGTCTTTTTCAGTTGAAAATACTAAAAAGGTAGAAGCTAAAACAAACAGAGTTCTAAAAAGCAAAACTTGTTTTTGAAAAGCTAAAAAGCAAGTTTTTGATGAAATGAACTAAAATCTGAAAAGTACATTCTGAGCTATTTTTCTGGCTTTTGGTTTGCTGAGAAGCTAAAAATATATTACAAAAGCAAACATTTAAATTTCATCAGGTACTCCTTCCGTCCCAGAATAAGTGTACATATGGGTTTAATCAAAACGTATCTTTGACCAATAATTTCTATAAATATAAATTAATTTTAATATATGTAAAATATATATTATGAAAGTATTTTCTATGATGAATTTAAAAGTACAAATATTAGGTTTTTAAAATCAATCAAATCTACAAAAATCATTGGTCAAAGCTACTAACCAGCTTTTCTAAAAGCGCAAAAGCAAAAGCCTAAACAAACAAACCCTAAAGCATGCTCCAAACATTGAATTTCATCATATGCTGGTTGGTTCTACACTGATGGATTTGTACCAGTTTGAAAATGTCATTAGCTATAAGATGGTCATTTAGACCAGCTAAATCACAAAACAGAGGCATAGATAGTATACAGGCAGAATCCTTGTTTCCAACCTAGCTTCGTTTGGTTGCTGCAGGTGCTTGATCGCAAGAGGAGCCAATTTTTGCTCCAACTACATAATGGAATACTTTATTGAACTAAACACTATGGAGAAAACAATATCCTCGTGTACCAGGAAACCCTTTTTTCCTAGCTCCTCTCATCCCCATTGTAAATTGACTAAAGCCGGTAGATCATGCATGTCAAGGGCAAGAGGAGTATCGTGAAAACTTGTGCGTAGCACTTTACACAACTGATCAGCACTCTTTATGTATCTGTGTTGCCATGACGGTGAATGTGTGTAGGTAAGAGAAGTACTTATATTGGTGCAGATGTAAATGCAATAGCATGCATCTAATTATATTAGGCCATTTGCCACCTATATTAGCAATCAAACAGTTGCACCTAGCTCAAGGCCATTTCTCTGTGAGCAGTAGCGTGATCGATGCTAGGCTGTTCGACCAATTTCCTGACTCTTCTCACTAAACCAGTCACCATGGCGGGACTTAATTTTCATGAGAATGAGCTGCACCACAGAAAGATTACCGAGATGCTTCGGACAGCGTCGTCCGTTTTACGGACGGCGAGGGTCCAGCCTCTGCTGTATTCTTGCATGGTGGTTCGCCCACTTCTCTAGAGCCCGATGTTGGAGCAGGAGAAGGGTGTTCCCTAAAACTGATGCGTGAACACAGGCCGTGTCGCTGTCAGAAGCATGCATCTAAATTGAGCTTGTGTACAGCACATGCGCTGTTCCCTAAAACTGATGCGTGAACACAGGCCGTGTCGCTGTCAGAAGCATGCATCTAAATTGAGCTTGTGTACAGCACATGCGCTGTTCCCTAAAACTGATGCGTGAACACAGGCCGTGTCGCTGTCAGAAGCATGCACCTAAATTGAGCTTGTGTACAGCACATGCGCTGTTGCTTGGATGGATCGAGAGCTAGATATCCAATGATCGATCAAAGATGCATGCTCTGAAAATCATTCAGTTTTTTGGATAACGTTCGGTGTGAACCATGATCACTAACATCTTGTTGCTTCTATAACTGTTCGCCACCTTGTAATACAGTGATGTGACAAATGGTTCGTGCTAGTAATTTGATGAAAATATTGCAAATTGTTTTGGACCGTAAAAGTCCTCAATTTCGCCTTCTGCGGAACTTGGTACTAGAACAGTTACTCTTATGTCTGAAGGACGTTCAGAAATCTAGTAGCCCTCCGTTTCAAAATAAGTGTTTTTCTAAATTTTTAAACATTTACCTTTGAGTATTCATTTTATTCAAAACATTTGTAAAAATATTATTTATGTTATTTTGAAATGATTTATTATTATAATTACTTTAAACTTGATTTGTTTATTTTTATATTTTTATAATATTTTGAATAAGATAAATAGTCAAATATTGATTTAAAGATATTTTTGGGAAGAAGGGAGTACACAACTACTTTTATCATCGTTAGCTGGCATGACTACGTTCTCCCACCTCTCAATATACATGTAGCCAGTAACATTCGCTACTTATTTATAGAGGTCAATTCGATATTTACAGTAGCTATACCAACACTGATGATCCGAAATAAACATAAACTTTTACCATGGGGATGTGCGGCATCAGTGAAGAAGTTCCCACGACTATTGCATCAAGGGTTGTGAATTGTGTAAAACTGGCTCTAGCTCTAGCTTAAGGAGTAGGTTGGAGTAGCCTTTTCGAATAAGTTGAATTTTTTTTGAAATGTTTAGTAAAATGGTTTATTGTGACTTTTTATGGAATAGAGAACTGAGATGAATTGTCAAAAATATCCTCACATTATTTTCTCATTTTTATAGACCTATTAGAGCGCACAGGCTAATCCCTAGCTAATCCTTGCTAATAGGGATGTACGCACTTGCTAATCCCTTGCTAAACGTGATCTACGTACCCTTGCTAATCCTTGCTGCCCCCGTTTGGTACAGCTTATTAATTAGCTGTAAGCCGCAGCACAAGCGGCTTGGTGAGCCATGCCAAAGGGGGGCATAGTATATTCTGTGGATACAGAATATCTGTATATACTACTGAGCTTTTTCGATCATATCTTCGTAATAAATTCAGAGTAAACGACTGACCGATTGCCCTTTCTAAGATGCATCCCAGTGCTAGGGAATTAATTATATCATTCGCTCAAATTAAATAACGTGTGGTCACGGCTTGATTTAGAATAAATGTTAAATTATCATTCCAAAACGTACTTGTAGAACTCTCTTACAAATACAACAAATGTTTTAACTTTAGCTGGCTTTTAGGATATGTTGCCTACGCTTGATACCGCACCAACTCAGTTTCACAGAAATTATAGAAATTGCTACTCACTCCGTCCTAAATTCTTAATATTTTTGAATAAATCACCATGTTTGAACATTCATATTATTTAACTTTTTATAAATATAAAAATAAATTAGTTATGTTTAAAGCATATCTTATAATAAAATTAATTATAAAAAAATAAGTAATTTTTTATATAAGATAAAGAGTCAAACATGATATCTAAAAGTTAAAAGTGCCAAGAATTTAGAAACGAAGCAGCGGTGCTATTTCTAGGAAATACAACAACATAAAAAAAGGGACACAATAGTAGCAGCTACAAACAACCACCACCACCACTGGAGCGACCCCGATGTAAATTCAAACTATAGATCCTCGTGTTGCATCAAAGCGACCCCGATATATAAATTCATTTATAACAAAATGTATCAACATATCTCTTCTTCCTCCCCAAGCTGCTTCATTCTTCTGATCCCCTATCGCGATTCCTATCCTCCCTAATTAATTAGTTGCTAGTACAATCGTCGTAGATTTTACCATGTGAATGAGCGGCATCAGGGAAATATTACCAAGATGTTCTGGAACCTCATGTCCACTATGCAGATAGTGACAATGCAGCGCTCTGAAAACTGGTGCATGCTTGTGATATGCCATTTCTAGATCCCCAGACGCCTCTGCCGGTTAGCTTGTAGGAGGAGCAGGATCCATGATTTTCTTTTCTCCTCAACATACATGCGCAAGCATGAGACAATGATTATGTCCAACCATTGCAACTTGTACATGTACATCATCGAGCATGCGAGATTGATCTACAAAGGATTCCTGCAAACAGAGATGCTCCCAAAATCATTGACATAATGGCATTTCTATGGTCACAATGACAAGCAGATCAGTAACTCCTAGAGGCATTTACAACTCTGGCAAAATAACAAGGTGCTAGTATCGATCTTATAAGACATTGTAGTTCCCATAATATGAAATCCACAATCACAAAAGTGTTTCTCCCGTACATGCCATCTGGATGCAATTTCTATCCCTTTCATGCCATGTTTGACTATTTTTCGTTGGTTTTCTTGGAGTGGAAGGATGAAGAGACTATTTAGAAGTCGAAGCTAATTTTACGGTGTAACGGGATAAAATTTACAACCCAATGGCATATTTTTGGATTAGAAGTTATGCATTGGCAAATACGAGAGTAGAGCAAACTGCAATAGCATGTATGCAAGGTTCGACCGTCCTTTCTGTAAATTGGTTGGTGTGAGAATTTGAACTTTTCGCTATGTCTATTTGGGTGCTACTAGCACGGCCATCGTGTCAGACTGCATTGCCATTTCACTTCGGCTGTTTCGTCCGTCTAATTAGGGTTTAGGCTTTCCTCAGCCGCGAGCCAGCCGCCTCACGTCCGGGAGAAACCTATAGAATTCCATAGATGAATTATAACAGCATTTTTGGAAAAGAAATACAGTACAGTTTTGTACAACAACAGCAACAGCCAGTAATCCTTCGATGATACATACACTCAGCATCGCAACAGAAGCAGGGCCTAAAAAGGTACTGGGAAAATGGGGTTCCCCGGAACTAGTGCCTGAAAACGGAACCTTCAGTCCGGGAGCAGCAGGCAGCTTCATGTCCTCCAGGTGTCATGGTTACAACAAGGTGGTCTACAGTACACAGCTGGTGCCGGTTACAGGTTCTCACGGTGCAAAAAGACAGCAGCTAGCTCAATCGACAAGGAAATATCAATAAGAGAGCTTTCCGCTGGTGCTCATGTTTCACAGTTCAGGGAATTTTGCTGGGATGCGAGGCATGCTGGTTCTTGCCCGGTCTGAATATGGCTCTGTGAGCTTCGGTGGCCAAGGTGCAATGCCAGCTGCTTACATGAAACCATCATCCGTGCAGTCTGAACAGTTTTCAAGCGGGCTGTCTAAACAGTTTTCAATCGTGCTGTCCAAACAGTGTTCAAGTACCATACGTACTCTAAGCTGCAGAAGAGATTAGATGTTGCATGTTAGGTATAACAATGTTGCAAGATTAATTTAAAAACAATTGTAGAGGAGTGTTTGACCAAGTATTAGCTACGGTACTCGTTGACAAGTCAAAATACTGAAGACCGAAAGGGAGTACCTTGCAATCCAAGGAGGGGTCATCTGTCATGTTTTTTACTTGTAGTATTACCCCAGCACTTTGGAGCCTTACTACTCGACCAGAGGCCGCCTCACATTTTGGGTAAATCAAGTTGAGAATACACCACAGGGTTGCAACTCGCAACTGTTTATCTTTGCTCTGAAGAAATTTAACCACAAAAGATGGTTTCATGCTTTCTGCTCGGTGAGGAAAAAGAACACTCATCACCAGTTCTCTGTTTAATTCATTCCCAGCTGCAATGTTTGCAAGCACAAACATACCCTGAAGTTTGGAAACAGCAAGGTAAGGTATTGGTCATATTCTAGTACTTGAATTCTTCATAAAGCATCTCAATAAATCAAATAACAGGATACAAAATTATGCAGTTTATCACAAGATATTGTATTGTTTTATTCCTTGTCCCTCTATTTTAAATATAGGAAATAGATATATGCATGTAAAACAAATATTCAAATCCAGATAGAGCAACCAATTAAATAGAGGGTAAAGGAAAGCCACCTGAATGCACACCCCTAGGGCAGATGCATTATTCAGTTGTCTTGAAATAGCATCTAAAACCATTCCATCTTCACCAATAACATAATTGCTAGAGTCCAAGTATCCGTCAACAAAATTGTGCACAAGTGCCAAGGCCTGTTCCTGAACAAAATGTTCAGAATCTGCATAGGATTTTGTAATCAGCACTGAAACTAGTAATCTAGTACAGAAGTCCCCACATGACGTAATATTGTATTCAGGCTTTAGGCTTACCACATATGAGACATGATAGAGTAGACAAGGTTAACTTCTTCATAATGAAGTCTTTATCCTTTGGACTTAGAAGGAACATAATATTTCTAAGAGCCCATACAGATTTTAGTCTCAATGTAGGATCCATAGACTTTGATAGATGAATAAGTTGTGAAACAACCCCAGAATGAAGAAGAACAGATTTTCTGGGAGTTAAATTAACAGCAATATTGCTAATGGCACCAAGAGCAGCAACCTGTGGAAAGAAAATTTGCTTGGATAAGACATAATTGATGTGTCAAGTCCTAGTGTCTTATGAAACCTAGAATACAGTTAATTGTTTAATTGGTATTGAATTTAGTGCCACTGTAGTTAAAATAAGAAAAAGTTGCTCCAAAAAGGCTTTAAAATTGTTCCTGTGCAACTTTGCACCGATAAATCTGTGGAACTGGTAATGCCTTTCTATGCCCCATTGCCTAAATGACCAGAATTAGTAATTCTCAGTAACAGAATCAAGTTGCTTCAATCACAAAGCCAGGTAAACTGGGCAGGGTACGGATTAGTGGCCTACCCAAAAAAGGAAGTTTACCAGATACCTTAATTTGTTCTGGTGCAACTGCACATGATACACATTTTATCATCAAGACCTAGTAGTTCAAAGATTTCAAATCCTGATGTTCACGAGGTAGTTGCCTAATTGACACCAATTTAGTGTTGCTTCAGTGACAGGAAACCATAACTCCTTAGTACAGCCAGGAATGAAATGCCAGTCATGGTTCAAAAAGGGGAGCTTAGTTCCTACCTTTCAGGTTGTTATAATGAAAATGAGCATTGGTATGCAATTTTTAATAACTAAACAATCAGTTGCGCAGGGCACTTTGTGGAATGTTGGGTGCAATGAAAAAGTACTTAAGCTACCATGCCTCAAATAGGAGGGCAGCTATGTTACCAGTTACCACGTCATGCACTGAACAGGGAACAGCTGTTCTTTTATTATAAAGCATTAAAACCACAATATTTACAATTTGACCAACCATCTAGAAGATGAAAGAAACTTGAAAATGCAGCTCGGCTCGGCAACTAAATTACCTTCTAGAAAACTACAGTTTAGAAACATGTTCATTGAAGATTGCACGATTCACATTACCTGGACTGAAGTAGATGGATCATATAAAAGCTGAACCAAGGGGCCAATAAGTGTATCATAAGATAATTGGCCTCCACTAAGTACCTGGACATCAAATACAAAAATGGATCATTTGGAATGAACACAAAAGTAAATTTGGAAAGATTGATACACCTTACCTTTGCTGACCTGGACATATTCTTTAGGCAAGAACAAGCAGCAACTCGGAAATCCTCACAATCATGCTTTAATGCATCAAAAAGTAAGGTTAATACCTATCAAGAAATTATGTTAGTATTCATAGATCATACATCAAATGGACTACATTTAATTGAGGTCAAATGTGGGAGCCAACATGGAGGCAGCTGATAGACTTATCAGGCTTTTGGAAATTAACACTAACAGTTGAAGTCACCAACAGATTAGCCCATTAGAAATAGAAACTCTGAAACTTCACACACCTGAACTGACATCAGTTGAGATCTTGACTCTTCTAGTCTTGAGCAAAGTTCAGATAACGCAACCAATATGGTTGCCGCCCGCCCTGTCTCTAATGAATTTTCTAGCAGATGGTTGATGAGCTTCTCAACTGCATTCATTGTAAGGGCTTGCTTCTGCAGTTCCAAACTATCTTTTATCAGTGTGGTTAATGCCAGGGGAGCCTCATCTCCTACTTGACCAGGCTCTTCCATTAGCTCAAGTAAGACAAGAATCAACTTGGTCTTAATTGGTCTGTCCTGAAAATGACAGGGAGCAGCATGCCCAAGTACAATCACGCACAGACAAGCAAGTAGTCTTGTGCGTGGACTTCGATCATGTATTAATCCAACTATTGAATGGAATGCTTTTCCATGGTCCATTAATGCAAATTTTGAAGCAACTTCCTTGTTATTTCTAATGATTGAAGTCAGCGCATCTAAACAAGCATCCCGAAGATTCATAGAGCCTCCAAATAGGCTAACAAGCCTCTGTGGAACTCCAGCACTGCATAGGGCTAATTGTTCCATGTTACTTTCACAGGAGTGTGATATGATAGTAGCTGCCAGTTCTGTAACATTCTCATTCTCGCTCCTCAAAAGGGAAAGAAGAAAATCCATGTTTTTCTCATTGTTGAAATCAAACTTCGGAGCTAGTTTTGACTGATAGATCATTCTGAGGGCACGTGCACTTGCATCCACAACCTGTAATCAAGATGACAGTCTCAGATATCATGCATGTTGCGTCAATGGGTAGAGCCAAATTATATGAAACAATATGCACAGTCACATAATTAATAATCCTACACCTAAGCACAATACTCATACTGAGTTCAACAAAGGCTGATTGGATTGACTTCTTATACATATGTGTGCTAAAACATACAAGAATATAATTACATGAAGGCCAAATTTTAGTGATTATAAAGAATGAATATGGGAATATCACAAAGATAAAGATGAAGTAATGGACATACAATGGGTTATAAGTGCTATTTTGCTGAGGCAACAAAGTACTGGAAAAATGTTAGTCTACACAAACTAATGATGCATCCAAATCGCACAAAGGAGATAACTTTCCAGCACATCCGTTCCATCACCACACCTAACCAATGACCCACCACCAAACTGTTCACATTTCCAGCACAAATGAATGATAATTTCACTACTTCAACCAAAATATTAGAGGGGAGGGGGGGGGGGGGGGGTTGCACAGAAAGAAAAGGAAATTACAACCACCAGGTCCACCACCAGTATCTCTCAAGTTAACTAAAGCATAAGATTCTCTAATAGTTCAGGTATAATAAAGTACCCCCATTCCAAGGCTCACAAACAATCAGCCATGATCTTCTAAGACAGTTCCATTAATTGACAAGGTAACCATGAACTTACCATCAGTTAATACCAAGTTATTCATTCCCATCACAAAAAACTCTTGCACTAAGAGATACGATGAAGAATGGAACGATGTGGTTGTAGACACTTTCTCATTCCAATTGCATAAACATAATTACTCAATCAAGGTAAAATTCTTCACCAATTCTCAGGTCAATGCTACAATAGCCGCGTTTCTAGACATTTCAAGCTAAAAGTCAAAGCACAATTACTAACACACCCCCAAATCTACACCGAGAAGAATGGCAAGAAACAGTAGCCGTTGCTGCTGGTTTCCGTCAACACATGTGGACGCAACAGATCTTTTGCCAAATGAGCAAGAAACCCACCGAACAAACCTTTTCTCCCGATGATTCCAGTCAGATTCCATCAGACACAAGCAACAAGCGAGCCAGCAGAGCAGAGCTCGACCTCACCTTCTCGTTCGGGTGCGCAAGGAGCCGGGTGAGGTGGCCCGCGGCGCCAGCGTCCAGCACGGCGCGGGCGCCGTCCTCGACGCCGCACGCGAAGCTCCCCGCCGCGGCCGCCGCCTGC